>PQXI01000006.1:0-247188 GCA_004786145.1 Botrytis paeoniae | reverse complement strand
CCCCCCAAATAATCCACACCATCTCTCTCCATCCAGCCATCCATCTATCTATGCCTCTCCTTCTCTGCATACGTCTTATTCCAAGGTTTCCTATCCTTAACACTCTCCATCAACGCCGTGCGATCAAAAATCGTATCCCTATTCCTTATTAGCCATTTCCATTCCTTTCTTTCTCCCACAACACACCCCCTTTCCACAAATCACAATAAATTACACATCTACGCACCGCTAAAAAATCACAAAAAAGTAATACATACATAGGATCTTGTTCAATATGTGGTTTCATATACGCATTATAGGAATGTAATTGGGAATCCATTCCCGCCTTGATGCTGTGGTGAGGAGAAGGTTTGAGGAAGGCGTTGGCGCCGATGAGACCCCCGATTGCGGCGACGGTCATGACGATTGCTTCGCGTTTTGCCATCATGGACATTTTATTGTGGTTTTTGGGAGGATTGTATGGGGTTGTTGTTGTGAGGTGAGGATAGTAGTGATGGAAGAATCTCAATTGTTTTTGATATCGGACAATGAGGAAATGTAATGATTTTTATTTGTTAATGATATAGTATACAGAATATTAAGAAACTCTCTCTCACACCCTCATTCACAATCCCTTATATACAAATTCAATACATACCACCCATCAGCCAACACAGTTATTGTAAAAACCGCAGGATTCCTCGCCTCAGACGAAGAGGTCGTACGATAGCTGACGAAATCACCCCACACATGATCTGAGCGAGCGCAAAGGACCACCCCGCATTTCGAAACAGCATACATATGTTGGCAAAATGAGGAGAGCATGTCATGTAATTGTTCGATCGCTTGCATAAATGGTCTTTTATCATGATTTTGTGTTGGGGATGTCGTACGACCTGTTGTGTGACATTTGCGTGATGATCGGCATGGCAGTTAATTTCGGGAAGAGGCTGTGATTGTTGGAGAGTGGTTGTGGTACCTTCCGAAGCAAGTCCCGTGCAAGAAGTCGTTCCATTTTTGCTGTCAATGAGAGCCAAGTCAATCAAAATTGTATCTTGTTATCGCATCCCACTTCAAGCTCAAATACCCAATGAGACTCCTCAATTACAATATCATAGATTACAGGATCCAATAATACCTTCTGGTTCTTCTACCGATTCTCAAAAAGAACATACTTCCGCCATTTATTTGTTTCATGACCTTAGCTCTCAACTTACTACACGAATGCCAACGATGACATTGATAATCAATGGCAGTACTTCGAAATCAAATTACCCTGATACTTCGTTCTTGAGGTTTCCATACACGCCCCCACGCACGCACTGTTGCATGCCTAAATACATCAACATAACGCCCAATGCCAACATGCTGAAAAGTGCTTATTTCTATTTCTGGGTCTCGAAGTGGCTTGAGAAGAAGGAACCATGATTAGGTAGTTTTCAAAGTTTTATTCGAGATTAGTATTGCAGTACTTCTTGATCTGGCTTTTGTGGCCCAGATCAAAAGATATCTTTATCATACCCAATTATACATAAGAAGCTCTTTGAGCTAAGTAATTGTGAATTCATAATTGCAAGTAGTGTCGCTTGCTACTGTCTCTTCACTTCTCGGATCCCCACTGAAGATGCTTTAGTCTTCTTCAATTGCGCTTTCATCTTCTGAAACTTCAGTATCGCTATCCACCATTTCAATCTCTATATTTTCCATACGAATTATGAATTCTCTGCGCAATTTTCCGATCCATTCTAGCAATTTGTGATTCTCCATTGGGCTATCAAGAAGCTGTTTGAGATGCTCTTTCAGTGATATCAGAAGCTTCCTTCGTTTATCAATCGCTGAAGTCCTAGATGACTTCTTCCTCGCAGCAGCTTGTGCAATAAGAGTCTTTGATACTTCCTCTGCCACCGTGAGCACTTTCGGAGGTAGATCAACCACACGCGCTAGAGCGAGACCGTAGTGTTGTTCTTTAACACAACCTTGATCAAGCTTGTAGAGCATTGTCATAGTAGTTGGGTCGCTCATTTCAACTGACAAATGGTAGACTTTAACCCCAGGGCGCTCAGACATGATTTGTGCTTATCTCTGTTAGCAAGCATACTCATCAGACGATAATAAGTATTTCAAACCAAGCTCCTTAAAGTGGGTGGCAAACCAGATGAGTGCTCGGCTCTCTGATAATGCTTCTGCAATGCTTAGAGCGATCGCTAGACCGTCTCTTGTACTAGTCCCACGACCAAGTTCATCGATTATGGCAAGGCTCTTATCGTCAATATTTCTATAACCACGGGTCAGTAAAGTTGAAAATGCGAGAAAAATCTGGAATAAACCTAAGGATAAATGCTGTTTCTCTCATTTCAGATGCAAAGGTAGAAACGTTTGCTTCGATACTATCGTCCATTGACACGCGAGCAAAAAGTTGATGAATCATTGGAAAAGATGCATAGCTTGCTGGCACGAAACAACCAACTTGCGCCATCACACTCATAAGTGCGACCCCTCTTATGTACGTACTTTTTCCGCTCATGTTACATCCAGTAATAATTTGAAAACGAGATTGCTGCGTTGCGTAATAGTCGTTGGGTACAAATTTATGTGATGGTACCTAGAGAGAGATGGATAAGTATTGCGAAACGATGTAGATTGAGCCCTACATACCTTATCACGAATGGAATGACGGCCAGACTTGATAGCAATGCAATCAGTAATCTCCGGCCTGACGTAGCAATCTTGGTTCGTGACTAATTGCCCAAAGGAAGCAATCATATCGAGCATGGCAATACTCTCACACACTTTAAAGAGGTTGGGGATTTCGGTTCTTACATTTTCGAGGAGTTCCTGTATGGTTTTATCGCTTCCCAAGATAACTTCTATGTGAGAATCTTCAATTTTCTGGTTGAGCTTTATCAAATCTAGAGTCTGGCATTCGAGATAGTATTTTCTGCGAAACCGATTAATGAATACATCTGGTATGGCTCGATCATCAAATTCATTTTCGGAGTAGCGAAGGTAGTATTTTCGGAGATTATCGAATCTGATTTCCCCTTGAATCTTATAGTTCTCTGCCACTAATATGAGCAAAATGCAGTACATCAGAAGAAGGCAAGCATACGATGGAGTTCTATCACATGCTGATGTACATCTTCAGTCGCCTCTTTAAAGGTTTGGCGTGCCACATCCAAGAAACCGCTGACCCCCGCTTTCACAGCATATGTTCGTTGGTTTCGTAGGTCTAGAGGAGTTTTCTGGTATGTAACATCCTCATTTATGACCTCATCAATGAATTGTATTGTAGAGCTGACCACTTCTGTACGACAATTATCACGTATCTGAACCAATAGCTCTGATTGAGCACCTGATAGACTCTCGAAGACTGGACCGATAGAATGTGCAAAGGATTTCAACATCAGAATGTTGTTGATATCTTGCTCAGAATTCCAAATGCCTGGCACAGTCGGTATGATAATAAGCTACGGAATATCAGGGGATGTTGGCAAAAACAAACAGACTCGGGGGCATACACAAGTAAGCAACTTTTCAATGTCAGGAATCAATTTCAAAGCTACAAATTGATCAGTAATGGACGAAACATGGGAGTATTATTGGACTATGCGTCAACATGAAGAGCGATGAAACCCTTTCCACGTCGAGAGCACACAAATATATGGACGTTGGACTAACCTTGTCTAGTCTGTAAGAACATGTCATCATTTTCTGACAATTCGGCCAATGCGTCGTAACGGGCAGCTAGTAAGGTTGACTGGGTCGAAGGCTGTAAAATATTACTTCTCAACAGTCGGGATCCCATTGGTGTCAGCGTCTCGTTCATCAGTCCGAATAAACAATCCTTTGACTTGGCATTCTGCAAATTCTGGATTAGTTCAAGTGATTGAATGGTAGCAAGATCTATCATCATAGAATCCTCCGAGGGTTGGTATTTAACTCGAAGAGAATGAAACGCAAAAGTGAGAGACAGGCTCATATCAATGTATTTCAATGCCTACGAATGTAGTAAATGTTAGAATATACCACGAAAGGGGAGGAAAGGGGCGCTGTGAAAGCTTACAGCAGAAAAGCAGCACACTGAGAAGTAGCTGCCTCCGATAGCCACCTTGATCGCCTCAAGATCTTCTTTGAACGCCAATTGCTGGATATATTCAATACCAGACGTTTCTGACCAATAACGACGATCTACTGTAACAATCCTGGCTCCTAATATATTCTCTTCCACAATTTGATACATCTTAGATTTCGGGTTCGGAGGCCCGGAAGTAGACACAATCAAAATCTGGGTAGGTTCGAAGACCTGTAATTTATGAAGAGTTTTGACATAGAACTGATTGTCGCAGATCTGACTGAGGACTGCTTCGCCAGTTGAAATATTAACAAATGCTAATCCGATAGTCGGAGAGACTCCACGACCTTCACTGACAGCACAAATGATCTGCTGAGATTCACCACCTCCAAGAATGGAACTTGCTCGTGACCTACGTCCAGTGCTTGGGCGGGCTGTACTGGGACGAGCGGTGCTTGAGCGACGACCATGAGGAGGTAATGAATACGAATCAGAGTTTGTATACCCACATGGATAAGACGTAGAGTTAGTACTGTAAGCAGTTGAGGGTCTTGATAATGAAGCCATTCTCAATACCACCTAGCATTCCCTTTGAAATATATATAAACTCGGATCTGTGGATGTATCACAAGTTAACAACTAAAGTATTAGTTCGAGTATCAAAGTGGATGGATTGTTCATTGCTGAGATCCAACGACGATATGACTCTCCTTCCCGGATCAACGGAGTCAGCTAATGAAATTGAAATGAGTTGATGCGATGATGAAGGAAAGTGAAGATGAATGATTTTGGTCCTCATTTAATGGATACCACTAGTATCTAGTAGGTATTGCGAAAGTTGGAATTGATTGCATGTGATGACAAGAAAGGATTGACAGAAAATGTGGGGAGAGTGCACAGATCATCTTGATGGGGTTACTGTATATTTGAACGGCTGTAATGATTGGTTCACTGATTAATGACTAATCAAGCTCTTATCGATAACAAACTAACCCCACAAATTCTTTTTTCAAAAAAAGTTGAATTGAGAGGAAAGAAATTACTTAGTCTTGTTAGTGTAATAATCCTTGATTACTACAAATTTCCAGAGACCCCCCCCGCAAAAGACCTTTCCTCTTTTCTTATCTACATCTTCTCTATCAGAACTTGCGAAGAGGCAAGTCTTGCTCTCTTAAACCCTCTGGAAATACACCCTCAATCGAACTCTGAACCTCCTCGATCATGTCGACCCAACTTCCACCCCCAAGCAAAAGGCAGAGAACGGATGCTCTAGAGAGATCGAGAGCGCAACAAGATATTGAGGAAATACCCAGTGATGCAGGAAGTCTTCGAATCCAGTTCTTCGATGAAACTACAGGTCTTCCTATTGGCAATGGCCCAGTTCTCGTACCAGTCGCAAACGCAGACCCAAAGAATCTGGAGCTGTTGTTGAATACTCTTTTAGGACATGTAAGTTTACTATTTTTCAAACTTACTATGGAAACTCTAAGCCTATGATTGTTTCTATACATTACAGACAATCAAAAGGCTGCCATTGTTGACTTAGATTATGGACATTGAAACCCTACGATTGCTCATAAATATTCCGAAGATTGGAAGCTTCTGATTGTTTACAATGGGTTTGAATATTTAGTGCTAATAATTGTCCCAGGACTCTTCAGAGTATATTCCATACAGATTTACCCTACCCGTAACAGACAAGAAGTCCACAGAGAAGATCACAACCGCCTACCCTACAGAAGTCTACAAAACCTTGATAAAACCGGGTCTAATAAGTGCCGAAGAAACCCAAAATATCTCAGCAGCACCACAAGCAGTGTTCAAAGTCCAGTCAGTTTCGAGATGCGCTTCTACAATCCCCGGCCATGGCGAATCTATTCTAGTTGCACAATTTTCTCCAAGATCATCCTCCAGAATGGTCAGTGGCAGCGGAGACAACACGGCACGTATATGGGACTGTGACACAGGAACTCCAGTACACACGTTAAAGGGGCACACAAGTTGGGTACTGGCTGTCAGTTGGTCGCCGGATGAGTCGAGGATTGCGACAGGTAGTATGGACAACACTGTCAGGATATGGGATCCTAAAACCGGAAAGCAATTAGGCAGTCCAATGAAGGGGCACTCGAAATGGGTCACAAATCTTGCTTGGGAGCCATATCACGTCAAAAAACCGGGAGAACCTAGACTCGCTTCATCCTCTAAAGATTCTACTGTCAGAGTATGGTCGACTAATCAACAGAGGATTGAATTGGTCTTAACTGGACACAAAGACGCAGTATCATGTGTCAAATGGGGAGGAACTGGATTCATATATACCGCATCTCGCGATAAAACTGTCAAAGTTTGGAATGCAAAAGACGGAACTCTCGCACACTCCCTTAATGCTCATGCGCACTGGGTCAATCATCTAGCACTATCTACAGAATTTGTCACGCGGACCGGCTACTTCGACCACACTGGCAAAGTTCCTGCAACAGAAGAGGAAAAGGTCAAGAAAGCAGAGGAACGTTTCCTCAAAGCCTCCAAAATTCAGGGTGAAGTTGTGGAACGCCTTGTTACAGCCAGTGACGATTTCACCATGTATCTCTGGGAACCTTCCAAGCAGACGAAACCCATAGCACGAATGTTAGGTCATCAAAAACAAGTGAACCACGTAGCTTTCTCGCCCGACGGACTACTCATTGCCTCCTCTGGTTTCGACAACCATACTAAGGTCTGGAACGCCCGTGATGGAAAGTTCATCAATACATTGAGAGGTCATGTTGCTCCTGTCTACCAATGTGCTTTTAGCTCTGATTCTAGGCTATTAGTCACATGTAGTAAGGATACAACACTGAAAGTATGGGATATGGCAACTCACAAGTTAGCTAAAGGTATGTTTGCATCACAATGTTCTAATTTAAGTTCGACTTTCAAATGTACAAAAAGGCTGACACCATGATCATAGATTTACCTGGCCATAAAGACGAAGTTTATGCCGTAGACTGGAGCCCGGATGGAGAAAAAGTGGGCAGTGGTGGAGCGGATAAGGCAGTGCGCATTTGGAGACATTAAAAAATATATGTAGTAAGGTTAATACAAATATAATTTTTGCCCTGAGAGCTCATTCTATTGTCAAATTCGAATTGTGACATTGAAAACATTGAAAAGGACTAAGGCTCAAGATGGTGGCTGGAGTTTTTGGAGACTAATTATTCAATTGTCGAAGTCGGATCGGGACAATCAAAAAGATCTGGAAAAGTAAGGGGCCATTTGATCCCCGAATGCCATTTTAATATGCCAAGTACCTATTTCGTACAACTCATGCAAGCCCATAATTCCACAGATTTTTGTTTCCTTCCGTATACATATATTACTTATTCCCTAACAAACATTCCTGCCATTCCCATTCCGGTACCAATGCACATACTAACAACACCCACCTGTTGATCTCTTCTCTTCAACTCTGCCAACAAACCTGCCACCATTCTCGCTCCAGTAGCACCCAATGGATGACCCAATGCAATAGCTCCTCCCTTTGGATTCACGTCACCCTTCTCATATGCACCCATCAATCCCAGTTCCCTCACACAATAGATGGCTTGACTAGCAAATGCCTCGTTGATCTCCCACACATTGACCTCTTCCTTCTGAATGCCAGCTTGCTCCATCAACTTTGGAATTGCGAGCGCAGGTCCAATTCCCATTTCATCTGGACGACATCCGGCTATCGCTGTACCGGCCCATTTACCAATAATAGAAGAGGACAATCCAAGCGAGGTAGCAGTGCTACGACGCATCATCAATGTAGCTGCCGCTCCATCAGAAATCTGCGACGAGTTACCCGCAGTCGAAGCACCATCTTCCTTGAATGCAGGCTTTAGCTTCTGCATGCTCTCCAACGTAGCACCCTTTCTAATACCATCATCTTTTGTAACAGTAACTTTCTTAGGTTCTCCTACTTTCACGCCTCCTTTGCCAGTCTCCTGCCACATCGTAGTAACCGGTACGATTTCCTCATCAAACCACCCCTTCTCTTGTGCCTCCGCCGCACGACGATGACTCTCCACCGCCAATTTATCCTGTTCTTCTCTGCCAACTCCATATCTACTCGCTACATTCTCGCTCGTAAGACCCATTGGCATAATGCAATCTTTCGTATCTCTCTCCGCATCCTTCAGCTCTGGCCACAAATCCACTGGTATAGCTTTCGAGCCATAATTCCTCGTCATACTTTCCATTCCGCCTCCAACACCGATATTAATCCCACCCGTCGCAATCGAATTTGCGATATTGGTAATGGCTTGCAATCCCGAACTGCACGCGCGGTTGGTCGTAGAGAACGAGGTGCGGGTATCATAGCCCGCGTGGTTCATAGCCATACGACCGGCTTTCGAGCCGCCGAGCTCAGAGAGAACGACACCGACGCATACATCGTCGATGAGAGCGGGATCGAGAGAGGGATTGGCAGAGAGAGTGGCTTTGAGAACGCTGTGTAAGAGTTGTTCGGGATAGGCCGAGGAGAGCTGTCCTTTGTAGGAACGAGTTATGGGGGTGCGGAGGGAAGAGAGAATTACGATGTCTGAGGGGTCTTTTTTGAGGATCTGTGAGAGACCTCTGCGAAGAGGTCCGGTTGACATATTGGTTTTTGGATTGGGGATGGAGGGGTAGTTAATTTTTGACGATTTGGTGTCAATTGAACGGTTTTCTATCTCAATTAAACACGACGAGTATGTGAAATATTGCAATGATAGAAGAGGAGAATATAAATAGAAGGAAATAAAAAATCAATAACTTACAGCAACACTTACCCCATTCATTGATTAATATGTTTCCTGGGGAAGAGAACATCGGCATTGAAGTTCGGGGAGATGTAGTGTGTGGAGTATCCGATGTCTGACCTAGCCAATCACAAACGAGTACCGCTTAAAACCTTATCCGCGATTTTCTATCCTCCCAGACAACTTACTCGAGCATCAGAAAACTGTGATCAGTTGAAACTCAGAAGATGTTCAAAAGCCAAGTATGCACTAGTAATAGAACTTATATTCACGACGTACTAAGGTTCTATTAAAATAAGAAAATTGCATTGTCTTAGAATCTCAAACCAGGGTTCGTCTGACACTTCTGCACTCAGCCACAGGGGAATGTTATGAGTGTCATATTTTAGGATCGATGAGAGACATATCGAAACTGAAACGTGATGTCTTCTTCATCAACGGCACTGCTGGAATATTTTCATGAAATATAATGACCTGTGTTCCAATTTTGTTCAGAGATGCTGGTTATAGAATGAATAAATTCAAAGCAAAGAAAAGGGTATCATTTGTCTTGCTCCTTCAACGCCCCCATGGTATTTAAATTTAGTTGTACATGAAACATATGAGATAAATCAGCCACCAGCATATTATCATACAATAGTGCCGCACTCCTCCCGCCCTCCCCCCACAAATACATGAACATATGAAAAGAAAACTCTAGCAACCAGGCAAGTTTTCTCCTATCCAAAGCACAACCATAAGCGAGATCATGCCATCCCTAAATTTTCGCTCCATCGCCAGCAACGACTAAGCCTCAAAGCCAATTTCTCTCCTGGAATTGAAGCCGCCGGTTGGCTCACACAGATCCAACCACATGGTTCCGGTATTTAGTGGGCAGGAACGGGTGGCAGTTTGATCGGGGGTGTTGTACGCATCCTTGCATAGAGCACCTGCAGGGCACTTGAGCTTCACGCAAGTTCCTGATCCGCTGCCAGTACCACTTGGGGTAACTTTGACGTTATCATTCATGAAAGGGGTTCCAACCAGCCCAGCCCCGGAACCGTCCAAATCACTGAGATCCCAGTAAAGGGAAGAGTATTGGCCAGTTGTCCAGGCATATTCGAATTGAAGAACCGAAGGGGTGGTTTTCCAGTTGGATGTCTTGGCGATCTTGATTGATGTTCCGTGTCCATCGGTGTCCCATGGAAGGGTAAGGGTGCTGCTAGATCCCTTGCCTGCTTTGATGATCCAAGGGCTAGCATTGGAAGCAGTGGAACAAGCTCCATTAGTACCGACATTGCAGCCTCCATTGTTTGACTTGTAGAGGTATACATCTGTGGAACACCTAGACGCACGTTAGCAATAAATTGGACGATATTAAAAGGAAGTATACTGACCAGTTGTTGATAATAAGCGAAGCAGATGCCGTTGAGGCGAGGGCAGCGAAAGCTGACAAAGCAAAGGAGTAATGCATTTTGCAAATATATGTATGTCTTTTGAAACAGAAAAGAATGTGGGTAGGACTAAGCCTGAGAACAAGGAATGACGATAAGCTAAAAAGCTTTTGAAATATTGAAAACTAGAAATGGAGAAACTTGATGATGCAAGAAAAACATCTTCGGTGGAGAACCTCGAGAATATATAGAGACAGGACTGACTATGAAGCACTTGCAGAAAATCAGCCAAAGAGGATCTTACGAACGAGTTTCCATACATGCTCGGCATGGTGGCTCAGTGTATAAGGAGGAGTGAGCAAAATTGTGCACTCCTGAAATAACGGAAGACGTGATCCTGCCAAACATAATTTTTACGATAGAGTAGCTTCTTAGACACGTTTCGCATGCCGTTGATGTAAGTTTGACATTCTCGAATTTTACTGGGTATGATTTCGCAGGATGAGGATTACATACCTGGAAAAATCATGTTCGCTTCTTGTGGTAAGTCTCCTTTCGGGCGTAGATGTAACGTCAGCTGACACGAAATTGGGCCAAGACCAGTTCAAGGGCTGCGCATTGTTTCTTGAAATGGGTTCCTGGTCAGATTGACGAGTATTTTGAGATTGAATTTTGTCAGTCTTACTTATTGGTATTGGGGTAATCATACTTTGCTGGGGTAAAGCCACGTCCGTGCTTGCCATGTGCAGATAAAATTTATCTCCGGTTCCTAGTAAATTCTAATGGGCATCTTGATTTAGACTCAAACAAAGCTGTTATTCGAGGGGTGGAGAAAATCCAAAGAGTGATTTTGAAACTTTGAAACATTGCTTGCTCTCAATTGGAGATCAGCGAACCCGGGCACAGATTGATCATTGACACCCCAAGGATGATTAACCTTAAACACTTCTTTGGAGGAAGAAAGATAGTTGCAGCCATACATTCCCTGTGCTCAGCGGAGATTGCCTCCTCTAAAAGATCTTGTCGTAGATTTTACGTACGTGGACTGCAGTCCATGATAGTATCAGGGCTGAGAGGGGCAGTCAAGGCCCATGATGCTACAAAGTCATGCCCTGTCCCTCTTAACGATAACGATACCTGCCGCATGCCAAAATAGCTTTTCCAACCACACCTTCCTTTATCAGAATGTTACGGAGTTTCAAATCATTTACCGTTGGAGATCCCCAAATCTTTGCTCCTGATATTATCGTGGAGTAAAGGCACCATGAATCGATCACTCGAAGTATATCGCCATTTATGACGGTCTCCATTGATTCCCCTGTCATACTACCATAAAAATAGCATATTCCAAGAATTTGTGAGGGCTGACACCTCTCTGAAGGAATGACAGATGTGTCGCAGACGCCGCAGTCGGTAAAGGAAAGGTATATTTGAAGACATAACGAAGACTGGCTAGATTCCAAATCCCATGTTAGCAATGATGCTATAAACATGGGCGAGGCCAGATTGTGGAGTGTTCTTGTGCTGGTGTCGGTCTGAAGCCAGACGAGCAATCAATTGCCAGCGCCCACGAGACTTAGCATCGCATAAAGCCTACCCGACTAAGACTTTTGAAACCTAATCATGCCTGCTATGTAAGACCATTGGGGCAATGTCACTACTTAGTATCCATCTTGCTGGAAAAAGATCAATTCCTAGATCCCGGGTTCGAATGTACTCAAATAATGAACGGGATAATGACATGCTTTGGACGTATATAGATTCGAGATTGCATTTCCAACAAAATGCGCAATTAGTTGTATTGTTTCTCATTGCCGATAGCATGCTCAAATTCATCACTTGATGTTTTACCAGAGCAGTTCAGACATGTGAACAATTCCCCAAGCTCGCTTGCACAGATGTTTTCAAACTCCACCACGCTCTTGGCAATTGATAAAGGACATATCTACCGTTATCCACAGTGTGCTTATTCCATCGAGCCAATCCATCACTGAACAGATAATTAAACAACAGTGTCATCGACGTGTGTATGTACAATGTAGAGATTTCCTAATACTGCTGAGGAAAGAAAGGTGGATGCTGTGGTGAAAATGGCTCAGAATGGTTACTCGATTTGCTAGCTTCGATCAATACACAAGCACAAGACGCTAGATCTAATGGATCGGATCTCAAGTTTAGCAAGTGGCAAGAATTAGAAGTGTGTTGTGCCTTACTTATGCCTGGCCCACAGCTTTTGAGTGTAAGAAATATGACATATGGCATTACCTAAGTAGTCTAAACGTCATAGAGTGAGTGTATCGCAATTGCTCTTCAATACATTTTCCGAATACGATAATTCCGGACCCAATTGAAGCATTGGACAACCAATGATATGCTCCATTCAACCTTTATCACATGACATGGTGCACTCTGCAGGTACTCAGTTATAGCCGCGCCAGGATCTGCTTGGAGCCGCTCTTGACTACATACTCAGGTTGAGTCTGTCATATACGCACGACGTCGGCTTCCAAACAATTAATGTAATGTGATGATGATGTTGATGGCTTTATATGGGTTGGAATTATATAAAGGATATAAATTATATAAAATTTGATTGTGACGATAAAAACAAGAACTCATAGCTCAAACTCGGTATATATTGAAGATATACTGTAACAAATTTACCTAGGTAATTGAATCAAAATACCAATAATTGGTCGGGACCCGGCTACAAGTTTACGGGAATAACCTCACCCGCTTTTTCCCGTTTTTTGATTTGAATAAAACAATTTCTGATTGGTTAATAAGGTGAGGTAAGCGACTTTTGTCGGTATTTCGGTTCAAGAGCAGTTTCGCCTTCTCCACAAGTTCTTAAATGTGATTGACAACTTTGTTTGTAATTTTGTCTTAATCCTTTAACATTTCAAACAAGGGCTCTCTCTCTCTATCTTACCATTGATATATACAACATTGTAATAATACTCAACTACCTTTCAAACCTATTCACCTTATCCAATTGATCCTGATATTCCAACTCCACTCCTCCATAATGGCTTCTCTCCGCACAAGTGCCCGCAGTGCACGCGCGATATTCGCTGCAGCACGACCAGCTTTCAGAACACAGATGCGAACTATGGCATCAGTCGACAGCTCAGTACCTCCAAGTCCTACCGTTTCTCCATCTCGTCCTGTGGAATCTGCTTCCAAGACTTCCACTGTCCAGGAACCTGCTGCCGACTCTGAGTCCTTGATCAAGACATTCAACATTTACAGGTGGAACCCAGATGAACCAACCAGCAAGCCCCGCATGCAATCTTATACTTTGGATCTCAACAAGACTGGACCTATGATGTTGGATGCGCTTATTAGAATCAAGAATGAGGTCGACCCTACTCTTACATTCAGAAGATCCTGTAGAGAGGGTATTTGCGGTAGTTGTGCAATGAACATTGATGGAGTAAACACATTGGCTTGTTTGTGTACGTTAATCAATCATTCGATATTGAAACGTATTTGCTGACCATTTATTCTGTAGGCCGCATTCCAAGAGACGCTAAGCACGAAACAAAGATCTACCCACTACCCCACACCTATGTCGTCAAGGATATTGTTCCAGATTTGACACAATTCTACAAACAATACAAGTCCATTAAGCCATATCTTCAACACACCGACCCAGCACCAGGAGGAAAAGAATACTTCCAATCTAAGGAGGATCGTAAGAAGCTTGACGGACTTTACGAATGCATTCTCTGTGCATGCTGCTCGACATCTTGCCCATCCTACTGGTGGAACAGTGAGGAATACTTGGGACCAGCTATCTTGTTGCAAAGTTACAGATGGCTTGCAGATTCCCGTGATCAGAAGAAGGAAGAACGTAAGGCAGCTTTGGATAACAGCATGAGTTTGTACAGATGTCACACCATTCTCAACTGCTCGAGGACATGTCCGAAGGGATTGAATCCTGGTTTGGCGATCGCGGAGATTAAGAAGGAAATGGCTTTTTAAGAAGTCTTTAAAATGATATCAATGTGGGGACATGATGAGATAGCATTTCAGCAATGGGTTGTGGTGTTTTGGGCGGTTATTGCTAAGTCTGTTTGTGTAGATAGGAATTACAACATGAATTTATCAGCACAAGTTTGGTTTTCCTCTTCAAAATTGTCCTCTAAGCCAAGTCATTGTCCGTGAATACAAAGTGAAATAAAAGCAAGGAAACTCTATCAAAACTACCATGGTCCTTTCTGACATATACTGCATACTACAAAGTTCTCCGTTGATTCAAAGAACGTTTTCGGCGATCTAAATGGCAGTAATAATCAATCTTCATGGTTTTGATATCTAACATATGCGGGGTATCATGTCTTTTCAGAGAGTTTAGCTCATATTCAAAAGGTCATGATCTTTCGAATGTCGCAGAGATTCAATGTTGGTTTGGATTTTTTTATTTCAAAGTTATCTTGCTATCTCCCGGGTCAAATGAGATCCTCGCTTCATCTGGAACAACCCTAGGATGGGTGTATTGCAAGACATTTTTCCTATTTTTCAAACTCCTTTATGTAACCGCTTAATCTTTTACTATCGTCTTCCTTCTTCCGATGGCTGCTTTTTACCACCATCGTCTTTCACACTGTACTCAACACACAAACGATCCCAATTATCCCTCACCCTCATCAACCCCAACGCAATCACTATATCCCTACACCTTTCCTCATTCCGCTTGACTTCCGGTTCCGGAGTCCCATCAACCGATACTTGCGTTTCAAGTATCTCATCCGCTTTCACATAAATCGAAGACCATTGCAAATCTTGCTTTTCTACATAGCTATGCAGAACATTCCATAGAATGTGGACTTTTGTAATCGATACTGAATCACCATCCGTCAAGCTGTTGAGATGGAGGAGGAGAGATGTCCGCAGGTTTATCCATTGCTGGTATACATCTTCGGAGTGGATGATTTCTATTGCTTTGTGCTGGGATGCGTCGGGTGTTCGTTTGGATGATTCGGATTTGAATTCGACGAGGAGTTTTGTTGATGGGTTGCTCATGCTGTGTGGAGATGATGTTGGATTCTCTGTGATCTTCAATCTCTGTGGCCTAGAAGAAGGGAGTGGAGGGGGAATATTGTACCTTCTTATAGTCAGAGTTTACTCTCAATATCAAAGATCGTATGATGGTTCTTTCAAAAGGTATCAAACATAAAAGTTTCACTTTCAACTTCAAATTATTCTTTCAGAACACCCTGCTTGCTGCTTCGCAACAAAGAATATATCACTATTATCATTAATCCAAGAATTCAATCATAGCAAAGATGTGTGTATCATGAGCAATGTTTTTTTCATGCAGGTCGTTGTGTGAAATACACGAACCATGAAATCAAAATCTATTCAACTATTTATTTGACTAAATGAGGAAAGGAGTATGGATACATTGCTAATCACCACAAAAGAATCTCTTCAAAGCAATTTCGCTTGCTCAGAATCCATTAATTCAAAAGAAAGTGCACTGGTCATATCGTTCAGCTTTCATAATGATCAAGACATTCCTCTTTGCCTAAATCATTCTGCTATTGTCAAAGGATTAATAATATATCCAGGAGCCGCAGTACACTTCCCCTCCCCCATTAATTGCGCCTGCAAATCCACAACGTATCTTATGTGCCAATTCATCCCAAAACCTGCCTCCTTCCCACTAACGACCAATCCGCCCCCTTCCTACCTTCAAAACACCCCATCCCCATCCCACCTCCACGCTTCACCAAAACCAGACAAAAACCCCAATCCTCCTCCTCAAGCCTTCTCCAACTCCATAAACGAAACAATCCCCACCTGCCCCCGACTCGACGACCCCGCCTGATACGTCACCCCCATAAAATCCCCACTTGCCCTATTCTGCAACGCCAACGCTGTCACAATCCTCTCATGCTGTCCCTCGTGCAGTTCTAAATACTCATCATTAACCCCATACTCATAGAGTATCTGCGGAGCATTCTGGCCGCGGCCCAGCTTCCACATGATCTCCATCTTGCAGATCTTGTAGTTCCAGTACTTGTAGTGGCGGTAGTGGTTGTGGATGGAAGTGACGATGTTGGTGGAGAGGGCTGCCCGTGCTTCGGTTGCGGTGGGTTTGTAGTCGGTTTGGATGGCTTCGTACCAGAGTTCGTAGTCGTGGGCGTTGCTGGCGTTGACGGTCAGAGGTGGCGTGGGGAGCCGAGTGAATCTTACTACGACCATAGACATGATGGAAGTTTGACAATGTGTATTTTTCTTGCTCCAAGACTGTAGATTTGGTCTGTGCATGATGTTGGAACTTTTGGAAATGAGGAGCACATTTATAAGGGTCAAGTTATTAGCTTGAGGGGTTAAAGAACTCACCTATCTTTAGGAGATGAAAAGCAGAGCAAAATTTCGATATTGATAGTTGTTTAGAAAATCCCACCGGTTTCCATGCCTTTCAACCCTGGCTTTAACGGATATCTCGCATTTTCTACCACTTCATTTGCTTTACTCGTAAGAGGCGATCAATGATGTATTGAACTTCCACAACCATCGAGGACATACCACGTACAACCCAACTAATGTTTTTCTTAAAATCAAATTCGGATACAGAAGGGAATCTTACCATATGAGCTAGAGAAGATTTATATTAAGCGAAGTATAGCAATAAACAGCATCAAGATTCTAAGCCGCCGTACACATATTAAACAGAGAAAGTCCAATCAAGCGGAATAACGTAGAACTATTCTACAAACCTTGGCTATTATCCCATCATTTCCATCCTCGCTCCCCTCCCTCTTTGTCGAACCTCAAGCTCCAACAATCCCATAAACCACATGAAAAACCTCCACCATCGAAGCCCCACCCCCCAACTCCTTCAACTTCCATCCCAACGCCACCGGATCAACAAATTGACACTCCACCATCCCAATTCGACCCACCGAAAACGTAACGGCAATACTTTGAATCAAGACACATGTCGCGCTGCAGTTGTGTTTCTCTTCAATCAGTTGCGTAACGAAATTCCATAGGAGTTTGGCTGGGCCATCATCTGGGTGGACAAATGGCAAGTCGCTTTGTGTATCCCATGATTCTTGAGCCCTTGGGGTTAAAGCTGAGGAAATATTTTTCACTTGTGTGAATTTGATTGCTACTTTAGCCATTGTGAAGGATTTGTGCACTAGCTTTTGAGAAGTGCTAAGTAAGTGGCGATTAGCAGAGTCTCGGTTGCTATTCAAATTTTGATAAATTCCGAACTAAGTAATCCTAGACCTTTATATACCTAAGTAAAGGTAAAAGTGTTTATAAAAACATCTCGTGGACAGCGGAGACTATGTGGTAGCAGATGATAGCCTCTTCCTGCACTATGACTAACATACAAGCAAGAGAAGAAAGATATTCTAGCACAAACAAAAATCACAGGTTCCAGTTTCAATTGACACGCAGTCACAGGGGGTTCATCTACAATCTATACAGATATCCAAAGTCCAGTATGACTAAAATAGAACTCCTGATATATCCTATTAGGAATAGTCACAATGAAGATGAATTCTACCTCTCATTATCATACTTTGTAGCATGGCCACGGGTTCTTTTCACAATCGTTTCCTTTAGTACCTTTCCACTGAATAGTCTCCATGGCATGAGTAAATTTTGGTATAAAGAGACAGACATCCAGACTCAACAGTCAGTAATTGAAATCTACAATTCCCCAAAAAGACAGTGCGCATATTTTCACAATGGGTGAAGTACCAGTTATGTTCCAACGGATAGGATCTAGTCGTCTTCAAACAGCCATAGGAGTTCAAGAAGTGTCATCCTGGTTTCAGACCTGCTTATTCCCGACAGACGGTGATAATGTAGATTTGGTGAATTCCATCCTTTCCACAATTGGGGGCCATTACGTTCCTAGTAATATCAACAACATCGCAATTCGATGCATTGGGGTTGGCCGGCAACTTGGTGGACGGGAAGTTATGGAACCTCTGGTAGAATTGAATCAGAACCGCGTGGCGGAACTTGATAGGTACAGACTGCGGACGGCATTGGCCTTTATGTGTCTCAGAGGCTTTGTCGACCGTTTCCACATTTCGTATGAGCACATACCTCCTCCAGCGGTCAATAATTAAGATCATTATGGCCTAGCATAGGACTTCTAGGTTGAGGCTGTCTCGCAGAAAGTGGGGTAGAGAATGACATGAATATGAAGAAATAAAATCTACTTGTGGCCTGACATGGATCATGGTGAAGCTGTTGTTGACGCAACACAATATTTGGTACTCCAACATCCTATATTTGGATTTCTACAATCAACCCCTATGAAAACTGGATCATTATGTCTGTCCGAGGGTTTGATATTTTCCAGTTCATCCTTCAGCTAATCAAGCATGCCATCGGGGGTTGATAACCCACAGGCAGAAGAAGTGAAACCCCCAGAATAATCAAGAACGTCGTTTCCGAAATGAAAGTAGTAAGACTTCCTTCAATCTCTATATTCGATTTTGGCAATGAGATCTCAGAGGTCCAAAGGGGAATAATTCATCACTTGAAAATACTGGCATGTAAGACATGTGTATTCGAACGGACCAGACCCTTGTCTGTGGAAATTAACTCTCACTTGAGACTTCTATGTATGGCATAAAGAATTGACATTGAGCGTAAAAATGTAAGAAGATAAATTTGTCAGACACGCCAGATGTATACCTAGGAACTGATAGCACGAATATATTTCATACCAAGTTCAATATTTCCAACAGGACACCCTAATATGGGTATATTCAGAAAGAGGTTTAAGCTCCCCTCCACGTAACCATCAAAACATGAGCAGAATGTGGCATGCAAAGAGCTAATCCCATCCCGCATATTCCAAGTTGTCAGATATTCGTCAGCCAACTTAGAACAAAATTCAGCATTAAAGACATTAATTTGCCCTATTCTTACAGATCCGGATATTAAACCTCGTATTGTTCACCTTAAACCCAAAAGTCCAAGGATATCATGCTTGTGAAAGAAAGCCCGATTCCGCTTTCCGAATATATCTAGAATAATGATCAGTAAATCTTCGCAAAAATCATGTTGATGTTACTATTGAAGAACCAAATATAACTTACACATTGGAACACTTAGCAAACAAATGCCAACCTGAATACTTGAAATGATCATAAAAGTATCATAGACGCCATTCTTAACAAGCCACTCGTATCCACTCCATGTGAGGCCAAAACTGAAGAAGTTCTTAAATATCAAAAGGCAAGTGAATGCTTCGATAGCGATGTCCCCTATATCAATTGTCAAAAACCATGTATGTCAAATTAGGGAATGGTAGGGAGAAAAGGGGAAACGAACTGTGCGCGTCAACAATATAAAGAGAACTAAACATGTTAGTCAGCCTATTCTCCAAAATCTAAAGCGCGGCAGAACAAACTCACCTAGCCACAGCTCCAATTACCATTCCCATAACCTCCAATCCGAAGAAGAAAATCGGCCAAAACCAGCCAAAATCCACTGGTCTATTTGCCGTAATCCCAAATCCATAAAGCCCCGCGCACCCAAAGATAAACTGTGGAATTACTAACAGGATTCTAAATTCTGGCTCGTATATGCCGTTGTTCTTTCTCGTCATGTATTTGGCACTCCAATCAGAAAGAACACCCGCGACAACGAAGCCAAGAATGGCGCCGACGAAAGCACCCGTATAGGCATAACCAGTTTTTACTTCATCCCAGAAAAGAGGCGGACCAAGAAAGATTGCCGCGAGAATGATTCCAATGAAGACGGTCCAGCCAATGAGGGCTCCTTGAATAAGACAGGCCCAAAAGATTGCTGGTTGGAAAAACAGAGGGAATGGGCGCAAACAAAGTTTCCAGAAACTTTCATCCGAGTAGCGACCACTAAATGGCATGAGGGTGCTCCTGTAATTCGATTTACCTTTTCCATATGAAAGGTGCGTTCTAGATTTATCATGTGGGGACAGACTACCATTACTATTTGCTGTGACGGTGGTTTCTGTCGTATTAGGTCCCCGGAGTACTTGTTCTAATTCATGGCCTGGTTTCAATATAAACTGTTCTATCTCGTCGGTGGATGCTAGATCAGTGTTCAAATGAAGAGGCCGTACATATGCGGTCTCTGGAACGAAAAAAAACACAAGTGGTAGACAAACTCCAACGAAGATAGCAACGAAGTAGAACGACCATGGCCAACCAATTGTATGGGTAATTTTACCAACTAAAATTGGTGTAAAGAAGCAACCACCAAACACTGCAAGGTTAGTCAAAGCCATACGTTTACCACGTTCATGAACGAAATATATGTCGCCAACGGTCGCGTTGACCAAGGCTTCAAAAGGAGCTGTTCCTATCCCTTGGAATATCCTTGCCCAAACTAGACTTGCGTAAGATTTGGAAGCACCTCCCCAAGCACTTGAGAAAATCAAGATAACCGTTCCAAGAAGAAATTGATGTCTCTTGCCCCATATTCTAGCCGAAGGTATGTAGAAGATCCCAACAGCTCCTACGCCCATCAGATAGTATCCCGTCAGAATCGCAATCTCTGTAAATGGTAGCTCGAAATGTAATGACAGAGTTAAGGTGTTCGCAGCGAGAATAGGACCCAGACAGGTAGCGAATATCGAAACGACTGAGAGGACAAGGAGGATAACATCGCGCTTCCATAATGGCCAATTCTAAATACCATTGAAGGAATCAGTAAGAGACATATCTTCCCGTGTTGGATAGAAGACTATACCAGTGGATCCCTGGGATCATCGCTAGGTTGCGGGACAAGAATGATAGGAACGGGACCCGATGTATCACACTTCAAGCCGGCAGATGCAGCACTTGCGACTTGGGGTCTTTCGGGGTCGTCAAAATATCGAGTGGTGCCTTGGAACAATCAGTAACAAGTAATAAGTTTCCGATCAAAAATAAAGTAAGAATCCTACCAGGAACATGTTCCATCCTATCCTCTAGAATAAGCATCCCCATCTTTGATAGATAAGGAAGCTCTCTTGCTCATGAATGTAAATCCAGCTGCGAAACAGTTTGTACTGGTTGGATTGAGTAATAGGATAACCTTCCGTCCTACTCTCGCAGTAATTCAGTATCCATTCCTGTGTACTTTGTTTGTGCTTACGGACAAGGCTAGGATTGGAAATACGATTGGTGATACGATTGTAACTTATTATTGGGGGGTTCATGGGAGATGTTTGGGGCTAGTGCTGTGGCTAAATTGGTTATCGGCTAATGAGTTGATTCGATAACCTTAAGATAAATTGATATTATGATCAGCCAAAAAAGGGTCAGAGTGGCTCGAGAGTGCTTGCGGGGAACCTTGAACATGGAGTTGACATCCCTACCTGGGTATAGCCAAGTTACTTTCTAGATATTCAGGTGGACAAAGGACAAAGGACAAGAAAGAAAAGAGAGAGGAAAATTCCCTCCATTATTAGGAGCTGCCTAGTAGATAAGTAGATTGGTAGGTAGGTAACAAAATAGAACGTAATTGTTAAACGAAAACAGAAATAATTATACCGTTAACATCGACAATATTTATGGAATTTGGCTGTATGAACAGAAACAGCCTCTTCCATCTATCCATTCAACGATGAGAAAAGAAATAAAATAACTCGTGAATTCTCAGTATAGTTGTGATTGTCATTTTGACTTTGTTGTACGAAAAGGGTTTAGCATGGGGCAGTGCCGATGGATGCCAATATTGGTTACAACTTCCCAGACGCGAACTGCAAGTCGTGCCCGAAAAGATATGGTGGTGGCTTGCACAAGTTGTACTCTGTATGGCTTGATTTATTTAAACCTGGATGCGACCTCCTCTTTGAGAAAGACAGTGAATTTCAGAGTTCTCTTGAATCATCCATCTTTCAACCCAGTCTGTGCTAGTTTACTCTCATTCTGCCAAACCAAACTCGTCAATTCGACATCTCACCAATTGAACCATCTATCGTCGTCCTCTTTCGAAAACATGAAGATTAATTCAGTCGTGATTGCCATCACCACAGTGCTCGCAGGTTTCACCTCGGCACAGAATGGACTCCCAACCTGTGCAGTGAGTTTGAATAAGCTTTTCTTTCCATCGTTATACCAATCACCCTTATCTCTGGTTCAGCCGTGTGTCAATATGTTGTGCATCATGAAGCCAGCTTGCTGATATGAATAATCCATGTAGCAATCGTGTGTTACCCAGTATACGACGGGCTCTCAAATTGCTGGTTGCGCCAGCCTTGACATCGCCTGCATTTGCTCAAACTCTTCATTCCTGAGTGGCATCGCGTGTTGTTTGGCCGACGCTTGTGATGCAGAGGATGAGCAGACTGCAGTTGCTTATGCTCAGAATCTATGTAGAACTTCGGGCGTAACCAATTTACCATCAGTAGTCTCGTGCGTATCGTCCGCTAGCTCGACCTCGTCCGGCGCAACAAGCAGTGCGACTGGAGCGACAGCCACAACAACTTCAGGTTCAACTACAGCTCCGGGGACGGGCACAAGTTCGTCAAATACAGCAACTGGATCCTCGACTTCTGCGTCAGCTTCTGCCACAAGTAACGCGGGACTTCAAAATGAAATTGGTGCTGGAGCTGGCTTGCTTGGTGGATTGGCAGTAATAGTCGGTTTGTTGTAAGAAATTACACAGCATATGACAAAGGTGTGTGGGCGGGATTGCTTCTAATCCTGCAATCATGATACGTTGACATACGGGGTCAAATCTAGGTTTGTGGAGCATAATCCAGTGGTGATATTAAATAATTGGTACCTGAGACCAAAGCACTTGCTTCCCGGAAGACAACTGGGGCTTTTCAGGGATAGGCAGAAGGCTGCCGAGTTAGTTCACTTCTAGATTTCCACACATAATACATCATTGCCATGCTTCCAGAAGCTGAATAAATTAATAATGCTCATGTCAGTTCGCAAAAGAAAGAACGATTGTCCCTTCAAGGTTCTCGAAACATGATCACGGATAGAGAATTTTCGAGATCGTCTAGATAAAATCTCCTATAGCTTTCGGAATCCCCTGCCGCCCTTCCCGACATTGACATCGAGATTCAAATCTCTTACATAAGTAGGGCACTTTCAATGTTCTCACTTCAAAACCCGGAAGTTCGTTGCACCTTGCAATGCTGGGATTAGATCCTTCAACCAGACCGGCGGGTCCATAATATCAGTCGTTCGAACGGCTTCTTTGCCGAAATGACCAGGAACATCGTGAGAATGTTTATTCCCGGGGATTGAAATGATTCTAGAGTCTAGACCTGGGGAAATAATCTCGGAGGCTCGGTTCTGTGATCTTGCATGAAGCATACTGTCTTCAATTGAAGCGATCTGAAAGAGTGAGACGATGATGAGAGGGACGTGTGTGTTTTTGGTATAGAGAATATTAGATGACTTTCGGCATATGCTGATGCTGATACATTCCGTGAATTAAAGAATACTCTAATACATACATACTGCTTAACCGTGGACAGGGGAGAGTAGCCGATATGCCAGCCTTTCCAAACTGTCAAGGTCCTTGTGCCACATAGATGAATTCCCCGATGATTGCAAATTTTGATCGTACTGGGGTAAGATTGACATGCCACTGTTGTCAGGCCCCCTGGTTCCCGAGTGTGAGCTTGGTATTGGTAGTGCTGGGAGACAGCTGTCCTTGAATCCATAATTCCTTATACATATCAGACGAGAATCCGCTTTGACCTGTAAATAAAGTGAACATGATGTAGTTTCAGCTTGGACCTCTTTTTTTATCCAACGGTGAGATGAAGCAGCGCAAAGTGTCTAGGTGAGGACGAGTAGTAAAAGTATCACCGATGAGGTTATTTAGCTCCTTGGGTCTTTTTCATGTCCTATGTATGTCTATTCAAAATGGTCGCGTGTGACCTTGAGCTGGTTTCGGCACTTGCTATTTTTATACTTTCAAAAAACCTCGGGAATCATTACAAGTGGACAATTTTGAGGACATTTTCTTATTATACATTTACTTCTTCCCTTGGCATTCTTTCAAATCGTGTCCCGAGAAATTAGTAGCAGCAAGACAGCAACCATCCCATGGCCCCATGTATGAAATTTGGTTCCACAAGCCCTCCTTACACTTTTGCAATTGTATCGCCGTCGAGCCGTTTACATGGGTGGATGTGTTCCTTGGGGCTCGGGGTAGAATTAGATCGGATCCATAGGGCACAGACTTGCTTGCATTGAGCAAATAATTGCTTTTTCCCTTAATATCTCGGATCCCCTTCATCAAATCGATTTGAGATTTGGTGGTAGCATGATGTGTGAGATCTGAGCAGATCGTGATCGAAGAGCATGGTAGAAAATACGCAAATAGGAGGTTTTGGCGAGATAAGATAGGGATGCGTGCTTGGATCTAGTGCAGTACAGACGACTTCTGGAATACATTATTGAATCTACCATCCGATAGGACGTCCTGTTTGAATAATCCCCGATTTTCAATGTCCTTGTAATTCCTTATAGGGTAAGAGTTTGAGCGGTACTAGATGTCTAGGGGTGGGGTGTCTACTACGAAAGGATTTACAATCATCTAGGAAAGGCTAAAGTGACATTCAGCTAGCTTTGTGGGAGATGAACAACCGCATTACCATATTTGATCATTATCAATGTTTTTCTCAAGCATTGAAGGTATTAGCTAGATGCTTTTGTCGAACAGATATCTGCATTCGTCAGCCTTTCTAGTCCTTTCAGTCCTTGTAAGACTTTCTATAATGGGAATATCTCATAATCTATCTAGGTATTGATGTATGCCGATGTATTGACTCTCAGAAAGGGAACTTGTTTCTTTCGTACAATATGCCTTTTGCTTTTCATCACCCCCAAAGTTCAAAGCCCCCATACGTACATATATATATACATACATGCCTAGCATATGTACACATACATCAAATCGTTATTGAGAATTGATTATTGACATGGTACCACCAGGATTAGATCCAAGAAATCACGGACCTTGCGCTACTTTTTTTTTTCAACGCCATGTCACGGACACACATCTCTCAAGCTGCGACTTTCACACAAAAATGCCCAAAATGCTTCGCACAACACCGCACCAGTTAATTTATCTAACAAATACAACCAAATCTCACACGGGCATACCCTGTCCAGTTTCCACGGCTCTTAAATCGGAACCTCCCACATGATCCACATTTCCAACAGCCCCCAATGCCCATGAACTATGGATGGTAGGTGCAAAGTCCCAATATTGCGTTTGATACATACCAGACAGTGGCCTTACCTACGCTCATCTGCCCGGTACCCGCTACGGATGCTCGTTATACATCTTTTTGCCTGTGGATGTTTGGGTACGCGGCGCACCATCCCACCAGGGGTTACGGATGTGAAGCTTTGATTCAAATGGCTCGATATCTCCCCGCTGGCAGCGCATATCATCCGGTCACATCCGCAACTTTATATTATGTATATTGTATCATCATTCGTTTCTTTTTTCACCTCTTGACTCTTGAGTTTGTATCTATCTATCGTGTACAGGTTACAATATCACAGTTGTACTCAAGATCTAACACAGTCACCAATTTGTCTCTGCTCAGACACCATTTTGACATTGGTGGCTAGAACTTTCCCTTACTTTTCTTATTAATTACCTTTCCGTGACGCCTTCATACTTGTTTACATTCTGTTGCTTTTTCAAACAGTGTTACAGGGAAGGTTCAGGTGATATATCCACATCTATTCTTTTCATTATATTTCAGCCTCAAAAAGTTTCGGCAGTGGATATATAAAGGTATGAATGAGACTCTCCCCGACTCGTACTTGTCCGATATCAACTTCACATTCGCATTTCAACTCGAGCTTCATTGAAGTTATACCTCACGTCACTATTTCCCCTTAGCCCCAACTAGTACGTATACTACCTACCCCTCCAACCCCTTTCGCCATACTGACCTATACCTAAGTCCATCCTCAAAATACATCATTCTCTTTAGCACAATGTGCGAATACACAAGGAACTACTACATCTACACTTCATGTATCGATCCTGGAGCTCATTACTTTTCGACCTCCATTGACGGAAGCAAAGAACGCCAATGTGCAAAGGGGCCCCATGAACGATACATTGTCGTGCCCGGGCATTGCCCTTTATGCTCATGAATGCCGACATCGTCACCAATCGGCCGGAATCTCTATGAGGTTCCACATATCACATTCGACTTCACGTACCATGATTGACACTTTTATTTCGCGTTTGACCTTGCACCAATACCCCCAACATCACATGGCAGGATTTTGGACGATTTTCTTCCGAAACAAACTCCGGGAATCAACATAGCACTTCAGCGAATCGGTGTACTTTTTTATTAGGCGAGCTTCTTTTGAGTAGGGTGTTCGGGAAAAGCTATGGGATGGGTTTCATTTTGATTTTGGGGATATACATTTGTCACCGATGGAGTTTTATTGGTCAATTTTGCTTCTCTTGTATCGTCAACGGCTGGGAAAAAACATGGAAAGAGCTGGATCTCGGGTATTTGCAAAAGCAAGGGATGAAGGAGTATATTTAGCGATCAACAGAATGGAAGTTTTATTCATTGAGAAGCAAGGGAAAGGTTCAGCTTCGGTGCATACACAGATACAAAATTTCTGATTACAGGCTTCATCCAAGTCTCCATTCATATTCAAATATAATTTTTTAACCAACCTACTTTTCTCTCTCGTCTCCGACTTATTTCCATCTTCAAAAGTCGGAATTTCTGGTGGGCAAGATTTTCTTTTGATATTTCTAATCGAGTACCTTACATTAGTGTCCGCATATGTGGCTGTCTATGAGCCAGTTATACAGCATGATTTTTGTTCGAGCCACGAACGCTGCGACGATCCTCGCCATGCTAAAGCAAAGAGCGGGAGGATCAAGCCGAATTATATGTAGAAATATTGATAATCACATGGATGGTATCTTTGGGGGTGCAAAAAGGAATCAATGAGTTCTTAAAAATACGACACATCTCCTTTTAGTCATTCCGGCACCAAACACCACCGCTCCTTCACGGTTAGGGTCGTACCTATTGACTGTTTCTTCTTTCCCGATCAGTACGATGAAGCTTTGGCAGTCTTCTGGGCACAGCTTCTTCTTTGTGGCGTGAACTAGCTTGATATCAAGCTCACAGCCTCCTCACATGAAGATTTTTCTTCTCCAAATATGGGGACCCACGGGGATAAAATCTGACAAATCGAAACTTAAAAAGAGAGTTTTTTTGCTTTTTAACTCCCCGATAGTGATGAGAAGGTTATTTCTCAGCTGAAACGTAAATGTGAGGAATGCATGTATGTATGTATGTAATACGTATGTAGGTACTGTATATGGTGAGGTAACCGAGTTCTTCAGCCGTGGATTTGGAACGAGGAGGGGGAAGCGGGAGGCTGAAAAGAATGGATGGATGGAGAGACAGGGGATGGAAGGCCCCCCACTTCAAATTTTCTGGATGGATGTGGGGATTTGGCGGATAAATATTTACTAGGTTTGGATATCAAAATTACATACGGATGTAGTACGTATGTTCCATGGATTTTTAATCGCTCATAGATATTCTTCTATATTGCGGGTATGATGTATCCGTCGTAAGGTTACTTGTCATGGCTTCAACATGTATGATGCGATCATTGCAATGGGGAGTGTGCACGGGGTTGTACTCGTGCCAGTGCGACTTGTATGAAGATCATTCGAAACGACATATGGGTCTGCACCATCTCGAAGTTGTTTGAGGGGTATGTTATACATACCTAGGTACTTCGTATGATCGTATCTCACTCTATGTGGATATGAATGTGTACTGCAGTGTTGATGAGTTTGATACAGGACGGCTCAAGTGTTCTCGTCTTCTTCAGGCCTCGGGTGGAGGGAATTCAAGGATGCATTGTTGCCTTGGTGACTGGTATGATGTATCGTTATACTTTTTTCCACGTCAAAGCAAGGATGTCTTCAAGCGCAATACTATTAGAGTGCATCATTCTATCACGGATGTGGCTCAATAGTTGCGTTGGTGGTAAGTTGTAGGAAGCTAGAATATTCACTGATGCTTGGTCCCCTTCAAGGCCGTTAAGAAAGACATTTTGTCCACAAACTCTATTCAACACTGCTAAGCACTTATGATGATACCAGTACCGAGCCCTTCTAGTTAAGGGCAACGTCTGTGCATCAGCCTTTTATCAGAAAAAAGAGCCGACGAGGCGAACCCTATGGCTTGATCCTGACAGACAAGCTCTTTGCTACAGAAATCTGCTAGAAATGTTCGATTGATTGCAAAATGGGCAATCTCCGAAGCTACCGAGGCAGGGATAGCGTATTTGCTTTGACATCGACATATACAAAAGTTAAACTTGGCAGGTAGTAGTCCTTCTAGTTACATATCATCCAGTGATGCCAATCCGTGTAATCAGATGTTCGAGCCGCATTTAAAAATCTTATGGTGATTCTCTTACGATTTTTGCCTGTCTCCTGTCTAGTTCTATCGCCACAAGCGAGTAACCGCCCACTGAACTCGTAATCTGCCATCTTAGCGTGATGCCAAACGCTTTGAAGTTTGAACAGGTGCTAGCCTTGAACTCAACAGGGCTTCTACTTGTACCTCGAAACTTTAATTGAACCCCGAGGTTTAGACACGGGATGATACACATTTCGAAGTTCAGCCGTTCGCGACGATTTGTTCCATACCGTGACAGTGGGTTTGCCCCGCAATTGACCCCTCAAATCATCGGTTTCTGATGTTGAGTGTACCTTCTTAATGCTGAACTCGTTCCGACGCGTTTTATGAAGCTATCTTGGTGTGAATGAAAGTGTATACACACCGAAATCACCGAAATCATGAATCTTCAAAAATAATTCTTTTCGCATGAAGATTTTGTCAACAAACCTTTGTCGAGTTTAACAAAACTTGACACACATATTAAGTGTTGATTTTCGAACCATTTTATGTTTGGTTTTGAATAAGAGTATTTATTGGCTAATTGATAATAGAATTTTGAAGATGGTATTCGATTCAAATGTGCACATAATCTCGGCCACGCCGAAGCTATCAGTCATGGCCCCTGCATCAACATCATGTCTCCGCGGATGTATCACTGCTTGTACGGCCCAAAAGTATGTAAATCAACGCTAAGAAAACTTGGTCAATCCTCTTGTAGACTACAGTTCAACGTCTTATTTTCATCTAACTTCAGAGTCGCATACTTTCCTGGCCACCCAAGTATGCCCCTGGCGTGGTGTAACTCTCTTGGAGCTAATTGCAGCAAACATACTCGTTTACAAATGTCAATGCAAAGCAAGTATCTTGACGACATCGCGCAGAATGTTTGATGCAATTCAGAGCATATCTTGAGATTCATTATGACAAGGCTCATTGATAAATTGAGGGTCTCATTTGTGTTATAAGATCCGGTTATCCGGATTGACACATCTAATATAAGGGCTGGTTTTCAATATTTGAAAAGCTAGGATTTGTTTGAATATGTTTCACCCTAAGAATCCACTATCGGCTTGCAATAGGCATTTCTATGGACTGGGGCGGGGGGTAGAAAGGACCAGTGTCCCCTCAATCTAGAGATACTTGATATTTGAATACGAAGCCCCAGTGGGGGTATATATAGAGGTTGTATAGCAAAGTTTCGGAAGTAATTGCAAATAGAAATCCATAAAGGTTGACTCTCGGAGCTTTCAGAGGACGTGGAATCTGGAGTACGATTTGAGACATCCCCACAGAAGGAAGAGAATTGGGGTTTGCGTGGAGGTCTCGAAGCAGATTCAAGGAGGCAGGATGGCGAACATCGAACACATATGCAAATATATGATTTCTTGTGATGAAAGAACAAGTGCAAATATCATTTCCAAGCTAGTGCTGATTTTGAAATTATAACCCTCTTCACATCAATAAAAACAAAAAATGAGGGCTGAAAGCTTTCTCAAGCTGAGTTGCTACACTTGGCAACACTAGTTATCAATGTCAGATCATAGACCTCGAGGTCATGTGTATTTACCATCCACATAATCCCATCATGCCACGTATCAGGACATGTTTCCCTTTCCTCTCCTTTCCTTTCCTCTCCTTTCTTTGTCCGCTAGAAATTGCAGAGAAAATGTTCTCTATAACGCCGTTCTGGTAACCGAGCCGTCCCAACAACGCCCGTCCTGGTTGAAGAAAGCAAATGAGGTAAGTCAGCTGAGTTTTCCACACATAAAAAAGACAAGATATCTACCCGCACTCTCCCAGCACAAAAGAAGCATATATACTATGTACAGCTTCAAAATTTGTGGCTTTTGGGCGGGAATGTAGACACCGAGGCTTTGCGTCTTCTACCCACGCATCAAAATCCCAAAAACATTCATGTGTCGTCTTGGATGCTAGTACACCATCTCATCTCACCTTAATAATATCATCATCCGTTCCAATACCAATCACAATATCCAACAACCCCAGCAACCAACCAGCCGAATCGTGACAGTCACATTACACAACTCTACATCAAGCTATCAAGTGTATCAATATCAAAATCAAGTACAACACGCCATGGGGCTGGAGCAGCGGCAAGTTTGCCTTACGATGCACAAATCAACACAGTTCATTATTGTTCAACCCCAAACCACTCAAAATAAATCATATTAGGAACATGGGGTGGAAGATCAGATGACACGTTGACTTCTTTAACTCGCCAAGTGCATAGTTCGCGATGATAGGTTAGGTACATCTTCATCTTTTGACTCCTCGGGAGAATCGCGTCATGCATCAAACAGAAAAGAAACTTTATTGCTCATGCAAGCCTAAATTCAAAAGAGAGAAAGGATACAACTGTAAAGCAAGAAGTTATGTATTATTTGGCCCAAATGTGACAGAGATCGTCATGAGCGGGATATCATTGCACTGCGCTGAAACACATTTCGTATCTAACGCAGAATCCTTATCTGGGAGTTGAAAATTGCATAGGGCTTTCGACGAAGAAGTGTTTACAATCTTAATGCCTCTGCGTTCTAATCATCTACCAGCCCAAAAGTCGAAGCTGCATTTCTGGATTTCATTGAATAATTCAGATGGTTTTAACACTGTCTTCACTTTGAATAGTGCATTGCTTTCCGCCAGTTCAGTCTATTGGGAACCTTGATATTGATATTTATACATCAAATTTTTCAGTACGTAGTTTAGAGCTACTTAAAGCTCACTCTTTACTTGAGTATTTGCCTCCACCCAGGCCTTGACATCCTCCCTATCTCTCTCAACCCAAGCGCTCTTTGCTCTAATACTATCCAGACTTTGTGCCAGACCCTGGTCAAAGCCCTTGGTATCTCTCTTCGAAAAGAACTCCTCAATTCGCTTCTGGTTACGTTCACCTGTGAAGCCCGATGTGCAAATGGTAACCATCGTTCCCAGCATGGACAAACCGGCTGGTAATCGTCGTTGGAGTTCTTCCCAATTTTCGGTCATCCAAACATATAATGCTTCGATACCTTCTGGATGACCTCTAAGTCCGCTAATGGGGAGGTAAATATCTTGTTCCTTGACTTCACCGCCGAATGGTAAAGCGAGAGTTTGCTTGATTAATTCAGGGTCCTTGGCTCGTCCCAAAGAACGGAGAGCAGTGTTACGCTCATCGCTGTTTGTCGAGTTGCGGTAAGCATCTAGGATGATGTCGTACTGTAAAACATTAGCTACCATATATTTTTCTGAAACCGATTGAACATACCTCTTTCTTGCCACCATATTTCAAGGCGATAGCATAAACGCTACCGCGGATGTTTGGATGAATAGCAGATTTATCACCCGCTGCAAACTTAGCAAACATATCTTGTGCAGCTTTAATGATGACCTTGTCACCAGATATGCCAGCACTACCGAAAAGAAGAGTTTTAAATTGTTGTTGGACATGTTCGTCGCTGTCCTTGAACTCCCATCCAAATTTGTGGGCGTATCCGCTCGTAAGCTCCCTTTGGAATGACTCGAGTCCATCTTTGACTTTCTCGTCCTCAAAGACCCAAGCAGTTTGGATACTGCCTAAACGGGCGAGGATTTCGGTCCAAACAACGAACTCGGTTTCACTAGTGAAGCCCTTGAACAAGTTTAGAACACCGGAAGTCTTCTGGTATCCAGCTGAAGCGAGAGCTCCTGCATCCGCGATCATTCCTGCACGATCTTCAACGGTAAGAAGACCTTCCTTGGCAGCTTGACCTAGCTTTTCGAGTCGTTCCGGAGTGTATGATGTTCGATAAATGCTAGTATGGTCTGCATTCAGTTTGAAGAAATCTGCAGGGACCTGAATAGTCTCTTCTCGCTTGTCTAAAACAAGTTCCTCATCAACACCGCTCTTAGTGCGGAGACCCAAGAAAACCGGGTACAGAACTTCATCCTCTTCAGGCTTGACGTCTGCTGTTCGCAAGAAACGGTTTTGCTTGACGTGGATGCTCTTTCCATCTTCGTTCTCGGTAACACTTACAACAGGATATCCGACCTGTTTTGTCCAGATGTCCATGACTGCCGAGACATCCTTACCGCTCGCTTTGCTCAATGCATCCCAAAGATCACCGGTTTGTGTGTTGCCATAAGCATGCTTCTTCAAATATTGGCGGATACCCTCCATAAACACATCTTCTCCCAAATAACTTGCAATCATGCGAAGGACACAAGAACCTTTGGAATATGAAATAGCGTCAAAGATCTGGTTGACTTGATCGGCTCGCTTGACTGGTACTTCAATTGGATGACTGCTTCGAATAGAATCGAGACCGAGGGCGCTTTGCAGGTTATCCGTCACATAGTTTTGCCATACCTTCCATTCTGGATAGAAGATGTTGCAGGAATACCATGACATCCATGTTGCGAAACCCTCGTTGAGCCACAAGCCATCCCAGAAATCCATTGTAACCAAGTTACCGAACCATTGGTGAGCCAACTCATGCTGGACGACTTCTGCAACTCGTTCCTTTGTAGACGCACCGCTAGTCTTTTCGTCGAACAGGAGATCAACAACACGGTAAGTAATCAAACCCCAATTCTCCATGGCACCAGCGGAGAAATCTGGAATGGCAACCATATCCTAAGAACAAAGTTAGAACATTTGGAGTAGGAAAACTAATATAAGAACTTACCATCTTTGGTAGAGGGAATGGACTATCAAAAGTCTTCTCATAAAACTCCAGGGTTCGTGCTGCAAGATCCAATGAAAATCTTCCATGCTCAATGTCTTGATTTGGGGGAGCGTAAACTCTGACTGGAATTCTGAACTTGTCGGTCTCAATATAGTTCAGTTCTCCAACGATGAAGGCGAGAAGATACGTCGACATTTGTGGCGATTTGTTGAACTTGACAGCCTTCTTGTTTCCCTTGACCTCAGTCTCCGAAGCAACATCCATATTGCTCAAGCAGGTGAGGTGCTTGTCCGCGACCAAAGTGATTGTGAATTCTGCCTTCAATGCAGGTTCATCGAAACAAGGGAAAGCTCTTCGGGCATCAGTCGGTTCCATTTGTGTTGTGGCCAAAATGCCCTCGGATCCATCCGCATTCTTATATGTTGATCTGTAAAATCCTGCCATCTTGTCATTAAGCTGACCGGTGAACTTCATCTCGATTTGTGCCTTTGTTCCCTTGGAGATGGTTTGCTTGAAAGCAACCTTTGTGGTCTGGCTGTCCTCATTGTAAGAGACATCTGGAGTAGAGCTATTGATTGTTAGATCTGTTGAGGAAGCATATTATAACAGGCTTTTCAATTAATCACTGACCTTATAGCTTCAGATCCAGAGGTGACTTTTGTGCTGTGTATCTCAAGCTCCAAAGTGTTTAGGGAAATAGAAGTAGTATCTTCAGCAACATCTAAATCGATTATAACAGTGCCCTCATAGGTATGCTTCTTGAAGTCCGGCTCTAATGTGAGATCGTAGTGTCTTGGAATAACATTTGCTGGCAAGATCTCTCTTCCCTTGGTAACATCCATTCCTGCGCTCTCTACCTCCTCTCCGGCATGTACACCTCTACACATCTTGTGTCTTCTATACGAACAATGGCGGATTGCTGAGGTGGTTAAAGTTGTATTTCGAAAGTTGTTTGATAATTGGGAGCGGTTTTTTGAAGGACTGAGTCTAAATTTGAATAATCGGTGAGCTTATGAACACTGCGCACTAAGATGATAGTGAATAAATCAAAAGCAAATTTGGGTTTAACTATGTTGATCTTGCCTCAGTTGACTTGCTTGAGGTATCACGAGGGTAGATATTCAAGCTTGTACGATGAACGGAAAGAGCTCCACGGAATGAAAGAAATGGCGGGGTATAACATACAATGAAGCTGAGCTTCGATATGAACTAATTGAAAGGCTTTGAAAAGTTCTGCTAACAATTGGTAATCTTCTTTGTGCTCTACTTAAGGAAAGGAAAACACTGGCTGGAGGCCGAGTAAAAGAGGATGTAAGGGTATTGGAGATACGCATTGACATCGAAGCAAGAAGTGAGGGAAGCTACAAAATACAGACACACACACACAACGCCGTATGCTATGCTATGCTTTGCCGTATGTACAAATATGACACGCACCACCTTTGCAACCTGGGCAAAGAATGAACAGTCGAAATGACTGGGAAGGAATGATCGAACTACCAACGATTGAGGAAGGTGGGGGCTTTCTGGGTCTGCAAGCAAAAGCTTTGATGAATGCCAGTGGATAGATGGCAGTAAGTACAGTGGCAGAAAGTGCACAGGAATGGCCAGGTGATGCCGTTTAGGACGAGAAGGATGATTCAATATCAAAGGTGGGAAAAAGGCTAAGGTTAGAGGGTTAAAGCACCTGCTTGTCAACCTTCACTAATGCGAGTGAGATGTGAGATTTCGAACTTTAGAAGTAAGAGTGGCACCAAATAATCTCGTACTCTTCTATTCCTTGTACGAAATCATCATACTCATCATTGATTTATTTATCCGGTTACTGTTTTGGGTAGCGGTGAGAAAGGTTCAGATTGCATTAAACCGCATTGGGTGATGTTCTCCATTTAAGCGTTACACAAAACTTTTCTTCTCGCGCCCTTCTTCTTCTTCCTTCTTCAAGCAACTTAAACGGTTCGGACAACATTATATCGATCTTTCTCCTACGATATGTTGACGTGCTCCAATATTTACTATTAAGGTTTAATTTGGTTGTTGCAAGAAGAAGTTTTACAACCACCGCAGGTTTGAGGCGACCAATAGCTTTCGAGCTTTGATTGGAAGTCATAGGAAGACGGTACATGCTTTTTGACGCAAGCCAAGTCAATATCTATATAGATATCGATATTGATATCCATGCATGCTCGTAGCAGCTCGTAACAGTTATAAGTAAGGAGAAGCAAGGCATCCTCATCTGCCATGGCTTTGAAAGCTTCCCAATGCTATTTCAATCAATATTTTATTCAAATCTTTAGCTCTTTTCTTTTTGACCGGTGAACTCAGTGACTCTTTATTCGAAGCTCTCTATTGTCGGGCCTTCATATTGTGCTCCAGCCTTTGACAGCAAACCAGGTACCATTCATTGTAATGTCCTTTATTATCCTGCATCTATGCATCCGATCCCTTATCGTCGGGCAGATCCTCCATTACACCAAAAAGAACCTTGAGCCAGAGACTACATCCCTTGCATCCCACACTGATCTCACCATCTTCAGCTGCCTCCTCTAAATCTTGCTCTCGAATCAAGAACCCTCGATCATCTCCACATCTACAGCTTCTATACCATATACCATTCTCTTCTTCGACATTCAAATCATCCAAATCGACAACTTCGACACCCGTTCGGAAAACTTCTCCTTCCTTTTGTCCTGCCCCATTTATAGAGCGATTCTGCAATCTCAATTCCTTGTCATATTGTGCTCGTAGTTTGGAGTTCGATAGGTGAGAGAAAGCCACGGATATTTGATCAATACTATAAAGCGTTTGGGGTCTGTTTGTATGACCTTGTTCTTGGCTTTGAGATTTGTCAGGATGATTTCGAAGAAGTGCGCGTCGATATGCGCTTCGCAAAGTTGCTACCGGAATGTGTGTTGCATTTTGAAGAGATGGCGGGATGTCTAAGATCTCGTAATATGTCGATGTGCAAGTCATTGATCCATCAGAGTTGAGTTTTGCTGTCCCCCGTCGTCTTTTGTTTGTCCTTATGATTCTACGTTTTTTCTCTATGCGACCTTAACCATTGTGCATGTGAAGTGGGGCAATGCTTTTCATGCCTGAGGCGTCAATATATCCTCCACCTTCCACTTTTGGTCAGCTTCCCGTGCTTGAATCTCTTTCTCGGCCGTCCGAGATCCTCTATAGCTATCTACTAGGTAGGTACTCAAACAGCTCTTACTTGGAACTATTTTGGCGCAGTACAAAACCAAATATTATCCAATCAAAACTTCATTATCTTTGTTTTCATGTCTACACAAAATGTGCCGAGTATGCATAGGAAAATCGTTCAAACAAGGACGGCTCGTGAATCAAGAGGACTCTCGCTGTGTAGAAGCATCATATTGCTTTACAGAATAGTCAGAGTAACTTATGCCAGATCCTTAGGTGTTATGTTGTCTGCGTGGACCCGAAAATACCACGGGCAGCAACAACTCGAGGTCCTCGTGATCATCCGCACTGAATAAGATATCTCTGAAGTGGTGGACACTCCTTAGGCCGGCATATATGTAAGATTCTACAATGACGTTCGCGCAGCCAAAGAGCGAAGAGTAGATGCGAAAGTGAATTTGAAGCATACCTATAAAGTATTACGAAGGGAAGATGTTTCGATTCTTAAAACGGAGGTTCAGTCAATCTTACCCGTGATCGCCTACACGATATATGTGTTGCAAGCAACTGAAGGCGGGACATGGTATATGTCTAGGTGAGGGGGATACATTTGTTCCTATCATGAACTGCTTTTAGAAGTCTATCTAGATCGGTTTAGAATCGAGGTCAAAATCCAAGACAACTACATCTCGAAGTCCATCCTCTTTTTTGTCCGTTCTTGTAAAGATGGACAGATTCTCACCTCCTCCTTCCACCTCTTGTATCTCGACTGAAGGCTCGCCATCAAATCCTGATGCACTCCATACAAGATCAAAGAATACTTGTCCATCCTTACTGTGCACTTTCACGATGCTGAGGGTGGAATCTGTATTTCCAGGCAAAGCGAGATATACGTTATTCTTGCTGTCAACAGATATGCTTCCTCTAGAGCCAATTTCGGTAGGCTTGTTTATGCCATCCGTTGGGACAGCGTTCTTTGTCCATCCCCCTGGTATTCGTCAGTACAAAGTCCTCAACATAATTTGATCAGTATTGCGGCTTCACCTGTACAATCACGGTAATAAAGTATCCACTGCTGCTCGCCCGCAGAATTTTCCCTATTCAAAACCCAGAATCCGCCCTTCCGATCCACCGCTTGAGCTTCTTGGTTCAAGATCCCACTTCCCATGGGAATCTCAAAGACTCTCGCCTTGGACTGCGGCAAGATAGTGTTTTCTTCATTTCCATGCAGTACGGCTAAGGTTGTTCCATCCGAACTTTTCCATGTCCTGCCCACATCTTCCGAATAAGCAAAATTCAGATCATAGTTGTTCTCAGGCCCGTTGGGCCCGGCTTGCTGTTTATGCGAATCTGTGCCCGTGGAAGTTTCGAAAAGGACGAAGTTTCGATAACACCATGACAGATAAAGTCGCGAATCTTGATAATCAAGACCATTTATATATGGACTGTTAGAAACCCCAGTAAGGTGTTGGCCTAAATATGTATAAGTGGAAGACTTTCCCGAGTAGCGGTAAAGGATATCTGATCCTAATCCTGCCCTACATTCATATTAAATTCATGTGCAGATGCAGTTGTATCAGAAAATACATACTGGCCAATACGATATGTCAACAACAAGTCATGATCCACGTTCACGAACCGAGGATAAGTGACTTCGTCCATCAGTTTATTATGTGCAATGCCAGGAAGATAATCTTGCGTTTGCGAAAACAGGGATGCATTCCATACATTGGAATCCTCTGGAGATTTTTCTGAATCTATACGTTTCAAAAATTTAAATCTCAATCTAACATTTCTCAGCACTGCTCAACCTTCTTTCAACAATAATAATAACAATGATAACAACACACCTATCACAATGATGATCAAAAGCTATATGTATACTTCCATCTCCACTACAGACACCAATAGATATTGTATTATGTCCATCATCAACCACCTGTTCATAATCGTGGAAACTCAATATCTCCCACTTCGAATGCGTAGGTGAGACTTTTCTTCTACCCAGATTCATCATACAAGCATTCAGTTTCGTGGACGTAGGATGGTCGGTATAGAATGCTACATGTTGCCATCCGTTAACAGTGGTAATGGCATTTTGTTGAAAGGAATTTGCGTTGATTCTATGTATTCTTTTGGGATCCGGGCCAAGGATAGAAATACTGGGTTCTTGGAGTCCCATTGTGAGATAGATATCTGATTAAAGTCAAACAATCTACTCCAAGAACAACTTTGAAAACAAAAGTCCCACCGCACCAACCTTCGATACTGATATAAAGCTCACAACTGAATCCACACATACATATCCCCACTTCCATCACGATACCAGTGCATGCACACACGCAATACCGATACCTGTCGAGAAATCGATCCTCGGCTCTAACGCCAAACCCCCCATGCATGAGTATCTCCCCAGAGATATCCCACCAATCCCCTGTCCTTCGCATATAAACCCCCAGTCGGTTCATCACCTGCCGAAGCTTGAAAATGCTCTACCCCGCAATCCCCGGATAAATATCCCCGATAAGCGAATTGTGCAGTATCCCCTATTGGATGTGAATTTTGTTATCGTGGGGATGATTTGCAGTTCCCTTGCGCATTGCCTTGATACGATACGATATGATATGATGTGCAAAAATAGTTATGAAATGGTAGGGCACAATGGGATAGGATAGGATAGGATAGGATAGGATAGGATAGGATGGGCTGACAAGGTAGCATTGCAGCTTTGGCAAGGCTTGTATGCAGAGACGGGGTGGGACAGCTGTATCGTGGTGAAATCAAATATAATACTCATGTACATCCTATCTGCTTATCCAAACTATCTCTCGGTCTCACATTCTCATCTTTCTCAGCATCTCTTTCTCGTGGTCAAAATGATGTTTCCGACTAAAGCCCCTCGCGTTGACAGAGATGTTCTCGCGTCCGCTTCTCATTTAACGAATAAACGTGGTCCTTGGTGGCATGATCGAGGATTGCTCAAACTCAATCTTCTTATCATGATACCGTTGATGAGTGAGTATGTGCAGGGTTATGACGCCAGTCTCATTAACAATGTGCAGCAGTTGAAGAGTTGGCAGAATGGTAATTAGCATCATTTCTTTTGTCTTCGCTTGGTGTAACTCTGTGCTTTTTTCTTGTTTGGGATATGGTGGTGATGAGAAGGATTAGTGGGTTTGAAAAGAAGAGATGTCTCAAGAGGGTGGTTTCATTATTCATGAGAGGGCTATAATAGATTATACTGAATTAAGAGATATGGCTGATGAAGGAATTTAACAGAATTTCATAACCCAAAGGGCTCACTCTTAGGCATTTTGTCGGCGAGTTATTGGGTGGGAAATGTCTTGGGAGTATTCTTTATCACGCCGTTGAGCGATAGATTTGGCAGAAGAATGGCGCTATTCTTTGGTAGTGTAGTTGCAATACTTGGGACAGCTCTTTGCACCGGAGCCATTAATGGTATGTTTGTTTCATCTTATATTCGCGTGGCCAGAAAGAGGTGGAATATGTGGAAAATAGAGATATGATAAGTTAGAGAAAGGATATATGGCCGAGCATTGTGAAACAAAGGCTGATGAAAACTTAGCTGGTATGTTCATTGTCGGCAGACTTCTATTGGGGATTGGAGGAGTGGTTGTTGGAGCTATTGGACCTGTACTAGTAGCAGAACTTGCATATCCGGGTAAGTTCTCCTGAAAAAGGAGCCGAGTATGATTTGATGTCGAAATGGGAGAAACTAATGGAAACAGATCACCGTGCAACCGCCACTGCGCTTTCAAATACCCAATACTCAATGGGCTCGATCATCGCTGCCTGGGTAACTTTCGGTAGGCTGTTTTGCTATAGCCTACACATGTTGAGAGCGAGATACTAACAACAGATAGGTACATTTCGATTGAACTCCACATGGTCATGGCGCATTCCCTCAATCTTTCAAGCTTTGCCCTCTGTTGGTCAGGCATTTGGTATTTTCTTTCTTCCCGAATCACCTCGTTGGCTTGTGAGCCAAGGTCGTGAAGATGCTGCTTTGGATGTATTATCCAAGTATCATGCCAATGGAGATCGAGAAGATGAGGTCGTACAGTTCGAATACAGGGAGATAGTCGGAACAATCGAGTTGGAGATCTCAACAAAGCAATCGAGGTGGAGTGAAATGTGGAGAGGTAAAGGAAACCAATGGAGAATGTTTATTATGATTGTGAGCCTCAAATCCAATGTTCTGTATTCATTCGAGGCGGCACAGCAACGATTAAAATGTGCGAAATATACTAAATACTGATAATTATCCATAGTTCTTTGGAATCTGTAAGCAATGGTCAGGAAATGGCGTAGTGTCCTATTACTTACATACAGTAAGCACAACTCAAGTCCAATCTCTTTGAAACCACTGACAACCTCCAGATGCTCGACGACGTTGGAATTACGACTACGTTCCAACAAACTCTCATCACTGCAACCTCCCAAATGTTCTCCTTTGCTTGTTCTGTCGGCTTTGCGTTTCTACCCGCTCGAGTAGGTCGTCGACCTCTTTTGCTCTGGTCAATGGGCCTAATGTGGCTTGTCTTTACAATAATCACCATCCTTACTGGTGTGTTCACTCACACTGGATCCAAATCCGCTTCTTATGCTTCGGTTGCTTTTATATATCTGTACAGCGGAGTACACAATTTGGGATGGACAGGTGCCATGATGCTTTATGTGGTTGAAATTTTGCCGTATACGTTGCGTGCCAAAGGCATTTCACTATTTTGGTTAGTCACGGGCTTAGCGGGTGCATTCAATACCTATGTGAACCCGTTAGGTCTTGCAAGATTTGGTTGGAAGTTCTATTTCTTCTATGTGGCATGGATCGCCGTCGAATTTGTCATGGTGTACTTTGCTTGTCCTGAAACGAAGGGAACAAGTTTGGAAGATGTGGCTTTAGTCATTGAGGGAAACGATGCTAAAGTTAGCAAGATGAATCCAGTGAAAGAGGCGGTAATAGAGAAAGAGGGTGGAACCATGGAACACATTGAGAAGAGGAGATGAAACAATGCCTGCGGAGGTATTAAGTGGATATGTTGAATACCTCTTGATCTTATATACCTACTATGTATGCCAGGTAGAGTATCTTGATTATCGATTATTGTATAGGAGATAATGCAATCGCTGGCTGAATCTATTGCGCCAAAAGTTAAGTTGTCAGAAGGTGTTCGCCTTTCCTTACCAGTGTTGTCCAAGAAACAGCAGATTGAGAAGTCTTGCACTTATCAATAATCAGGTAGATGAGTAGGTTGGTGGTGATAGAGAACTCTGACGATGTCTCAATATTAAAAGTGATTTCCCCAGTATATTGAATACTTAGGTAGGATTATAAAGGTAAATTAGTAATGGGAAATATAATATAACACCTGATTGTATCGACAGAACTTGTGCTTCAAAAGGTGAAGTTTGAACTCTTTCTCAATTTTTCTTGTACCCGCCTACCTAGTATCCCTCCTCACCAATATTGATTAATTATTGACCATGGAACTAGACTACAAACCTCAACCCCAAGAAATCACCAACCTTGCGCGTACAATAAACCATCGTAATCATCACCGACCTTTATCTGGATTACAATTCATCTACGAAACAGATTTTTCCGACAGACTTTTTTGACAAGAGTTTGATTGTCACAACGATCGTCTCTCTTCTTGATAATGGTAAGTTTCTCCACACAACCCTGACTGTCAAAGATGTCAACCAGAATAGATGAAACAAAATGATTAATATTTATAAAGGCTCCCAAGAACCTACCACCTGCAGCCAAGCAAGCAAAGATTCTGGAGTGGTTTCGAACCTCCATGGGAGTCTATTCCTTTAAAGAACTTGAGAAACTACTCCCATCTGTCGGCTCGATCAATGGCATGCTAGTGAAAGAATACATCCAAGCGCTCACAGACGAGAATTTGATCCGAGTCGAGAAAATTGGAAGTGGCAATTGGTATTGGTCATTTACCTCAGATGCCAAGAAGAGCAAAGAAAATCTGATCAACAAATTAAAGGATGAGGAAACCAGATTGTTGGCTTCAATTGCGGTTGCTGAACAAGAGGTTAAAAAGGAAATGACAAAACGTCAAGAGGACGATGAAATGCTCCTTGATGGTGGATCAGACAGACACGCTTTGATGGTCGCTTATGAGGCTCTCGTGAAGGAGAATGACGCTCTTGATAAGGAACTGGATCTCTACAGTGGTAACGATCCTGCTGAGATCTTTCGAAAAATGAAGGAAACAAACAAACTTAAGGAGAGCACTTTAAAATGGACCGACAACCTTGAATCACTTGAATCATTCTTGGTCAGCTTGACGGGAGACCGAGCTCAAGCTGGAGAGATCATGTATCGAGAATGTGGTGAGGACTATGTAGTCGGGGAAGGGTTGAAAGAATTAGCGGTCCCAAATTAGTGGATCCTTCTTAGCTCTACTTGTATGGACGATCTCGAGTTATCGGAATGTAATATGATGGAAGTGGTATTACTGGCTTGCGATTATCGTTACTCGGTCTGGCCGGTATAGCTTCATGTTTTGTTGTCGTCAGCTTTTTACGAAATATGATATGGAGGACAGTGTGATCAGATATCAAGTGGTTTGGTATGCATGGATGTAAACCGTTGATCAATCCGAACATTAACCTTAATCATTCGATTGCTTGAGAGCTGTTTGTTTGTTCGTTTGTTATCTCCAACTCGAAAACTTGATGATACGTTGATGAAACATTATTCATGTTACAGATGTGACATGTACGCAAACCCCAACATCTCCACTTGGCCACTTGAAAAATTTGCCATATCAGATGCAAGTGCAGCCCAAAGCGGGAAAATACCTGGGAAGAACTAGACTAGACAAGCTTTTTTCCTAATCTTAGGCTAATCGCGATTTTCGAGGGACCAGCTGGGCAACAATCTTCAATGTCACAAACGGGACTCGGGGATTTAACCAAATTGTACCCCGCACCGAGGAATCCACCAATTAGCCCAATAGACCAATGAAATGTCATTGTGTTGCATCAAATATATCCTCTTTCGCTTCTCGGGTGCCCTATCACCTCTTCCAACGGTTCAACCTTCGATACAAATTGCTTCATGTGGCTGAGTGCATATACTCGAAAATACGAATCCGCGATAGTGCTATGCATGATGAATAGTAAACCACCGCTAGATCTCAAGCTAAAAGATGAGTTCCCGTGTGAATCGAAGGATGCCTATAGCTAGGCCAGGAAGAATCGGATCCGGAGAGAGATGAAAAAAGATAATACACTTTTGTGATTCGCAAAGTGTCAAGTAAGATGCCATCATGGGCAGGCTGGCTGATGGCAAGCGATGTGGACAATATATGGTTTGCTCGTATACGTTCATCACTTCCTCGACGCCTAGAACAATCCAGCCCTACTGGACTCATCCCTTTCACTAATTGTTCCTCGAGCGTTACTCGCTTGCACCGAAAAGTTACCGAAAGCTAAAAAGCTACAATGCTACATGCTGTACACCCTTCATTAGTATGTTTTGACATACAAAATGGTTGGCTGGCAATTGTATACACATGAAATTTGCATTGGACCGATATACTCCTCCCGCTTCCCGATAGAAATCATCCAAAACCGATATCCCTAGAGCCGAACAAGTATGCATCGGTAGGTAGATAATGTAATGCCCTTCATTTCCTTCCGTTTTTCATTTTTTACTCGAGTATTCTGCTCTTCGTCTTCTTCTCACCAGGGACATACATATCTTACCATTTTCTACGCTTCTTACCTACTAAGCATTTTCTTACGTATTATAACACCACCTCTTCCTCAAATAGCCACTCAACTCCTTTTATCCCTCAGCCTTACAAGTGAAAGAAGAGTATCAGATTGCCAGGTTTCAGCGAATACATACACGCCAATACCCACCATACACCATACACCACATACCACACACCACTCGCACGCCCAAACTATATCGTGGACTGGGTCATTGTGAACTGTGGGACCTAGGACCCCTGAGCAAATTCAAGCTTTCTGCAACGCGTAAGGACCTTCTCCGGGTCCCTCTTGAACCCCTTCAAATTTGTCTGGGCTACACGGCTTCCACGATTTGTACCCAATTTTATCACGAATCTTAATTAAAACATACTTTTGTTTAAACCAAAAAGAAGTTCGATTTTCGAAACCTTCCGCAACCAGATAATATTCCTGGTATTCCAAGGTTCTTTCGCACTCTCATGAAGAAAAAAGAGTTGCATCCCGCTTGCTCTCCCTTTTAAGTCCCCCCACCCTTCATATCAATCAATACCCAGTACCTAGCAACTACCTAGGTACCATTCCTATACACGTACAATAAGAATTATACTCTCGTTGTACTTGTTATTTTGATTACCCTCATTACCCTTATTACCCTCATACTTTGCCTACCTACCTACCTACCTACCTACCTCGCTCCCTCGCTCCCTCCTCTACCTAGTACCCTGCCTACTCTCTCGGACTCGGACAATTTATGGACATTGGTAAAACATTGACAAGTTCTAATCCGAGGAACTACTGCGAGTAACTACCTAGGTACTTTGTACGAAAAAAGTTACTAGGTGCATTTGAAATCTTTTGAGTTTTGACCGACGAAACGTTCATTCATTCACTCACTCACCCACTCATCCATTCCTCTCTATTCATTGAAGAAGATTGCAAATCCTGGTTGCAAATCACAAATCACAAATCACAAATCACAAATCACAAATCACGAATCACAAATCACAATTTCACCAAAAACCCCATATTCCCAAATCCTTCTAATAAGAGAGAAAAAAGTCATTAAGTCTTAGGTTCAAGAATATCAGAGACCTAAAACCATTAGTCGTCCCGATTTCCCGTCTTTTACTACCAGTCAACCCATCATTATTGATTGATTGACCCAACTATCCTTCATCAACGAAACCCCATTCGTATTTCGATTCACTATTATATTCATATTTATTTATATATTTATTATTTTACCATTTATTACTACACTATTACTATTACTATTATTTATTACTCAATTTCCACACTCAAGGATTTGCCATGCATCTTGATTCACTTCTTGTTATAACGACTTAGCATTGGCAACTGTCGTTGTTTCCCCCGCAGTCGCCCGGAATTTGCAGTTCTGCCAATATTCTGTGTGTGACTTTCCGTCAATTCCTTCCCAGTACTTGGCAGACACGATTTAAGACTTGGCATCGCGAAACATATCATATATTATATTAGCATGTGCGCGAATGTCACTTCAACGACCCAGTCGTCGCCGACCGCATCGACAGGTCGCTCTCTGTTTTCTAGATTGACTGCCCCATTGAAGTCCCGAACGCGCAACCTGGCCGACTTCCATATCGAACCACTTGAACCTCATCGGCGATATGCACCGGGTGATCTGGTAAGGGGTGCCGTGGTATTGACTGTTGTCAAACCCGTACGGATTACTCACCTCACTGTCTGCCTACATGGTTTCATACACGTCTACAAGAACGCCAATGGCGCGAACGAACCTCTGCCAGATACAGTGACGTATGCCTCGGGCAATCCCATGAAGTCACAATACTTTGGGAATGGTTATTGCTCACTCTTCCAAGATGAAGTTATATTATGTGGTGAAGGTAGACTTGATGCTGGAGTATATAGATTTAATTTCGAACTGGAATTTCCTACCAAGGGTATTCCTACAAGCGTCGATGTAGGCAAATTTTGAGCAAACCCCAATGCGACTTGGACTAATGAATGTGATTAGTTTGAAAGAGGAACGATTTCATATCAGATCTCTTCGACGATTACTCGGCCAACTACAATAGCTGCGACCTCGATGTGCGAAAGGAAGGTTGAGCTGGTTGAGAGAGTAGATGTTGGTCCCTTGGGACCACCCCGACCTCGAACAATATCACTGGAACCCATCTCGAGACGAGCAAAGAGGAAGAAGTCCATTAAGCCAAAAGATCACCCCCCATCCCGCGAACATGCGGACACAAGATCCATTAGTGATACGACCGAAGCTACATCACCGCGACCGGATGACTCTGTGAGCCAAGTGGATATACTTGACAACCAAATACAACCCCGAAGCCCGGCGCAAAGCGATGTTCAAAGCACTTTCAGTACAGACAGTACGATCAGTAGTAGTACTGGCCTCAGCTTTCGGTTGGGACCCGTTCCATCATCGGCACGGTCTGCTCGAGATAGCCAAGGCAACAGCAGCAATTCCCTAGACGATAAAACCATTACAGCTACAATCGAACTACTCAAGTCCGGATGCTTACCAGGAGATTATCTGCCCGTCAAAATTACTGTACAGCATACCAAAGCTATCAAAAGTATGCATGGAATTATAATTACGTTCTATAGACAAGGCCGAATAGATTCTTCGCCTCCACTATCACTGTTCAAGGACATCAAAGGGAAAGAAGCGGAAAGGCTTAAGCATGAAGAATATTATCCTAAATCTAAGACTGGCTTAGGTGGTCTGTCACTAAGTTCCGCTGGATCAACTAGTGTCTTTCGAAAAGATCTATCGCAGACATTTGCGCCACTCATTGTTGATCCTTCAACTTTGACGTCGCACGTCACAGCATCTATCAGAGTCCCCGAGGACTGCTTCCCAACTATAAGTGGCGTGCCTGGCCAGATGGTAAACTTCAAATACCAAGTTGAAGTTGTAGTGGATCTGGGAGGGAAATTAGCCGGCCAACAACGACACGTACCACGCATTGGAACCGTTAGCCTACCTGCCGCCTACGGAAGCACAGGTAATAGATCAGAAGGGAATGCCAGCATGTTGGCTGCCTTTGGAGGTAGCATTGTTGATACGGATCACATTAGGCGAGAAAAGAGCGTGGTTGCCTGTGTTTTCGAAGTTGTTGTTGGGACTACGGATAGTGCTCGAAACAAAGCAAGGCATACCGGTAAACAACCAGCTGAATTCTCAAAGTCGAGGCCAGTCACACCTTCTCCAGCTCAAAATCCCATGCATGAAGAGCCTTTCGACCACGAGTATATACGCCAGGAAAATGCGCAATACCCCAATCATCCTTATCAATATTACGACCCGAATTACGACGAACCATACCCTTATGAATATAATCAAAATCTTGAACAGCGTGCCGATCTACATTCTAGATACCCACCGCCATCACATACACAAATATACGTTCCACCACCAGAAACTGAAGGACAAACAGAACTCAGTGAAAAAGAACAACTTAGGAGAGCAGAACAGAGACTCCTTCCCAGTCAGCCTCCGGATTTCCAAGCGTCATCATCATCGTCATCATCGGCCGCAGCAAGAGGCAGTACCAGACCATCTGTACCTAATCCAGCCGATGAAGATCTTTACACCGCCGATGGTCTACCACCCAGCAACCCCAGACCCCTTGCGTCTCATCCAGTTGAACCGTCGAATCCGCACTTAAGCGAATCTCCACCTGCTGGCCCCTCAGCCCCCAGTCTCTCGGATCTCACACCGCATGCCTCACACACCTCGCACGCCACAGACGATAAACAAGAACTCGAACGTCAAAGACTCCTAGCTGAAGCAAGCGCACCCTCAGAGTTTCCCGAGTTGGAAGAGGAGGGCGAGAGTAGCCGACAGGGCGCTGCTGCTTCGGCACCACATGACCATGAACCTTCGGCGCCGATCTTTCACGAAGAAGACGAATACGGAAGCGGGTATGCACATCAGGATTTTGAGAGAACAAGAGTGGACCATGAAAGTTTACCACCGAGATATGAGAGGTAATTTGGGGATGTATGTATGAGAATAAGAGCTTTTGTACTTGTAAATGCCTATGTATGGCGAAAGGGAGGGGGGAATGGAACAGCGAGATACTGTTAGAAGCTATGCTATGCTATCCAGGTACCGAGGGGGACTTTTCAAGATAGCTGCCAGTGGATGATTTAAATGAATACATAATATCCAAAAAGATTAACTACCAAGATGTTTTACATTCATTATCTATCAATTGTCACCTGATAAATGTAAATGGTCTTTCAATATTTCTTTCTTTATAGATCACGAGAGAGAGGGGGGAGTAATCATATAAACACCTACTTACTACTTACTACACACATCCACAATTCCTCAACTACCTACCCAGTTGTCAGCTCTTCGCAGCCTGGTAAAGCTTTCCATATGACCATGTTGAATTCAACGTCGATGACTGACTCTTTGATTTGTATATTAAATGGCATCCGTCATCTTCGCGGTACCTAGGTAGCTAGATACATATCTATCCATTGCTAATCCCATACTTATCAATATGTATGAAAAATTACAAGACATCTGTGATCAATATTCTGAAAATACTGTAATAGTCGAGATGAAGATTCCAAGTACCGTACATTATTAGCCTTGACGATACATTTATCTTCATGAGGTTTGAAAATGGAATTATGCATCTTCTACTCGATTCTTTAGTATCATGTTCACAAGACAGGAGCAAATAGAGAGAAGATATCAAGGTTGTTCATAATTTTTTCATTTCTTGGTTTTTAATCTAGCTATTCTCTTCTAACTCTATCTAACTTGCAGCTCGAAGTACGGAAAGCAGAAGCAGTAAATCTTCGTTCTCGACTACCACAACGATTGATGCGTATTACAGCGAGTGAACGTGCAAAATGATTTCGTAGCGTGGAAGTTATTTTGCGACTCCTAACACCCCATCCCCCGAAAAATTCAACAAACAATGCAAAAGCAAATAAATCAACACAGGCCCCCAGTTACTTTTTCCCCTCCACCAAAGTTTGAGTTTACGAGCACTTCGTATACTCAATTTATGCTTTGAGCTTCATTGGTGGTGTACCGAGTCCATTGCGGTTACGGAAGAAGAATACCTTCTTGCCTTCACCTTCAGCACCCTCAGATGGCTCAACCCATTGGCACCAACGAGCGCTGGACCACAAGCTCTTCAAGAACCCAAGGGATCCTCCTCGAACATCAGCTCTGTAGTGACGACCCATGATAGGCTTGATAGCCTCGGTAGCCTCATCGGCGTGGTAGAAAGGAATGGTGCTAACGTAGTGGTGAAGAACGTGGGTCTCGATGATACCGTGAAGAAGAGTGCGGCCGATAAATCCGAATTCACGATCGATTGTTGCTGCGGCTCCACGAACATAGTTCCAGCTCTCACCAGAGTAGTGAGGAAGAGTTGGGTCGGTGTGTTGGAGGAAAGTGATAGCAACAAGCCAATGGTTTACCCAGAGGTATGGAATGAAATACCAGATAGCCATGTTGTAAAATCCGTATGTCTTGCTAAGCATGATAAGGACAGCGGCGGTGATGGCGATACCAAGATCACTCAACAAGATCAATTTGGCATCCTTAGCTTCATAAAGAGGACTGGCTGGGTTGAAGTGACTGACGGTCCAGAAGCTGTTGACTTTACCTTTTCCACGACCTTCATGTTGACGCTCATGGTTGTTGTGACCGGTGACGTTCATGAATAAGTACAAAGGCCAGCCAGCAAGTTGTTGTCCGATTGAGTGGATGAGGGTTGCGATTGGAGTTTCCTCAGTGAGCTCGTGAATCTCATGGACGAACTTTCCGACGCGGGTAGCATAATCTTGACGAGTCTTTGGAACGAAAACCATATCACGCTCCATGTTACCAGTAGCTTTGTGGTGCTTGCCGTGAGAGATCTTCCATGAGAAATATGGGACGAGAAGAGCAGAGTGGCAGATCCACCCAGTTGTATCGTTCAAGATCTTTGAAGTTGAGAAAGATTGATGGCCACACTCATGAGCAAGAACCCAGAGACCAGTACCAAACAACCCCTGGACAATGGTGTATAAAGCCCACAACACAGCGCGGACTGGAGTTGAGGGAACATTTTCGGGTGTGAGATATTTATTGAAGAGGAAGAATGTGGTGGCCAAGCTGGCAATATCGCGAGCCACATAAGCCAAACCTCTTACTCCAGATCGCTCGTAACAATGCTTTGGAATTGCGTTACGGATGTCATTGACGGTATAATCTGGAAGCTCAAATTCGTTTCCGTAAGTATCGATGAGTTTGCCATATGGCTTGGTTTTCTTAGCATCGTCGCCTAGAGATGACATAGATGACAGAGAAGTAGACGAGGGGGATTGTCTTGGGGTATCACTGGGTGACCCTGCAGCTGTCGAGGGAGCTGATTCGGCAGTAGAAGAGGTCGCCGTTCTTTGAACGACAGAGCGCTTTGGTAGAGCAGTGGTAGAGGCCATTGTGTTGTAATTTCTGTAGACTCGAAAATTAAGAGAAAAAGAATGAGAATTCGTAGGAAATTGTCACTTTGATATTCGAGCCAGTAGTGAGTGACAAGATTGTAGCAGTGTGAAGTGAATCGACCAAATTTGTTGAGGTTTTGGTGGGATGAATTAAAGAAGGCTCAACGATAAATTCTAGGAGTACTTGTTAGTTTCCGAAAGCTTTCTCATTGGGTAACATAATAAAGGAATATACTTACAAACTTTTGTACACACTCCTCAAGATGTGTATTAAATTTTGTAAAGAGGTTGGAGAGAGGTAGAAGTGAAGGAAGAATTTGGACTTATAAGAGGGAGAGGGGGTGGTTTAATAAAAGGAATGGAGAGATGAATTAAGTGAGTAGTGAGTGGAGTGAGTGGTGGAGTGGAGTACCTAGATACCTAGTAAGGAATTGAAGGGATGTTCACAAGTCGCTTGGCCCTAAAAAGTTCAAAGAAGAGAAAAAAAAGGATGAAATATTTCTATTTCCCCGTAGCGCCTTCTCATTAACTCTTATTATTTATTAACTGCAAAGATTCCAGATTAAACAAGATGCGGGAAAGAGCCAAGAAGGGACCAGCATATAAATTGGGATGATTAAGCATAAGTCACTAGAAAATATCTAGGAGTAGGAGGAGTAGGAGGAGTAGGAGGAGTAGGAGGTGTCTAATAAAGTATCTTATATCCTGAATGCTTGAATGTATTCTGCATATAACACTTTCTTCTTCTAGAAATTCTCTTATATTGTGATATAATTAATACTTATGTATCTAAGTATTGAAGCAGTCAAAGCAAAGACCATCCAAATGAACCTTCGAGAGTCCAATTATCTTGATGCGATTGCCACCACCCACCCACTGCAATAACTCGTTAAGACATGGGAAAGGGGGTCTGAAGATCTTATCATGATATTTGAGCTATCATATGGTGGGGTTTATTACAATCTATCTCAATTTGCAGAACCGTTCTGTTGTTGTTGAATTTCAGTGGAGAATGATAGATGCCGAGTTTTTACAAGTTTGTTGTTCAGGTATATCAAAGCAAATCCCGAAGACAACGAGTTAACTAGATGATGATAAAAGATTACTCAATAAGATCCCTCATGGAGTAATTATCTGGTGATATCTCGTACCACCATCATCTACAATAATACCCAACCTGTCTTCCTCCTTCCAAGTTCCCGCCCCTCATTTTGTCACTTCTTCTTCGATAACGGACATTCCGATTGACTTGAAGCTCACGCCACCCATCTCTCGGTTCCGTCGTGGAGAACCCTTGACAGGTAGACCGTTTCAAAGTGCTCTAGGGTATGTAGGTTGCTAGAAGAGACAGAGAGAATTCGTTCTGTGGGGACACGAACACGATGAGTTGGTTGTCTTTATTACTTACTCACCGCTAGAGTACTTCCGGAGAATACACAATCAATGGCAAAGTGGCACAGTGGCTCAACCAGCTCAACGTAAAAGGCTTGATGGTGTAGACACACACAGCATTCATTCAGCTTGTGTAAGAAAAGCCCAAATCAATGTACACTCAACTCACTCATATACATACAAAGAAGTATTCTACCTCATGGGTTCATTTGTTATATATCGATTTCAGCCTGTTTCTAATACGCATGAAAAGTGCCATCTTCACACAAAAACTTGCTGAGAATGGACTCCAGAACAAGGTGAAGTGGTCAGCAAGCTTCAATTTCACTTGACGACTACTAATAAATTGGAAAGAAATAGCAAACTTCGATGAAACGGGCAAAAGAAAGAATATTGCCTACAAATGGAAAGCTATTTTGATGTTACAATTAACCAATCACATCATCATCATATAGAGTATCCCTTGTATTATCATGCATGGCATACCTAGCATTCTCAAGCGTGCAGAAAAGGGTTCGAGACTAAACCCAATTCATCAATTTACCCGAAAAGATTTCCCCAACAATTTTGAGGACCCATGTATTGTATTTTTTTTGTTGGGGCTTGAAAACGAATGATCGCTACAAGGGTCGAGAGGGTCGAAGAGATCAAATTATTTTGTAAGAGGATACCAAATGCCATGCCGTGCCATACCAATGATACCATATCCCGAAAGTCTTCCTTCCTTCCTCCCTTCCTTATTGATTACCTAGTCCTCCGGACTTGGATCTATCCAATTGTGCCATCACTTACCACTTTATCCAAACCTCGGTATCTGCTCTCGCATTACTCTACGAGGGAGTAGACGAAGAAGTTGATAGAAGCATGTGCAAATGTAATATTCCCTCCCGTGCCTGATCCGCGGTTACAGACTCAAAGCAGCGATTGGGAATATCTTTAAACAGAATCCATATATTTGGCTGGTTCGACAAACCCCCTGAGTTAGAAATTCGGCTATCATCTCGAAATGTATCCACATCACCGCGAATCTTCTTTTGCCACTCATCAATTTTGGGTCTGGCCATGTGGAGTTTACATGCTATCAAAACATTTGATGGCAAATGATTCAAGAAAGAACCATTCCATACGTGTTTCACTAACGCTATCACGCATGGAGCTGGCTTCAAGCTGGCCTTTACAGCTTGTATCGAGTTTACAAAGTTTATCGATATTACAGCTTGTATCGAGTTTACAGAGTATGTCGATATTACAGCCTGCTATATATGGCATCTCTCATGTCCAGGATTCAAATGTTTGCCGCATTGGTAAGTTTTCGAAAGGCTGGCTACATTCATTCGACAGACCGTATGGTGTAGATTCTTGGAAGTCGATTCGATCAAATTGCACGTGCTAAATTACCAAGTGCGGTTAAGAGATGCATTTCAAAGTGAACCTCAAGATCCTCAGTTCAAATAAGTCTTCACATGATCCAATAAGTAGACATACAATTCTTGAATTTCTACCCAAGATTCATCAAAGGTATTTTTTCAATTTGCGAAGGAGGGAGCGTGTAATTGCACAATTCTACAATATTTTGAAACGCCCATTCCCCATGCAGTCATTCCCAATGTGGTGTTTGTACAACAAGTAGTCTTGCTACGAGGCTGAAATTGCGCCAAATAATCTTCATTATCATATCTATTTTGGCCACTTCTTCCATCCACGACCATGACCTCTCTGCGATATTCATTAGTAGCCGAACATTAATTTTGGTGAATATGGGAAGACAAACCTCTTTCCATGTCTGTATCATCTGTGGCATCTCCAACATAGCCTTTCTTCTCTTCTCCAATCTGTTGCAAACCGTAAATTAGTAGATGTATCAAAAGATGCAAGATCAAAGCTTCGACCAGTCCATCAGATGCGATAACCAAACATACCTCGACTTCAATGTTCTCTCGGATTCCTTTCCCTTGACTCTCTGTCCAACACCAGTACCCTTTACCCTCAGTCCGTTCTCCATCCTCTTGCGTAATTTCTCCTCCGTACTCTTCACAGAAATTGGTAAAAGTTCCTCTACTCCATGTTGCCTTGCAAGTTTGCACAAATCCGCTTGTCGTCTGAGAGAAAACACTGGATCATGCCATTTCCCAGTAACTGGATGCTTGTGAGGCCTGAATGGTGATGTCGCTTCTGTAATTGCTGGGTGTGTAGGTTGATCCAAAGTTTCCTCGGTCTTCAAGGTAGCCTTGCTAACAGCTTCTGATGTCGCCGCATCTGAAGTTGTGTTGACAGCGTTGGCCTGCGGGAGAATGGCTTGAGGTGGATAGCGGGCAAAAAATCTCTGCAGCTGCGGTGGCAGCGATTGCGCAAGCTTCACATATTGAACGGGCTTCAGCATCTTGATTGTCGCAAAAGGCTGAGATTTCGAGTTGTTGTTGATGTCGAAATAAAATTCATGATTGGTGATTATGTAAGCCGAAGTCTTTTGGTTGCCTCGACTCTTCAGCCTTGTCTCCAATATTCAATCTTCAAAGTTATTTTGTATTGCGCCAACTCTTTTGCAGGTTTCAATCCTCGGAAATTTGTAAAACTATAGATATTATCTGATTTTGAGACACTCATTCTACCTCTCATATTTTCAATCATGGCTTCAAATGGATACTCGAATAGCACTGATGCAGTACCGCCGCCCCCGAGCGATAACGATGGAAGACCACCGTCCCCTCCACCTCCACCTCCAGATTCATTCGTTCCTCCACCACCCCCAAGCTCATCAGCTCCTCCTCCTCCTCCTTCCAGCGATCTTCCACCACCTCCTCCCTCCGAGTTACAGCCTCCTCCTCCAGAACCCAAAAAGAAGAAGGGCTGGGGAGCTCCAAAACCAGGTCCACTGAGCATCGAAGATATTTTGAAGAAGAAGAAAGAGGCAGATGAGGCCGCAGCTAAGGTATGTCATTTCTTCCTTTCACATGAAGCTGGCAGCCATGTTCACAATGCATGTCTAGTATTTCCTGAAACCAATACTGATTACATGAAATCACAGCCTAAATTTCTGTCAAAAGCTGCTCGAGAGAAACTGGCTCTTGAGAAAAGAGCAAAAGAGGTCGAAGAACAGAAGCGTAAACGTGAGGCGGAACAGGATAACCGGATATCTATAGGAGGTGTCAATGGGAATGGAAACGGATATGGATCTGCTACGAATGGCCGAGATGGTTATGAACGATCACATCAGCAGGAAAATGGGCGTCGAGATTCCTCTTTTGTGCCCACTGGGCCTCGAGCTATGCGGAATAATCAACAAAGTCGAACTTCTAGTGATAAGCCGAACGATATGGAGCCACCGCCAAAATCAGCTAAACCGGCTGCTGCAGGTACGGGTAAAGCTTCGGTAGCTGGCGAGAAACGACCTGCGAACACGGAAGATCTTCAAGCTGCTCTGATAAGAACGCGATATATGGGTGCCGAAACAAATCAATCAACATTCTCCGCAAAGAAGAAACGTAGAAGGACGACAGAGAAGAAGTTTAACTTTGAGTGGAATGCCGAGGAGGATACTAGCCCAGATTATAACCCTATTTACCAAAACCGCGCGGAAGCAGGTCTATATGGTCGAGGTAGACTGGCTGGTTTTGCTGAAGACGAAGGAGCAACTCTGAAATATGCAAAAGCTCTGGAAGAACGAGATGCGGAGGCTGGAGGCGCGCGTGCAAGAGAAATTGTGGAAATGGAGAGGCGGAGGAAAGAAGATGCCGGCAGGAACTCACTTGACAAACACTGGAGTGAGAAGAAATTGGAACATATGCGAGAACGAGATTGGCGTATTTTCAAGGAAGATTTCAACATCAGTACAAAAGGAGGAGCGATTCCAAACCCCATGCGGAATTGGTCAGAATCCAAGCTACCAAAACGTCTTCTGGACGTTATCCATCAAGTTGGTTATGACGAGCCCTCAGCGGTACAGAGAGCTGCTATCCCTATAGCATTACAAGCAAGAGATTTGATCGGTGTTGCTGTTACTGGTTCGGGTAAAACCGCGGCCTTCTTGCTGCCATTACTGGTCTACATTTCCGAACTGCCTCCACTGAACGAATTTACGAAGAACGATGGACCGTACGCTATTATTCTCGCGCCTACCCGTGAATTGGCACAACAAATTGAAGTTGAAGCCAAGAAGTTTGCAACACCCCTTGGATTCACTTGTGTTAGTATCGTTGGTGGTCATTCTTTGGAAGAACAATCTTACAACCTTCGTAACGGTGCTGAAATTATCATTGCGACACCCGGTCGTCTAGTTGATTGTATTGAACGAAGAGTTCTCGTCCTTGGGCAATGTTGTTATATCATCATGGACGAAGCAGATCGTATGATTGATCTTGGATTTGAAGAATCTGTGAACAAAATCTTGGATGCCCTTCCGGTCAGTAATGAAAAGCCAGATACAGACGATGCAGAAGATGCCCAAGCGATGAGCAGGCATCTGGGAGGCAAGGACCGTTATCGTCAAACTATGATGTACACAGCCACTATGCCTCCAGCAGTCGAAAAAATCGCCAAAAAGTATCTTCGTCGTCCTGCAATTGTCACCATTGGTAATATTGGTGAGGCTGTCGAGACCGTCGAACAGCGCGTCGAATTTGTTTCCGGTGAGGATAAACGCAAGAAGCGTCTCAACGAAATTCTTGCCTCGGGTGAATTCGCACCTCCTATCATCGTCTTCGTTAACATTAAGCGTAACTGCGATGCTGTAGCTCGTGATATCAAACATATGGGCTTCACATCCGTTACACTCCACGGTTCCAAAACTCAAGAACAGCGTGAGGCAGCTCTGGCATCTGTGCGTTCTGGCGCTACTAATGTGCTCGTTGCAACTGATTTGGCTGGTCGTGGTATTGATGTGCCGGATGTATCATTGGTAGTGAACTTCAACATGGCGACGAATATTGAGAGTTATACCCATCGTATTGGTAGAACGGGAAGAGCAGGGAAGAGTGGTGTGGCGATTACATTCTTGGGCAATGAGGATAGCGATACGATGTATGATTTGAAGCAGATGTTGACGAAGAGCAGCATTAGTAGGGTTCCGGAAGAGTTGAGGAAGCATGAGGCGGCGCAGCAGAAGAGTCAAAGGGGACAGGGTATGAAGAAGATTGAGGAGGGTGGGTTTGGAGGGAAAGGGGGTGGTGGGGGTTGGTAGTTCAGCGAAGAGATATGGACAATGACAATTTCGGAAGTATCTTAATATCGAGATTTCGTTCAGCATCACCGATCGTATCATATCACATCAAATATTCATTAGATATCCCAATCGAAAATCTATTCAACATCACAAGTCTTATTTTATCATCTCTACCTCGCATCTCCCCAGAGTACAATCACAGTACTCAATCTTCTCCCCTCGCCATCCCATAAACTCTTGCAAGGTATCACTCCTTTACCTTCCCATCCTACACTTAAAAGCTTATTCACATCGACAAGCGATGTATCCACATAAACCAAATGAATCAACCCGCGATTACTATAGTCATCTTTAAGATCATCAGACGCAGGAATAACATCATAAGGGAAAGTAAGAACAGTATGACGTGTAGAAGAAGTCGTGAGCGAATTGCCGTGGTACTTATGCGTCTCTATATTCTTTGTCTGTTGTGAAGATCATTAGTTATTGTACTATTATATCTTCAGCAAGCAAAAAAAATAAAAGAAAACAGAGAAGAAAGAGAGAAAGAAGAAAACAAACATTGATAGGACCATCACATATGCCCACATGCGCATGCCATTCTACCTCGCTTCCGCGGGGTAAGGACTCCACCTCTGCGGTCCAGAATGGTGGGATCGTAGGGGTATCCGATTGCAGGATATCGTGGTCGGGATATGTGGTTGTCGTGTGTTCGGTTGATAGGGGAGTGGCGTTGGAGTAGCGGAATTTTTCTTCCCAGAGATCGCGCGGTTCGGCGTCGGAATCGTTGTCGGAATCTTGGGATGGGAGGGCGTGGATGTGTTTCCAGGCTTGGTAGGCGATTTTTGAGAGGATGGGTGTGGAGGAGGAGGGGGAAGGGGTGGGAATGTAGATGCAGGCGCTGGTGAACCATTTGATAGATGTGGCGTCTGCGATGCGGAGGAGATGTTGGAGGGAGAGGATGGTGGAGATGTGGAAGGGGGGTGAGGGTGAGGGTGATGAGGTGGGAAGAAGCATGGTGTGGGGGATGAGAGGGATTTGTCCGGCGATGGTGAGGGTTTGGGAGGAGGAGAGCGAGGAGGGGAGTGAACTGGTTTGGGAGTATGGTCCGATGTTGGCGGGGGCCCAGTAGGAACGCGATTGTACGTGTAAAGCTTTGCGGGGTGATGAGGTAGCCGAGGGAATATGCAGTGTGAGATGAATTATTAGAGATATGTTTGGAGGCATCGAGGATCCGCAAGAGGTGGTTACGCGAGATGGTGGATTAGGATGAGGGAAGAGAGTGCCGTAGATCTATAGATGTGTCAGATATGTATGTTAGTGAGGCATCAAGCTGTATTTGGAAGTACCTTGTTGATTGTTGTAAAATCTTCCATTGAGCGTAGCATAATCATGGTCGAAACGATGTCGGTGGTCTTCAACGATGCTTGATTAAGTCGCGCTTTTATGGATTCCACGACACTTTGGGCTTCGTCTAATATCGATGAGCAAGAGGCACTTTCTGGTATAATTGTCCAATGTATCATGTTGCCGCCTTCGATGCCGTGAGCACTCGAAGATTTGAGCTCCCACGTTGGCGATGCCAATGATCCGCTCCCCGGTGTACTTGACGTGGAAAGGTCGTAGGAATGAACATTTTTATCCAACGCAGATAGGATTTCCGAAGATCTCTGGTCAAGCAGTTCTGGTACTCTACAAGAGCTTTCCTTGTTCTCGATGCTTTCTTTATCCACTAAAGAAGCCTTACTTATCTGTATCCAAGCAGATCCTCCACCTTCCCTCACGATCCTCGTGTCTTCTGTCTCCACTAGTATTCTCTTTTTGAATAACCAACTCGGTCCATCCACAACCAGAGTTTCAAACTCTCCGCCCTCACCTAACACAGCTCCATCACCATCAATACTGAATCTTTTCATGGCTCTTTCCACTCTCCGCATCCCCTTCTCACTCGCAACATTTTCCCACAAAAAACTCTCATCGAGTCCACCACTTGCCACCTTAATAATCCTCGCATCTAATCCTACAGCTTGCATATCTTGTAGAAGAGAAATCTGCATACCAGGTGGAAGAATCGGATACTGCCACAAGAACGAAAGAGGCACGAGTCCCAATCGTATTGCTACAGATTCTACGCGCGTTCGTTGATATGTAGATAGAATTGCACCTGTACTAAGAGCATTTGCTTCAGGATGCGCATCTTTAATTCTTTGTAACAAAAGAATCAGAGATTCCGTCTCATCTCCACCCGTGTCATTCTTCTTTTCTCCCAATTCTTCGGCACCAGAACTCGTGAGATCCGCATGATCATAACTTGTCCCCGTTTGAACAGCACTGCCAACAATAGCCTGTCGGTATAATGGAATACCAAGAGCCTCTTCATACAATGGTATAACGGTATGCCCTACAGTCTGATACATGAAACTATTGAGGTCATTTTCATCCTTGTGAATACCATCGCTTTCTTCCGTTTGTGGCTCAGTGAGAGGTGGATGAAGATTTCCTAGAGCGACGATTTTATGTCCATTCTGAATACAATGTAATATTGAGAAGAAACTGTCCTTTCCACCTGATACCAAGGCGATCACGTTGAGAGATTCGGACATGACTCTGTCTGTTTCAGGTCGGTAGTGTGGGATTTCAGATTTTGCTCGCGTGAACAATGTGGGCAAATGAAAATTTAGGCGTTGTTAGAATTTATATTGGGACGCACTCGACTTTTTGTCCGTATCATTATTTCAAATACGAAATCCTCAATTGAGGCTCTTAATAAGTACAATCAAGCCGATTCAAATATTCAAACTTATCAAATGTTCACATCGATTCGGACACTCAAATCACTTGGTCTGAAGGTTTTAAGGGTACATGCCTCAGGCATTCTAGACACCACTCTGCTGCAAAGCGGACTATCACGACCGTTGAGGTCACTTGGGTCACAATTTCATGATGGGAGAATAGTTTTATGTTTGTCATGTATTTATTTTATTGTATTTGTAGTCTGTTGGTATATCTCAACATTCTGGCCAGCACAAGGCAAGACCCAAGAGCTACGCAAGTAATTCTGAAGAGAAAATTGCAAAGCAAAAGATCAGAGACGGTCGCCCGCTTTCCATCCACAGCTCCACGGATATTTATTACAACGAATGTAAGAAAATAATTTCCCTTGCTTCCCATCGTCAAAGTACACGCTTTGAAAGGTTGCTGTACCTTAGACCATCCATCATCACGCTAAACCGACGACAAATACAAAGTTGAATAAAGTAAAGTAAAGTACAAGAATGGTGAAAAAAGTGTGCAAAATAGCAACACATACACGGGACAGTGGCTTTTGTGTTTCAAGTAATCCTCCCAAATCATCATGACAGCGTCAATGTAACCTTTATCCCTAATGTCCAACACATAACAAGCAATTCGCAAGCCCAAATATGAAGTGTTGTGTTTAATTTTGTGTTCGTAAGTTTCGTAAACGGCGTACTCCGGCCAATCAAGTATTCGTACACCCGTATTTACTCGGATCTCTTGCGCTTCTTGCGGGATTGGCTGTCGGACTCACTATCGGTACCGCTGCTTTCACTGCCAGATGCACTCGCGGCTGCAGTAAAGAGTGCGGTGCCAAGGGCTCTGATTTGCTCTCCGTCGCTGCCAGATTCCATGTCGCCAGGAACCTCACCATCTTCCAATACGCCCATAACAATAGCACCACTTCCGTGAGTGCGGGAGTGTTGAGATAAGTTGTCGCTGCGGGAGAACTTCTTACCGCACTCGTGGCACTCGAATGGCTTTTCTTGAGTGTGGAGGGATCTGTAGTGGCGTTTCAAGTGTTCTTGTCTGCGGAAACGTCTGTTGCAAAGCTTGCAGTGGAATGTTTTGGAAGGGTCCTCAGTCAAGGATTGCTTGCGACCGCGACGGTTGACTGGTGCTTGATGAGTGTTGGCAGCGTCTGATCCTGATGAACCCATCATGTTGTTGCTTTCCGAAGAACCTGATTGACTTGGTGCGGTGGATGTTTGTTGGTGGTCGGCAGAAGTCTCTTGTGGCTGAGCGCCTGATAAGTTATTCATTGGGACAGTGAATTTTCGGGATCGGACCATAGAATCAAATTCCGAGCTATCTTCGTCGCAATGAACGATCTTTGACTTCTTGGTACGTTTTTCCTTCTTGGGTTCAGCTTCAGAGCCTGAAGCAGGTGGGCTTGGGAGGCAGGCAACTGCAAATCTTTCGGTCTCGAGGTCCTCAAAATCTTCAAAATCGTCCTCACTGATGAATGTCTCTGATTCAGGGGAAACGAGATCAGATACAGTGCGTTGTCTCTTGTTACCGAAGAATTGAACGTTATCGGTAGAAGGGAAATTCACAAGACCATTAACAAATTCGTCTTCAGAATCGAGCTCGGAAATGTGATCAAAAGTAGGAAGACTGTGGTTGGATGTTGTAGTTGTTGTGAAATCAAAGGTATTCGCACGTGTTTCGATTTTGGCGAATGCGTCACTACCCCCTAACATGTATTGATGTTCTTCTTCTTCAGCTGCACAGAGGGTTGGTAAAGTGGAGAATTCACGACCCGAAGTCAAAATTGGGTTTGAAGTCGGAGGTAAAATTGAGGAACCAACTGTGAGGTTTCTTGGATCGCAGAAGTCGAAGTCGGATTGTTCAGAGGTGACGGAGCGAGGATAAGGGGAAGGAGAAGGTGAAAGCGAAGGGCAAGAAGTGGCAGACAGGAGTTCATTAGCGTGCGAGCTAAGCGAATTTGGATGGATGAACACTGAAAATTGGTAGCCTCGTCAGTAAATTATTTCAATAATTATTATTGCATCAAAATATTGAAAACATCAACGTTAACAATTTTTATGCGAATTGTCAAATGGATAATCGCAATTCATTGTCGTTATCCATTCTCAAACAATTCCAAAGATGATGAGGATAAAAATTGAAATAGCATACCTGGTGTCATAGGTGGAGACCCGCAACGAGCCCATTCACCGGCAAGATTCTCCGATTGAACCTCACCTTCACATCCTTCCTTAACACCCTCGAAACTCTCAGCACCAAAAAATACACTGTTAACTGGGGTGGGTAGAATGTCACAGCTTGATGGACTGCTCATGACACTGCAAGATGCTGAAAGTGGCGGGGTTGCTGGGTAATAATACATGTCGTGTTCGTTTTCCGAATCTAAGATCAGTCTTGGGGAATGATCTTGAATCAATATGGTGGGCTTTTGATACATAGGGCGTGGAGAGGACATTGGTGTCATGTGTCCAAGGTATCCAGAGTTGAAGATCTTCTGCTGCATTGGAGGTTGCGAAGACGAAGAATTTGGTCTGGAGTACATTGGTGTCGATGGGAGGGTTTGAGCGTGTTGGTGGTACATAGGCATAGGCATATGGCTTGGTTGTTGAGAGAAGTGACCATGTTGACGGTTGTCTGATTTTGGGTCTGGGTTGTAGTAGAAAAATGGGGATTGTCCCATTGCTTGTGCGTAAGAGTCCATGGTGAGTATCCCTTGGTTTCTCGGCTGGTCTGCAAGACGTCAGTTTGCATTCCTCGGACCCTGTATCCAAGCACAACGTACCGATTTGAATTCTAGTTAAGATGGTTTGGTAGATTAGGGTACTTTGTTGGCAGACCACGTTGGTCAAGATGTCGATGGTAAATCAAGTAATACAAGGCTTCGCAAGTAATGAATGAGGGGCGGACAACAGCTGCAGGGAGATCTGTCTAATAATGGCAATGTTGGAGTAACTGATTATACATAGGCTCGTCAAGTGGAAGGATTGATTGATGTCGACACAATGGTTCAGTGCAATATAGTAGATTATCGAAGTGCGAGATAACAGAACAAGAGCAATAGCAGAATGCCAAAGGAAGGTACAGAAGAAGTTCGAGGAGGCTTATAATATAAAAAAGCGCAAGTCGAAGATGTTCCAAAAAGACTGAGTTACAAAAAGGAAACCGTTAGTCGGTATAAGAAGAATATGGTAGCGATGAGGGAAACCTAGACAAGATGAACAAACGAAGGTGGTGACGGGGACCCTGCAAATAAAGTAAAGATCTCGAAAGATCAACGAGAGTGATAGAGGGTAAGATAGGCAGTGCGACCGAAAGGCCAAGTCTCAGGCGAAGGCATGGGAAACGGGTGGGCCAGGAACAAGAAAGCAATGAGTGGGTGAGATAGGTGTGGATGTGGTGAGTCGGCGTCCAGGACCCTGTCTGGGGGAACCGGCAGCGATTGAGATGGGATGGACGAATAGATTGATGGAGTAGCCTGGAAATTTCTAAATCTAGTACGATTGTGGATTCGGAATCCTAGCATTTTCGTGTTCGACGCTATTGCTCTTTAAGAAAGGGATGATTCTCCGGGAACTTTTTGATTTTCTGGACTAATACACGGATTCTAGTAGATTAGTGGCCATAGTGGATTCATTCTGGTGGCTCGGGTGGTACTGTACTATGCCAGGTATGAGAGGAAGTGGAGAGAGTCGAGGAGATATATTACTGAACATGGAATAGAATAGTCTAATAAGTCTACACATCCACGCAATACTAGGGTCCTTGTACGGACAGTTTATTTGTCCTGGGTATTGAAAGGGCATGGAGGAAGAGGCGGTCATGAATGGCTCAAGGGAAGAAGGGAAGGTCTAATACGTTGTAGGTCAATGACCAATAATCATTAGTTATTGACTTGAGTATTCAAATGAATATCAAGCCACTCTTTTTTTTATTTCATTATTCGATTTTATTATAATTATGATGATTTGTGATTGTGATGATTATTTATTTTATCCCATTTTCCTTTTCTTCCTCCCTCGCTAGCCACTCCGTATACTTTTTCCAACATTCAAAAGCGGCGAGAAGGTTAAGAAGCGCACGACCGTAGAGCATTGTGCATGCATGCATAAGCCCGAATGATAGACTAAAGTAGAGTGGGAGCGTGGTAACTTGTAAGGTATCATAATCATAATCATATCATAGCATTATGTATTATGTATCATCCATACGAGTGAATATATACGACACAGCACACTATGAGAAACGGCTAGGTTGGTGGCTTCGTTGAGAAAATGGACCTGGAGTCCTGGACAAGTACGAGTTGCGAGTTACGAGTTACAAGCAAGTCACCAATTAGTTCCAGGTTCCAGGTTACAAGTTACAAGCTACGAGTATCTTATTTGCGAATACTGCGTCACTGTTTCCTTCAGATTACGAGGTAGCTGCCATTTGCGTTATTTCTGAGGTCATACAATAACGTTCAAGCACTTAGGTATGCAACAACAACAACAACAGCAACAACATATACCTACCTACCTAGCTAGTAGAACTCCCGTAGAAGTTCGAGGATCAAAGTTTGAAGTTTGAAGTTTGAAGTCTGAAGTCTGAAGTCTGAAGTCTGAAGTCTGAAGTCTGAAGTTTGAAGTTTGAAGTTCGAAATTCAAAGTTTAGATAGCTAGTACCTACTTTTACTTCCACTGCATTTGCTAATGCCAACTAACATAAACTTCAGCTATACTCTATGCTCTATGCTCTATGCTCTATGCTCTATGCTCTATGCTCTATGCTCTATGCTGTCCAACTACTGTACCTATTAAGGTTGTCTAAATTAAGATAAAAAGTACAACAACAACAACAACACAAATAAAATGGATGTCATGATTTCAGTTCATTCGTGCCAAATAACCCATGGTGGATCTCAACCTATGATAATCGTGGTGGACGGAGATTACGACCGACACTTTATTTATTCGGGATGCCATGGAAAGCTAATAATTATTATTGTCTATTCAATAACAGCCCACGTCAAGATCCAATTCAATTCAATAGACATTTCTAAATCTATCCATCCAAAACTCAACCATACACATTTCTCGCTGAAAAGTATATTCTTAGCAAAATAGACAAGTTTAGACAGTTTAGATAATATTTTACTTCATACTACTCGTACCTACTTGCCTGCCAGGTTGGAATCTTGATGAAGTTTGCCTCATGGTCCACTGTATATATCAGTGATGACACTGACATCAATCTATAATAACTAACCATACACAGCCCACCTCACCTCAGCCCTGCCGCCGCATTGGAGAAAAATCTTCTTCACAACACTCCCGTGCAAATCATCAATGCCAATAGAATCCTATAGTTGGAGTGATCAGAAGAAAACAGGCCCCTCATCTAATACGGCTTCTCCGACTGGCGATGCGAATCACATCCAAGAGCCCAAAAATCTGAATCCAAAGGGAAACATATTTTGACCTAATAAACTTTGGGATCTTGTCTTTAACAACATTGAACCAACCCAAGCATTCTGTGGTGATGTTGTTTTAACTTGTTTTTATTTGGATGATCCAAAACTTCAGAAGGCAAAGGAACACATGAAAAAGTTTAAAGCGAGACGCGAAACACGAAACACATTGCTAAGCCATTCATATCGTGAAGCACACCCTCAAATATGCATCAAAAGACCGTTTTAGGATATCTACATGAATCTAAAGTGTGATTCGTGCATGGTGAAGGCGATAATGCAAAATGATCCAACAACGCTACCCAACAACTTTACTTTTGCCGTTGTGGTACGAACTCTAGGTACCTCGATTTGGCTAACGTCTCCGGTTCATTGACTATATGAGCAATCCTCTCTGCTAATTTCGGCGTCGTGGGTTTCAACCTATCACATCTTGTCATGGTCCTTTTTCTCTCTTCTACAACTACCTACGTTGTAAGCAATTCACAGCTTACAGCTCCTAATTCGCCGGAGGTAACCTTAGATGACATTGTATGCATCCAATATGCATCCATCCTTCCTTCCTTCCTTCGCCCCCAAGATTAGAAGAAGAAAAACCCTTTTCCCTATCGATAGAGAAGTGATCCTTAGATTCAGCCCTCCTTCAGCTTCCTCTAAGAACGCTTTGCCCCGCGTCTACTGCAAAGGTTGATTTGTGGGGGAGAAGAAAGACGCCATCATGAAAAGATGAAACAACGATCTCCTTCTCTCTACTTTCGATGAACAGGATAAGATCAGATAGTCTCCCCGCCTCCCGCGAGACATTTGATTAGATCCGACTTCGTCAGTTTATTACGCTGACAAGTCATTATTCAGAGATTTTTAGAGTTGCGGCTTACTCAGTGGTACTGATACACTTTGCAAGCAAGTTTTGCACCACCAACATCCCACCAAAAGAAAGTTTATAGCCGCAGTCTGGAACTGGCAATTGAAACACTGTCTTTCATGTGAACACGCCTGAGAAAAGTCAAATATATGGTTGATACGGAGCCCTTATTCCTTAGACGCCGGCGTTTGAGATGATCTAAAGTTTATCATGTACTATCACCCGAACGATTAGGCCGCGTATTGGGCTATCGTTTCCATCGGGTTGAACCTTGATCCCACACACGTCCTCTTGACCACTAAGAGTCTAAATCCCTCCAAACATGGCAAACATCATCATTTGAAGATTCTTCATGTGTAAAATCTGACCTCATATGACTGGGAGCTCCTTCACGCCCACTCTTCTACGTCTAATCGATAAGGTGATAACCATTACGATAGGATGAAGTCCCGTCCACCTAGCGCCGAGAAAGAACTAAGATGGTTGCATAAAATGGAATGCACATACTTTTCCAATAATGCACAGCGTTTCGCCCAATTCCCACAGCCTGTCGATGATGATTCTTATTATCACAATAAAGCGACAACACGAGGTTTGAGGCTTCAATGTGGGATGCTGAGGTATACTTGGTGGGATGCCTACCCTATCACATCCAACATGGTAAAATCCAGCTGGTGTGGTATGGACTCTGATGCTTCTAGTTCATTACACGAACCAAACATTTAGGTCTTGTGCTGGCTGCTTCTTTTGGTTCCTGAATGACATTTCCCAAAGAGAGCGAATAACGATGTGCAGAAGGTGCATAGGATTTCATTAGTGGTGGTTGCGCGACAATCATCATCACATCACTACTTCCTACTGGCATATTGCATGTTGCATAAAAGTGGCACTCTGCAGTGATATTCTAATGCAAGTTTGTTGTGTAGCCGATCTAAACATAGAGAGAACCTTTCTCATACTATTGGACACTTCCGGGGGGGCGGAGAGAGAATGATTTTCTTGTTTGGTTTGGATTCCCTTGCTGCTTTTTGTCAAATATAATCAACCGTCAGGCATAGCAAGGGTAAAGAAGCTGGTGCAACAAAGTATAACTTGAATGTGGTGGAGTCGACTGATTTGACCGAGGCCTACATGATGGGGTAGCATTTCATTATTACTCTGTACCGAATCCGTAATGAATTGGCTGACATGGATTTTATACCATAGAGCCATAGCATCGTACCATCATACCGTACCATACCATACCGTACCTAGGTTGAATCCGTAGAATCGAATCCATAGAATCATTTCTCTGCATCGTAAAGCCAAACCAAACCTTCTTCGGTGAACTTCCAGAAGAAGTTGCGATATGAACTTTACTAGGGAGCCCTGTCCTAGTCCTCGACCCGGCAAGTTCACGGTCATGGTCGCGGTGAAAGGAAACTGAGGAAAGGAAGGGGAAGAAAAGAAGGTAGGGATTCTGAGTGAATGATCCATTCTGACGGCTTTCCGTTGCAATCCAATCCGTTTTCTTATCGGTCGGTCAAAATGGTACCTTCTCTATGGACTCTGTATATATCCATCACTTTACCCATTAAAATTATAACTCACCAATCGGGCAATGAATAGCGTCGTTACGTGTGGTCCACCCACCCCATTTCCAAATTTGCTGATTGCTACTGCAGGAACCGATGCAGGAACAAAGCAGGAACAGAGAGAATGCTTGACAATATGATGAAAGATGAAAGCAAAGAAGGTTGCAGAGACCTCGACCTCAACAAATGTTGCATATGCATGTATGAATACATACTTACTTGCTGATTGACTTTACTTACTTATTCTTGCATCAAAAAAGCAGGAACAACATAAACCTGTCAATCTTGAACAATCATAAGTCCAAGTCCAAGACCAATTCCCAGTTCCAGTTCCAGTCCCAGTCCCAGTCCCCAGTCCAATTTCGAGTCCGAGTCCTTACTTCAAAGGAATCTAAGTTTTGTCCCGATTTTTTCTGTCCATCCCATTTATGATTTTTATTTACCGGTGTCATCTGAAAGTTCCTTCGCTTGTTCCCGTGGGTAATGCCAATGATATGGAGCGTACTACAATATCACGCCAGACGGGCTAGTCAGCGGGGATCTATTCCTAGAGCCCCAAACCCTAGCTTGGCCGCTCGCTGGCGAGGCTATCGGGCTGGCCATTCTTTGGGTTCAATTCAAATGATTTTCAATCTCGAATCTACAATGACCCACTCACGGCTCGCGGGTTTTGTATTCCTAATGCCCTCGTCCATTCAATCTTGACCTTGACAAGCTTCACTATTGGAAGAAGGTAGGTCAAAGATCACAATACCATCGATTTATGTGGAGTGTCCTTCCTTGCTATTCGAATCAGATTACATATCAACCGATGGCTCCATGCAAAGAAAGACGGTTGTCAGATGTCCCAGCGGGACGGGACCTGGAAATGAATAATACTACGACTCTACTTTACCAGAGATTGTGCTTGCTGGCGCGACTTTTTGTCATCAAAATGGAATTATAGGAACCGGGCAAGATCGGTCGATAGACTAACTATCTACAAACTACCGCTATAGCACGATTTTCTACAAAACTGCGGAAACCTTCTTCCTCACTAAAATTCTGCTTGATTTTAGTCTTGATGATCTAGGTACCCAAAAGTGATGGAAGGTACAGTACCCTATGACATCTTCTTGCAGATCTATGCAGGTCTGAATAACGCGTGACGAAGTGAATCGAAATGCGAAATGTACGCATATCTACCTAAGCCTGATCTCATAGCACGACTCAATATTGAAAGTTAGATTTGACAATCAAGTTACCCTTCAGGTATATGCGTCTAGGGTATTATAGTTTACGATATACTTTCTCGATCATGAATGATTCGAAGCTTCGCAAACTCTTGTTTACAGGCTAGAGTTGCATTCCGAGGGCACTTTGGTCCTCGAGATCTTTCATTGCTCAGACAATCCGCGAGTACACCGATACGGCACTATTATTCTGATTATGGCTGGAAAGAATGGCCGAGGAAGGACTGGAACTGGCTCGAAAAACCCCGGATTTTTCGTCTCTACCCTCCAGGGTTATAGATTACGCATCGAGACTCACCGTTAAACCCGAACTTTTGACTGCAGGCGAGCGGCGCTGCTCGGATAGAAGGAAGAACGGGTTTCAAACGAGTTGGAGAAAGTCAATTTGCTGACACAAACTCTTCCATGACAATAGCATCTTCCAAATGTGTTTGCCACTGATATGTCTTACTGTATTCTATTCTACAGCCTGAGCGGCGGCAAAAAGCTTAAACTATCGATAACAACTCTCTTAGTGTATAGCCGATTCTAATAGTGAGACCAAAAGAAGGGTCCAATACAAGAGGACCCTTCGTGAAGGGATATACGCAGTACATGTCTCATTAGTATGATCTACTGGCATACAACAAACTTTCATTCAAGTAGGTGGGTTTACAAATATCAATAACGAAGCTATTCAAGAACAAATTACTCGAGGATCACTCCGCAACAGTTCGAGACGTCGATCTAAGGCCGAAATGAGCCTGTACTACATTAAGATACCAGTGTCGGCAGTTCCTACCAATTAGTCACTTGGACCCGTAGGCGATGCCGTAAGCCCTTGAAAAGAAGGTTTTGGAAAATCGATTGTGAGGGGTGCAGACGTTCTAGTGATACTTTGAGAAATTGAGAGATGATAGCGAGATAAGTTTCATCCCAATACCTCACAAACCATGTCCATTTGTGTCGAAGTTCTGGTACACTACTGACCTTCCGGTATTTGAAATAAATGGGGGCCCGTCCGCTGCCAAATCAGATACCCTTACCCTCAATTGAGGGTTCCATATCATACCCTGCAACTGCTTACAGGAAGATGATTGATCTCCCTCTTGTCTCTGAAGCAGAACAAAACGTCGGATGTCCGTAAGAGAGATAACCATCCAGTGGCATAGCATCCACCTAATGCCACCCATCCATACACAACAAACCTTCAGGAAGCTCAGATATACACAATTAAAAAAAATGCTCGTTCCACTTTTGTATGCAACCACGGACATTCATCCCGAAAATGTAGCATGTTCTCCGAGGAATAACATACTCTTGTCTTTTGAGGGATTAGAAATCCGCCAACCTTGTTGACGGGCCTTCGAGAACGTTTCATGAAGCTACAGAACAATTTCAATTACGGCATCCATGACCTTGTCCTTTCCCAATATCCATCATCATTTCCAATCTTCCATATCCAGTTTTTTTATTTTCTATGTAATTGCCACAGCTGTCAAAGCATCGCATGAACCCGGACGATTCGCGGTTGATGCCGCAGAGAAAGCAGGTGGGGAAATAGTAATATCATATCCGTTGTTATGATTTGCTGCGGAAGTTTATGCCGTCTTGAAGATCAAACTTTGGTACACCAAGGTTGAGGCATATGCATTAAGAAGCTATCCCCCGTTTGACGGATGGAAAAGTTTATGCGGTCTACGATAGATTTGCTAGCAATGTATTATGGATAGTAATTATGCACTCTATATTATATACAATACTTGTCATTCTCCACAAGCTTGGGTGTTGATATGAAAGTAGGTGAACCTTTTTTGTACACGTGTCTCGCTTTCTTCTTCTTCGAATTGAAACCGAAGATTGAAAGATGCCAATACCTTTTATTTCGCCTTTTCAATAATCTTCAGGCTCGTTGGCGACGTACGCTATGATGTTTATTTCCATATCCGGATGTACCGTTATATTGCCATGGGCCGTCAAAATCACGAGACTTCTTGAAGTATGTAAGAGATTGTGGGTGGAAGTCTGGCCCGGCATACAATCCTTGAAAGCGCTATGAACGGTGAAGAGAGATGAACATGCCATGGCGAGATTGGTTCTGGCGGTATCCAAAGAAAGCGGTATGTATGTACGTTCATCGGTTGCATGTGTGGTCGTATGCATGGGCAAAGTCGAATGCTTGTAAAATAGCTTTGCTGTACACGAGAGCTGCAAGTACCACCATCATGTGGAAGAGTTGATGAGAAGCTCCAAAAAGATCGAACGTTTTGTTGAACCAACGTTCGGGAAACTGTTTCGGTCAGAACTTATTGTGCAGGGAACAGTAATCTCTTCAAATAATTTTATTCATTTTCTTACCTTGATGGCATATGCTGTTGCACCAAGCACATTCAACATCAGCGTGATCAAAACCCAGGTGATTCCCATCCGTTGATTTTGTACTTGCCAGCCGTATACAGTCGCACCATGGACGACAGGCACCATTGTGACAACAGCTAAGCTGCCAAAGGTGGCGGCTCGTACAGGTCGAAGAAATGGATCTCGAAAATGAGGCTGAAAGGTAGACACTGAGCAAGCGACTGCTAGTAGTGATAACTTCCTCTCGTTAGCTTTCTCCACAGCAACAGACAGGAAGGTTAATCACCAGAGCCCAATAAGAGTATCTATGAATTGCAGTATCGCAATAGAAACCATAGTATACAAGAGGAACAGTTGCTCCCCACATCAGAAGAATAACTCCCTGGAAATCCAGCTGAGCTCCAAATGTGTCCATTTGTTGGCTATGGTTCATTATAGTATGGTACCTACGGATGACATCAGTTACAAAGCCTCGTCATGTTCAAAGGACAAAGATTATCAACTAACAACGCCGACAAGCAAAAGCATATCGCCACCCCTAAGAAGTATATCCCACAAACCATGATATCTTCCTTGGTAGCCACAGCATATCTAGGTGGTATCTCAGCCTTGTACAGGTAGACCGGTAGAGCCACGAACAACGCTGCCCCAATTAAATGAGACCAAATATTAACTACGTGCTTTGTTTAGCTTCAGTATCTCGAACATTAGACATCATCCATGCACGGTGAGATATTGTAACATTGGGGTCAGTCTATTCTTACTAGTCTCATTGTGGAGATATCCCCAACTTGCAAAACATTCTCGAAGAGAATTAGATGCCGCTCTATCATCAAAAAAAGTCGAATATTAGAAATAGTTCTTTACAAATTCCTCTAGCTTGAAGCACCCACGTGGCACCCTTCCCCCACGCCTTACTCAGAGAGCTAAATAAGTTGAGATGAATGCAACGTCAAGGCAATGCAAGGCAAGCAAAAAGAAGGAAAGATAGACTGCATACCGATATCCCGTCTCGATGAAATGATTATCCTCCCTTCACACGAACAATTAGCATCTCATCTCAGTCAGCTGATTTTTCCCCCTCCACTCATTCCCCTTCAATCAAAAGTCAAGTGATTATATAACCTCTCCACGACAAAAAGGACCCCTCCATGTCATCAATTACACAAGCGCAACGTCGCACTCATACTTAAAAACCACACTTATCAAACGAGAGAAAACAGCGTCGAATCCTTCGAGGAATTCGTGTAGGAAGCCATAGTACGAGTATAGTAACAAGCATACGCCAGATCCTTCGATGGCATGGAGAATGCACAGCTGACATTACATACATTACACACTACATGTATAATATATATAAAGACGTTGCAATGTCGTATTGCGAGCGAGAATTTTCGGAATCCTCTTTGCGACTTCATGAATAGCCAACCACGAAGGAGGATTGGAGAGAAAAGACCGAGGTAACACTTACTGTTGCCATATCTCTATCAAGACGTCGTAATACCGACGCCACAATATCAGCCTGTGCCTCTTTCTCGAAGAAATTCTCACGGCGTAGTTTGGTGGGGGGAGAGTGTAGGAAGTGTTGCCTGTTCCTGCAGAACTCACCTAATTCGGTCCATGGTTTTAATATCGGAGTATTACGATTGGAAAACGGATTTGGGGTTCCCAATAAGGATGATTTCTCATCATGAAGCCGTTTTCTCGAAAAGGCTCCTTCCTTTCCTGGAGAAGGACTTTTTCGTCGATGCACCATGGGGTAGGATTGCGAATAATAAGCTGATATTTCTGGAATATTGCCTTATCTGTGGGCGCGGTGACCGTGGGGGCTGAAACTTCAGATTTCTTTCTTTTTCCTTGTGACTATATTTGACAAGTTTGAATATGCAAAAGACAAGACAAGAAAACAATTGAAAAAAGAATTAAAAGTCTTGAAATGTTAACTTGAAAATTCATCGCCGGACAGTATCTTCCCTCATTGGCGTACCATTATACATTGCACCCACATAACACTATGGGAGTTTGAAGTTTTGCGCACACGAACCGAGCGGCGTAATGCGATCAACTGCAAATTTTTCCATTATCACGACCGCACATATATGCCGACCTCGATTCCATTACTCAATGGAGCGATTTCTCCATCAGACCCGTATATTTCTATGTGAAAATGGCTTAGAAAGGAAACTCCCGTGCCGTTTCCGCGCTTTGATAATCATGTATGTCGCGATTCACACGCCATGCTCATCTGCAATTGGTTGTTTCGCATGTTTCTGAATGGGGTAAAGAAAGAAAGGAACTGGTGGGAGTACGTACTACGGACTCTGCCATCTAAAATCTGACCCACGTCGAAGAAGACTGTGCCTTACATAAGTGTCGATGTATGATTGAGAGGTACATTGCAGAGTTACATTCCTCGGGTTTTTTCTTGGCTGAAGACATGTAAGATTTATTGCTTGTTCGCTGATTGACTGATGATTATGTGAGGGGTTACGATGTATGCAGATAGGTAAGGAAGTGTGGGTGGTATTGCAGGTAAAAGATGTTTCATCGATGCCCGTTTTTGTTTCTAATTTATGTTTGAGCAGACAATGGATAGACAATATCAAGGTAGTAGTCCAATTGGTAGAATCGTTTTGTTGGAATGATGTTGGTGCTTGCGAGTCCTTACTAGTTGATTATCTGGCATTTTGTTCTGCGTGGTACAATACAGGCAGCTAGTAGGGTATACTGTAATCGCATGTAACATGTAACATATATGTGAAACCCTTTTGGCTAAAGTCAAGATGGTTCCGGAAAGAGTATGGAGTGAATTAATTCCTTACATCAATCGATTTTTTTGATTCTAGGCTCACGCAACCTGTTGGATGTCCACAGCAGGTAGGTAGTAGCATATCTTTTCTTGGTGGAACCCTTTGGATCGCTGTCTTTCTCAATGAAAGAGACCATTGATAGTATACAGCTACGTCTTCTTAATGAATCCTTTGCTGAAAAGCTCTGTTGTTATTATTAGATAGTTATGCTACCTTGAGATCAAATTCAAAAGACGGCCATGGTTTCGAATTTACATGAACAGAGAAATCTGTAATATGCTTCTTTACATGGAGAAGTAATTGATATATCCAAATCAGAAAAGAGATGAGGAAATTGAGAGGATTCATATGGAGTAAGATTAATTTTCTATAGGGCGTGAGGTCAGAATCAAAGACGAGCTCACATTTTGCGTATGAGGCGTGTGAGTAGTTTGAAATAGATCAACTTTATAATGATGCTACTAGTGAACTGGATGGCAAAGACTTCACTTCACCACTTATCAACCCAGTGTCGCTTCCCCTTTTGCCGGATGGTGACAATCATTCGGCTACTCGTTCCCCGGTCGAGCCTTCAATGTTCCTTCCTCAATTGATACCTTAACACATATGCAATTGTTTCAATCAGCGATTGCATCGTCATTAAGAAACTGGTTTGAGCAGAGAGCAAGTTTGTCAAACGCCCTTCTGTTTTGGCTGCGAGGCGCTCTTCGATCCAATTGCTGCTTATAATGCTCACTGTCGATTTTTGATAGCAGGCCATTTGCGGCTAATCGAACAAGAACTCAAACCCCCCAAAACATGATCTAATGTAACATGCCACTAGCGGCATGATAATGTTATTATATATGTCTATATCCCTCTCACTGTTTATATATTTCACTATACTCCTCGCATAACAACTCGAACTCCATTAGCAGTTTTACGTGAAGATATCCATATCTTGTCAAAAAGACTTCAAGAGAGATGTGTCATACCAAAAAAATGAATATGACTCTAATAGATATCTGGGTCAAAATTCACAGTCTCTAACATAGGCTTGCTGCTAGATGGGCAACCAACGCACTCATTACTTTCGGGATTGATCTTCAATAGATTATTTGATGTATATCGTCAGTCCTTAGCTCGCCCAATTTGGAGCCATTGAAATCCAAAATACAAGCTCAACTTTATATCATGAGCCGTAGCGGCCCACGAGTAGATGTATAGGTTGATGAGACGCCCCTCAATCTCCGACGAATTTTCACAGATCTTGACTTCAATTCATGCCCTTTGAAGATATATAAACTCATTTATTCACCTGTAATGAACTATTGTATACAACTTCTTGCACAGTACAAAGAAAATGACTGAGAAGTATCGTTGGATTCACGGATTGGTTGTTTTGTTTTGCTCGTGAGTCTATGTATCCACTGTTGCTCCCGTGAAATCTATAGAACCAAATCAAATTCGCCCTCTTACAGCTATTCCATTTGAGACATGTCGCTATAAAATTGTATTCTAACTTCTAGTCTTAAATTTGCTCATTCGATATTGAGATCAATAAGGTAAGCATCTTCCTTCTACCGCAGCCATCATTTGTTTCTCTTACTGATCAACCCTTTTTCATTCACTATCTGAGAAACCAGGGGCCGTTGATTTGATTTAATCAATTACATCAACACTTCCAGATCTCATTCTTCGATTTCAGACCATCAATCCATTTCATTCTCTCCAATTGCCCGCTCTTTCTTTCCTATCCTATCCTTCCTTCGAAAGGAAAAGGCGTGGGTTTCAAGAAACTGCACATCAGCCGGCATGGTATCTCCTCGTAGAACTTATGAATCTCGGCGGCCTCATTGCTCTAAAAACTAAACTCTGGGCCATGCTTAACTTCGCTCTTATCTCGTCCTCGAAACGCAATCCCAACGAAGAGAGCACTCATCTCAAAAGACACCAATGTACTTCAAATTTTAGTAGTACTCTCTCCTTTTCCAGATCTATTCGCAACGCAGGCCTTCGAGATCAGAAATGAGCCATAAATATATAGATCCGTAGATTCATGAACAGACCAGATCGAAGTATCTCGTCTCAATCAAAATCTTCAAGACTTTATCAATATATACTTGCCCCAGAGGAAGAGATGGAAGTACTTTGCTTGCTTCCGTAAAAGATCAAATCATCACATATCGTCCGTATAAAATCATAATAGATGAACAGACAACCGAATGAAGAATTGCTGAAAGCACGGAAGTACCAGAAATCAGAGATGGTGGTTAAGGCGGGCAATAGAGAGTAAAGTGTAACAGCGGGTCATTTGCTGATATACAGACAGACAGGTCTTTAAGGGGGGCAGTAATACCCCGATGAGGTCTCGTCATTTTGGAGAATGGGTCTTCATAGTATCAAGGAAGGAGGCAAAGTGGAGAATCCTAACGAATATGATGGCTTTTGATTTACTACATAAATGGACAAGCCGAGTTGGAAAGAGAAGGAGAGACAGGATCGATCGCACGTAGATGCTACTCAGATGGATGTAGTCGTGAACAGCTGGAGATTATTCACAAGGCAAGACGAGGAGCTTGCTGCGTCGGCTTTGTAGAAGTGGGAATACTACATCATGCTGAATTTGTATATATCAAGCAGCATGTATCTGATATTGAACATGAACTGAAACTTGATTACAAATTTTTATCCGCCTCCTACCTATCCTTCATGCAACAGACCAAATAATATGTACAGACAAACATTACTCGTATCCCATTACCATAGAGCAAGGACTTACACATTGGAGTAAGTATTCGCCTGTTTTCGTCACATGTTGTGGAGATAGCAGTGACTAGGTACTATCGCAAGATAGTTACAGTTTCGCACGTTCTCCCTCATCTCATGATTGAAAAATAGTGCAATGAAAGCGGTGTTTTTAAATAGGCATAATTGATGAATATTCAATGAATCAACTCCTTTCGTCCGGGTATCACAACCGTTTAACTCCATAGAACCAACAATCGAACAATACATCTTCCATAGAGTTTACAGTTCCCCATTCCTTAACATCTCTAATCTATTGACGACAGAGTCCACAGATGGAGTGGCTTTCGGAAGCACAAGCATATCACTAAGAGGTGCACTACCCCTTCCGAACAGTATTGAGCCACTAGAAAGTGAATTGACGAATTCCCGGCCCCTCACCACATCTGTCGAATGACATGATTGCCTATCGACTAGATCGATGTTGTCCTTTAAGTATATGATGTTGTCGCTGGAATTGCAGTCGGAGCCACGATATAGACTGATCCAATCAAAATCTCCCCAGGTAACTTCAAGATTTGTAACTGATTCGCTCCAGTTCCAGCAATTTGCTATGCCAGTGTTGCTGGATATCTCGGACTTGGCGGGGAAGTTGTCATCGGATATCACGCTTTGGAATGTTAGTCGGTTAGGCGATGAGAGGGAGAGGGAATATTTATGTTTTACCAGCCAAGGTTGACACCGCTGACGCCAATATAGGCGACGACATTTTCGACATTCTCGACATTTTCAACAAATATTCTCATCTGATCCGCTGCGGGTATAACAATAGCTTCAATGGCGGTTATAAAGAGACAAAGAAATGAAACGACCGTGAGAGTGTACATTATGGCAGGTGATTGTAATAGAATGGGAGTTGACGGAATGGGCTTGTTGCCGCGATACAGCTGATGGCTAATTTATCGGATGGGGAGTCAAAGTTGAAGTCGGGAGTAGAATGAGGAGGTATGCGAATTGAAGCAATGTCTGAGTCTTACTTGGCTACGTATATAAGGGACAAAACACTTGTAATTTGTTGTTGAACTCTCATGTATAGACGAGGCTTAGAGTTTTATATACCATGACGCTTATCTGTCTAAGGAACCGTATTTACGCAAAAAAACAAAGGAATTTATATTGTAGATAACAGCCTAATCCACAATGAAGGCTATGCCCAGTCTTGCCCAGACATTCCTCACGTCAAATCGTTGTGAGCCGACTTCCTATCCAAATCCTACAGAAATGGGGTAGGGAGGAAATGCCGTGAAAGGCGTAGGGAGTTCTCGGTACTCGACAACCAAAGTACATTCAAGACAATCTAACTTGATCGATGTATAAAGAGCCGATAGAGCGCTACTCCTGCAAGCTTCTGTAGCAAAAGGAACAGCATAAACAGGCCAATACAGGTAGTATGTGGTTCGACCTCTACACGAGCGTTTGTACTTCGTACAAGTTAAATTAACCTGTGGTGGGTATTCAGTGGGGCCGGCGCTTGCAAGACTGCACACACAATACGACAAAGCAATTTCACACGATTATGTATGATCGGTACCGTGCTATTGAATTGCTGAAAATGAAAACAGTGAGCAGCATAGAATTCGGCTGCAAGGGTATCTTTGGACATTTCCAAAAATACCGCAATACGAACAGTAGCATGGAGCGATCAATTAGACCACCATATACTCCGCACTCCCGGCAAACACACACACACCGAGCGAAGTACGAGTTAAATCCAACATCAAAACATAGGTACCCTCGCCTGCTAAATCATAGACATCCATCTTAGTTTCCTAGAACTGTTTGGCCGTACCATCGTCGGAGCATCGGAAGCTACACGACCTGAGGCACCCAAAATCCCGAAAGATCAGCAATACTACTGGTGAATTTGTATTTCTATGTGTCATCGCATCTCCTTTCGAGACCTAACAACTAGCAACAGCAAGCACCAACACACTCTCCTCGCACACATTCTGCATCTAGAATCATCATGTGCAATGGTGACGCGGAGATTTCACGCTTCCTATAGGTTCCTTCGTGCGTTGTTTCGACTAACACAATATCGTGGATATATTGTTAATATCTGTCAATCCTCTTCCTGGCTTCTACCCCGGATTCCGATTCTCCAGTACTCCTTTAGCTCATACCTTATTCAATGCGTTTCGTTCACTTGTGAATAGTCTTGTGCATTGATTCCGTCTGTGTAACTTATTTTCACCGGAGATGTTGATATTTGGAAGATTTCCCTTATGTCATATTTGGGAGTGAATTGTTGCTTTGTTTGATATTTTTTTATCTGACTCTTGCGTTTGATTTATGCTTAATTCCCTTCTTACTATATACATGGTTTGTATTCCTTTGTATGTAAAACATATTTTCAAATCCCTGAGGTTTCTTCCGAGTTTCTTTTCTGTTAGCCACCAAAGTTCTTGGCCCAAAGTTAGGACCAATGTCCAATATAGATTTCGATATAGATAATTATCTGAATCGTATTGTTCCTTCCCCTAGACTTCATATACTCCCAACGCCAATCTCCTGGTTCCTTGGGTATCGAAGTAAGCCGAGGTCTCGAACTGGTAGTCTAGTTGTTTGGTTTTGGGCTTTCATTGGCGCTTTCTGCGGCATTGCGATTGTCGAAAATATATATCGACTTCCATACTTCAAAGAACGTGGCACCCCATTGGTCATCGCAAGTTTTGTATGCTGCCTGAAGCTACCATGGAGTCTTGTTATATCTAACGATAATGATAGGGCGCTGCCGCAATTTTAGAATATAACACAATTGATTCTCCTCTCTCCCAGCCACGAAATGCAATCCTGGGTCAACTACTCGCTTCTATCATCGGCGTCGGCATAACAAAACTGTTCGAACTTAGTGCAGAATTTGAGAATCTACGATGGTTGGCTGGTGCTCTTTCAGTCGGTGTAGCTTCTGCTGTGATGGGCTTGACCAACACGATTCATCCACCGGCTGGAGCCACTGCTTTGTTAGCTGCTACGTCACCTGAGATCACGGAGATAGGATGGTATCTAATACCTTTGGTCGTATTAGGGAGCATTCTTCTGGTTGCTATCGCTTGTGTCGTGAATAATATACAGAGGACTTTCCCCACCTACTGGTGGACGCCGCGTTCGCTGAGCAGCCGGTCTGAAGAAGATATCGAGAAGAGTTCAGAAAGTGCTAGTGGAGTGGAGCGGCCGATTGAAATTCAACACACTTCCGAAGAAGGAACAATCAAGATTGATAAGCATCACATTACTATACCTAGTTGGTTACCATTGGAGTACGAAGAGAGAGCGATATTGGAGGTGATGCGGACCAGGCTACAGCAGGGGTTGCAAAATTCAAGGACAGCAGGAAGTGATCGGACCTTAGTTAGATGAGGCTGTGCGTGTAATTTTGGATATATAAGTTATGTGACATAATGTATAGTTTGAATTGGATTAAACCAAGCCCTTCGAATACTAGAGGTAGCTACCCTCTTTTCCACATGTGTAGATTTATATTATAAGCTACTTGATGCCATCTGCATATTTCGATATTTTGCTTATGTGGCCAAGTCTTCTCCCACTATTTGCCTCAGGAATTTCCGATATGCAACAAAATTTTGTACTCATCCCCACATGATAGACCGCATATATGCTGCAGCCCTCAGGCTTCAAGGCACCTCGACTTGCAGCTCCACCCGGATCTCCGAAGTCTTCATCAAACCGATCAAATCTTTATCATTGAATGGCTGGGATATACGCCACTAGCGCCTTACTCGCTCCCTCCATGCAATATTGCACAAGCTCGGCCTTCTTTCCATCAAGCAACAATGCAGAGATTTGTCTGAGATCGCTGGTTCTTGGAAGATACAATGCTGTATCCATTGCATTACATGCCTCGTGAATATACTGCACAGAATATGGTTGCATAGTACTCAGATCGAATATATTTTCAGAAGTATAGCCAGGACCTCCCCATGGCGGGGATGCGAAAATGACAGTTTGTGAAGGATCAATAGAAGAGGCGTGGGTCTTGAGATACTCAAAACAGTCACCATTAACCCAAGTTATGTTTGTGGCACCATAGACGTAGGCATTGTTTTCGGCGCAGGCGATAACCGAGGGATCTTTCTCAATGGCTATGACATGGGCCCAACGGTTGGAGAGAGCGAACGCGATAGAGTTGCCGCCAGCGCCAGCGAATAGATCAATTATAGTTGTTTTTGTTGGTGATGTAAAAGAAGCATAGTCCTGAGCGATTTGACTACGCACAGTTAGTGATGTGTACGGACAAATGCGCGTATAATAAGGGAGACGTACGTAGCTACCGGCTCAGGAGTAACGCCGAACCAAGCATCATCTGTCATATAGATACCATTGTCGTAAAGTGAGAATACGCTATAACGCTGCTGCCAGTATCTAGAATGTCAGCTGAATGAAAATTAAATCATGACATGCAAACCTACTTATGTAGATCCCAGGGTACTTCTTTCAAGGAGGTGTAATGTGTACAATTTTCGTCCAATTCAAATTGGGCGGGGGTATCGTCATCTTGGTTCTCTTCATATTCTTTCGCGGCTGCATGTCCAAACGACTTGCTGCTATTGACGACCATTCTTAAAGGTTCCTAAGCTGGAACTAGATTTTTGACTCAATTCTCCTTGTGGACTTTGTCGATGAAGCTATCGTTAGAACGGGAATTCATGAGTAAAGTGTGTGGGCTTGATGTCGTACTCACTAAAGTCCTCGAGCTGTTCAACAACCCTTTCCAAATGGTAAGATTCGCTCGCTTCCTACTGCTCTGACGCCGAATGGCTTGCAGTATAGCCAGCAAATGACGCACTATTCTTTGGTCAGACAAAGGCGAGTAGATCTGATTTTGGAACGCAGGAGTGAAAGTCACAATACTAGTCTAGCGAGGACAAAATTTCGATATTGGTGATCTGACGGTATCTACTTGTTAATTTGGATCTCGTGACTTTAAGGAGCTGACTGATTGAATTCTGGGCCGAGAGACCTGTTCAATTTCTTGGAAAGCACTACCAGACCGGAGAATTCTTAAACTAGAGTTCGTGCCAATCGCGTTTCTTAATGGAGGTGATATTGGTTTCTCTCTAGCACCAATTTCAAAATGAACTGCGCTGCTCAAGATAACACCAGGTCCTTGTCTAATAGTCACTTGGGGACGTATTCCAGAATTTGAATGGCAAATGATGTCTCAGGATGAGATAATGGAAGAGGTGCTGGTGGAGGTAGTATATCTTCTAAAGATCGACGATTCTTCTCTTTCTGTTGCCGTGTCTGTACGTATGGGGAACGGGTACTTTGAGACGATTCAAGATTTGGTCGATGGCATCCAGCAGAAACGAGTAGATCTTGTATTTCTTTTTCCAAAAATGAAATTCTTTTATTACTCATATAAGAACTTTTCTTTTTCACGTGTGGATCCTTCAGATTCAACCTTGCTGAACCAAACGAAGAAGATGGTAGAGAATAAGTACTCGAGTAACTCAGGTACTATCTCGATATGGTCAGTGACTTTAGGGCACATGATTTAATGTTTCAAACATAATTAATACATACATAGAGTGGAATACTACACCATCCATTTCCTCTTGGAAACTTCAAAAGGATGAAGTGAATGATTGAAATTTGTGGTGGTAGCCTTCCACACCACATGCAATTTGCAAACAAGGTTAAAGAAGCTTGGGCCATGCTGTAGCTGCAAGGCTGATGGTGAAAGCAAGGGTTGCACCTTGAGAACAACACGTCTCAAATGTGTTAATTGAGTCTCTCCAGAGCTTCAATAAATAACACTTTCAAGGATTTCCCATTACAATATGTTCAACGCTTTGAATCGCTTTATTTCCCGATTAGATTCGGACTCTCCCGCTCACCAGAACCGGGACAATCATGCCGCATTTGGATTCCAAGTTCTTAGGAACAAGACCTCAGAACTGGCTGTTGAACCTTGGTTTGATTTTATTGTCGGAATTAATGGACGAATGATCGTGCGTTCTCTTATCTAATACCATTGGCATAGCTGATTAATTTAGGACGATTCTGATGCAAATCTGTTTGCCCAGGAAGTACGCAATTGTGCTGGAAGTTCAGTAACTCTTGGTCTCTGGAGCGCAAAGGCATAACCTCCCTCGCGATTCGTTCACATTCGACAAACTAACATATTTAGGGCCAACGTACTCGAACTATCCATATTCCCGTTCCTTCTGATACCCCATCCTTAGGCCTGACCCTTCAATGGACATCTCTCTCCACCGTTTCAAATATATGGCATATCTTAGACGTACCTGCCAACTCTCCAGCCGACCTCGCGGGCCTCCTTCCTTACAGCGATTATATTCTCGGCACACCTGAGGGGGTTTTACACGGAGAGAGTGGATTGGGCGAATTAGTCGAGGATCACATCGGGCGACCATTACGACTTTACATCTACAATAATGAATACAACGTTACAAGGGAAATCACTATCCACCCGAGTAGAGACTGGGGTGGGGATGGAGCTCTAGGTTGTACTTTGGGATATGGAGCGTTACATAGATTGCCAGCTCCGCTGAGTGAGCCTGTTGCTGGACCAGGAGAAACATTGTTTGAAGGAGAGAGCGCGAGGTTTTCAAATGAGGAACCTCGGGAGAAGATGGGGAGCGAAGGCAATGCAGGTCAAATCTTTGTGCCAGCTGCAGTGGCACAAGAGCCAGGTGAATTCCTGGTGCCAGCGCAACTTGCGGCCCCAGTAACCACGACACCAGCAAGGAAGAAAGAGAAGAAACATGGGCACAATCCGAATAACTTCATGGATGACTATTTCATGGAGGGAGAGAAAAAGAGTAGAGAGTTAGATCATGCGCCAAGCACGAAAAGTGGTGGTGTGCCTCCACCTCCTAAAGCAGGAGGTCCTCCAAGGAGCGAGACACCCAAAGCCGCAAGCCCGGCGCCCAGTCCAATATACACAGAGACGAAAGATCCATATGATAGTGGTGTTGATTAACTGTCCGAGATAGCACTAAATGTATAGCCAGTAATTCCACATTTTATATGTAATCATGACTTGAAAAACAAAAACGAAAACACCCTTATAATTCATAATAATGGGAATATATTACTCCCCAGCTTTTGGTAATCCTACAGTCCCTGCAAAATCTGTCTTCCCACGCTGCATCAAAGCTCCCCTGAAATTCACACATCTAGTTGATGAAGTTAACGCAAAAGAAATGTAGAATCAAACTTCCAAAAACGTAATCTGCAAAAGCCCTGTTTATATTGTTAGCAGTACCCCAATTTATCAACAAATGAGAACTATATACCTCTCTGGAGAGACGGAGTTAAATTCTGCCTTGTTCTCCTCGTTCGTCTGTATGCGTAATGAAGCCGTGAGAACGAACTGTCCTACAGTTGCCGAGAATCCAGAAAGAAATGCGTTGAATGGCTATCACGATTGTGTTAGCACATGACCTTCCACTAACCATATGCACATCGTTCCCCATTGATCGCCATATGTTCCTTCCCTACGACCCATATCCAAAGTACAATCTGGTACTTACGTAGTTGCCAGCCAAGATACAGTAGACAAATTGTAGTACCCCCACTACAACCAAAAATGACATGAACACGTCGATCAACTTCGTTCTTTGTGGTGTTTTATCGATGTAATTTTGCCAGATACCGATGGCTACTTGTTGAGGGGATTGATTTTGCGAAGAGGATTTGGAGGGTATCTTAATGGGTGTAGAGGATGGGATAGTAGTTGTGGTAGTTGTGGTTTGTGTAGTGGGTGATGCGATGGCAGCAGCAGCCGCAGCGTTCTTCTTTGGCGCCATTGTTCAAAATCAAAAGATCGTGTGCGTGGGAAGGAAAGAACGTGAAATTGGTGGTGTAATTGGAAAAGTGTGAAGGTTGTGGTTGTGAATTGTGAATTTTGGCTTAGAGCTCGAAGGCCACGAAGCTTGATGCGATTACTATGGGGATGCTGCTAGCGTTTGCAGGGGTTTCTGCATGGGGGCAGAGCCGAGGGGTAGCTTCCGTCATTCAATTGCTCTAGCTTTGTAATACTAAACAAGATATCACAGAACTACCGAATAGTATCGAATCATAGGAAACGTCTCATCAATCAATCTCAATCTCAATCTCAATCTAATTCAAGAACAAATCGCAAATATGGTGGGTTCATGAATCTACTCCTTGAACATGTACAGTTTATTGACGGTGGCTAGGGAATCGAATTGCCAGCATATATTCTTGGTGCACTCACTGCGGGTGGTGGAACGATGGGTTATGTCAGGACTGGAAGTATTCCATCTGTCGCCGCAGGTCTCACTGTTGGATCCTTGTACCTATTGGGTGGTTATCGTATCCAAAGCCGCCTGTCTTATGGCGTTGAGTATGTCTTTTTGGTCCACCGTGCATATCTAACCATTTACCTTTGTTCCAAAGCTTATATTGTTCTTTACAGACTCGCTCTTCTCGCATCTGTCGTTCTTGCAGGCTCCTCCATTCCAAGAGCGATTCGCAGTCAAAAACCTTTGCCCGCGGGTTTAAGTTTACTCGCCTTGTACGGGTTGTTCACCTTCGGAAATGCATTCAGAGCGCGAAAGTAAAAATGGTATACCAGGCCAGGCGTGTTCCAAAATTGATCAAATTTGGTGTGATGTTATACTTCAATAATGAAAATATTTCCAAAGCTTTTCACTGTAGATTTTTCATAATGGTTGAGTTGAGTTGAGTTTTTGATATGGTCTCATCCGCGAAGTACAGACACTTAATATAGCACCTACTCCATATCCAACACACCTCCCTCTTATCAAGTCGATCCATTTGTATCATCGTGGCAAACGTCTTATCCCGAAATGTAATGCCGATATGATTCAACATTGAATGTCATCCAAACGCCCCTTTATCGTAAACCAACGCCCTTCCCCCATGACCCAATCCCTAAGACGTATCTGTAAAATCTGACTTATACCCTTATGAAGTCTCATCTATCTCTGCCCATTTCGCTTTGATTTTCTCGTTCTTGACTTTTGCGGCCTCTCGGTTCGCCGCTGTTCGTGCTAGTCGTTGTGCCCTTAGACACTTGTTTACTGCTGTCTTTTTATCGTTGCACATCCCCATACATTTCCACAGGAATCCTCTGGCATGGCATTCATCCAAAGCTGCCATGACTTCTTCGCAAGCTACTGAATATTAGAGATTGTCGAAATGGTCTGATGAGCTTTCCCAAATGCATGTATAGAGTTCGTAAGGGAATAAGAGGTTGAATGTAGTACCTGCAGAATTATCTTTAGTCCATAAATGGGGATGCATTTTGAAACTTCTTCTTGATTGTGGAATCCCAGATTGATGTTTGTTTTGGGTAACAAATTATGACATTTGAGATCGTTCAAAAGTATTCGGGATAATTCTAAGCGGTGAAAGTGGCAGTATTAATTTTAGTGGATGCCCCCGCGCTCATCTTTCTAATATGATATACTGTACTTCAGTATCTACTTACTCTTCGACTCAAACTCCTAACCTTCTTTGAAACTCAAAGGAACAAAACCTTCCCAGCCATTCCGAAGTCTTAATTTCTTGAAAATGGCGCAACAAATTACGGCGCGCAAGCAGCAAGGTACATACTTCATTACAGATTGGAGCCATCAACTGACACTTCATCAGAGCTCCAAAACCAGTACACAAATTACAAAAATGGTCTGCAGCAAATAGCCTCGAAGATTGGCGATGTAGAGACAGAAGCAGAGGAACACAAGTGAGTTCCAGGCTTGTTTTACCCCCGTCTTACAGAGATCAATCATCTTCCGGGTTCGCGCTGTCACATATACAAGACATATTTGGAGATTCAAATTCTCACCGCTTGAAAGCCTTATGCTCACCGTTCTTATTCAAACAGACTTGTTCTCGAAACACTTGAACCTCTTCCTGGTGACCGAAAGTGTTTTCGAATGATAAATGGCGTGTTAGTTGAGCGGACTGTAAAGGATGTGGTGCCGGCTTTGAAGACAAATTCGGAAGGCCTACGGAAAGTCTTGGAGGATTTGGTCAAGCAATACAATAGCAAACAATCGGAAATGGAGAAATGGAAGGTATGGAAAAGTCAATTCCTTGGTTTGATAGCAATCATTTGCTGACGAGTGTTGTTACACAGAAGAAGAACAATATACAGGTCGTGCAGCAGTAAAAGCGTCAGCATTTGTCACATATTTTGGAGTATGGGCGTTGCATCAACAACAAAGATGGGTAAAAATCTACTTTGGCTCATAAGGCAGGCAAGGACATGCCAGGCTATTCTTTTGCATAACGGGGAAGCAAATATGACATACGCGGGGAAGCATTCATGCCCAAGATCTCGGCTTGTCAAAATGATTCTCCTTACTGAGTTACCCCGAAGGTTGTGATATTCTTATGTGCATCACGAGAGTTTGTACAACGTTATAGTAACATTGGATTGCTCGTAAATCGGTGGATAAATCAAAACGTCTAGACCGAAAATATCCAGATTACTGGTAATTTTGATGCGCTGTATAACAACCAGTACTCCTGCCAGTTCGAGCCTGAGTCCTAAATTATCACGGCGGCTCGCGTCTCAACGCCCAACGAGAACGCCTCGAATTGATACCTTTGATGCCCAATCATAAAGGGCTGTCAAAAATGAGAGGACCCGAGACGTTCATATTTTTGGCTAAGTTCGCATGAGAAGCGCGGTGTGTTGTTCAATCACCGTCAGGCTGACCAGAACCCTGCATCTGCAGAAATGATATCGGTTGTGGGGGTATGAAGCAGGATGATTATGATTCATCTCGTATTTTGTTAATGGATGACGAACATAATGCTTCTGCACAGAGACGGATATGATGTCCATTTGCAGAATCGATACAACGGTGACAGCGAGCTTTGTGATATACTCATCTCCAGGTAATCTTCCCTGCTCATCCACATCATAGTGATCGAATATCCCCTACAAAAACCTGATACTGTATTGCGAATGTGGAGCAATCCTATGTGGCCTTCTCCTGCTGCGTACACGTGCAATCGTACCTGCTCATCAACGTCAATGAAACAACTTTGTAACAAAGCAAAAGTAACATACTAAGACTTCCGCAAGGACCTACGTAGATAACATCGTAGATACTTCCTCCATCGTCATTGTCGTCTTAACCATGGATTTAACCCACGTCTCGGACATGACATCACGTAATACCAAGCTGCGGGAACAAAAGTGTCAAAGTATTTGGTGATATCAATGCACAGATGCAGTGCATTTCATTGGATGGTATAATGCTATTCTAAGAGGAGGGATGGTTGACAAGCAAACAATGCTTCATCGGTCGACTGAGGGATGGTATGTGATGGGAGGTGCAGCTGATAGGCTGCATATATCTTGAAAAGTATTGGTCACTTGAGTGAATAGCAATTACTTATTGCATATGGAATAATAGTAAGCTATTGGAGGGTGAAGGGCATGCATGCCTGGCACAATCACTCGATCCCCGAATCAATGCACTTGATTTCCAATTCTGTTTGAATGAGTATACCCAATGACGATTTTCATCGAAGCTTCATTTATTCATTGGACAGTAGAAAATGATGGCAGAGAAGTTGAATTCTCCATTCACATATCTTACCGTTTTCCGAGAAAAATCCCCAAGCCGATCCCAAGCCTTGCTTCTTGTACCTGACGTCTGGAAGCTCGATCAACTTTTGCGTCGACCATTCAGAGTTCGAGGTAAAATTAACTTACATCAGGATGAATTTTTGGCGTTCACAATAAACAATTTTTGGGAGTTGCAAGTTGATATTGCAACACAATCAAACTCAACCAGAACTACCCAGATACTGAATCAGTGATAATTTATTTGTAATGCTGAGAAGCGCACATACCTACTCAAAGCTTCACTTATTATTATCTGGGGACTTAAAATGTATACCCATAGCTTCACAGCTCGATGGTGTTACAGATCCAATATAAACAGCACCCCTTACCTACTTTATAGCTACATAACACCACATCGAGACCAACTACAAGGTACACTCACTCGTTATACCTATTACACTTGCACTCACACTCGCACCTACAGCCTGAGTACCCAAGTAAGATACTACCGCCTACATACCGTGTTTTCGTATGTATCTATTGAATATTCTACCCGATATCCATCCATAAAGAAAGTTCAATGGGTGATTGCCGTACTATAATTCTATGGATCTACTGTAAGGAAAGTATCCAGTAGGTATAGTATTGCGTGATTCTACTTCAGAACTCGAGAAGGCGTAATTCTACGGTTCTATCTAGGTATTGTATACAGGGTTGAGAAAATTGACAATTTATTGGATCTTACTTGATTCTGCCTTTGAATCATAGGAATGGACTGAATCTTACCAGCTGAGCTGTATCTCAAGGTTTGTACTCCGTACTGTCCCTTTGCTCTGTCAGAAATCCATACCTAGATACCTTCTAGATACTACTCGGTATACCTTATCCGCCACACTTTTCTTTTTCTTTTTCTTTTTCTGTTTCTGTTTCTGTTGTTGTGCTGGTGATTCAAAGTGCGTACGGGACATGAAAGGACCCTAAAAAAGAAAGAGCCTCGGAGCTAGCTATTATAGCTCCTTCCATTTGGAACCTTATAAGGTTACAACCTATCTAATATCTAACCTCCAGCTTACAATTTGCTACATCGTACTTTTTTGATTAACATCCAAAAAAAGCTACACACATAGTACCTACCTAAAGCTACATCCATACCTTCCCATATCAACAACCCCCATTACTACCACCCATTTCATACCTCTATTATAAAACAATTGACATACAATCAAACGAAACCTTCTCTATCATTCCTTTCTTCATTCATTAAGCCCCACGTTTCTATCTTTCCCACCCACGCGCATCATTTATTTATTGTCTTGCAGATTTCATAAACATAGAAACACAAGGCGCATTCGTGCAGGAAGTCTTTGAATATCTCCGACCTCGAACGAAAGTGGGTAAGCTTTCTTTACAATTTCATACCAAAAAAATTCTCTACCCACCCTTCTATCCCCGAATTTTTTGTAAACCCTCTGACACGATTTATGCAGTAGGATACCTGCAGCTCAACCCAGAAAGTGATACCCTTTCAAAGGACCCTAGTTTCATACGGAGGCGTACCCCCCATTCACTCGCGTTTTTCCGGCAACATCCAACTAGGTAGAGCAAGCACATTGGGAAAAGAAGGCTGTCTGCTCGAGGGTCAACGCAAGTCAACACGCAGATACGCATAACTGCGAGATCGTAAGGCTTTACGACGTGTCCTACACATCATACGGCCGACGTGGCAACCAAGGAATTTTGAGGAAGCGGCTATCCGACACCTGCACCTACCCAAATACATCATGTCCAATTCCCCTCCAAAGGAAACGGACGTTGAACAAGGAGTCTCGCCAGATGACACGGATGCACAAATGAATGAACATACGGATCCACACGCTCCTGGAGGCTACGAGTTTGAAGTCAAAGAACAAGATAGATGGCTCCCTATAGCAAATGGTTAGTTGATGATTTCTTTTTTTCAGTCATTCACCATCTTGAATTGAATCTTGTGTGATTACCTATATCGAAGTTTTTGGTGAATGGTATCGCTTCGTTGATCACACTAATTACACGCGCATGTCCTCGCCTTCGGACCAGTTAAGAGCTTGGCGCACAAACGTTTCAATCTAGCGGTGTCACTGTGATCATATATCCTATCATGTCTCACACTTCATCTTCTCAATCACCGGAGACGCGAGGCGCCTCAAGGGAAGAAAAATATGATCTTGGTCATTCAGAAGCTAACATTCGTAACTTTGCGCCAGTTGCACGTATCATGAAGACAGCTCTACCAGAAAATGCAAAGATTGCAAAAGAGGCCAAAGAGTGCATGCAAGAATGTGTCAGCGAATTCATCTCTTTCATCACAAGCGAAGGTATGTCTCGGTCCGAAATTCGAGATAAATTTTTGTACTGGTCTAATTGTCCTATCACAGCTTCTGAGAAATGTCATCAAGAGAAGCGCAAGACTGTCAATGGAGAAGACATTCTTTTCGCCATGACCTCCTTGGGATTCGAAAATTATGCCGAAGCACTCAAAATTTACCTATCAAAATATCGAGAAGTGAGTCAAGTCACTTAATCAAATATCCTTTAGCATCTACCTATGATTCATGCTTACTGGACCAACCATGTACAAGACTAATGGAAATTTTTAGCAACAATCGACTCGAGGAGACAACCAAAATAGACCAGGTAGCTCTGGTTTTGGACCAGCTTCTGGAGCTACTACTGCAAATGCAACTTCGGCAGCGTTCCCGGTCGGAGCAGAGGGTGCTAATAATGTTCTTGCTGGTCAACAGGTAGAAGCAGAACACGATGGCGGTGCTTACGTTTATGGTGGTGGTCATAATGGTGCTACCGGTGGAGAAGGTTACTAGGTGTTTTGTTTTGGATTCAAATTGACTATATCGGATGATCGATGAATTTTACGGGCGAAAGATTTACATTGCAAGAATGTATCAACTATATGCAAAGGTTTTGGGAAGGGAGGAATTGGGCGGGTGCTAATGGGCCACTTTTGAGATATCCAAATTGCTTACCTTGTACAAAGGATGGGGTCAAAAGTAAGGGGTGTTTTTTTGATGCTTTATTAGATTTCTTGGCTCGTGAAAGCAAGAAGCCGATAACCTTAGGGGGTTCGGTCTCATGAAAGCTCAGAGATGGACGAATAGCATTGGGCAGTAAGGACAGCATCAGATGTAGGTTAAACAGCCCCACATCAGATTGCTAGAGTAATACCACACATTCTATGGCTTGTATATCAAGGGAAAATGAACATAATGATACCATCAACATGTGCATATTTCCTTTTTGAAGCACCTGTTAGTTTTGAGCTTTGAACCATGCAGTGTTTTCGTAGTGTTCTTATAGTGACCTAAAGATCTAAATATCCTATATTGATTCACTAATACAGTAAGCATTAATAAAACTAATTTAAACCTTTGATGTTCACAGTAAATATATATACTAACTATACTAAGTACTTATTTGTGGGGAGGGAGGGGCAAAGCTGGGGTCCATCATGTGACTAGGTAGATCTAAAATATTTTTTGGGCTTACCTCAGAAAAGCACACGAGCAAAAACCTCCATCACCAATTGTAGCCTTGCTTCGAACACAGCATAATTCTTCTTAACACAACAATTATTTTTCTAGTACTATTAATGGTCTCAACACATTCTAATTGTCCACTGCAAGATTTTGCAATATGGTATCTCTTGCCTCGAAACCCTCAATACCTATCACCACTGGTAGCAAACCACTTTTAAAAACTACCATGTCAGGCACGATAAGAAAAGCTCAAGATGCAGATCTAGATGACGATCTAGAAGTGCCAAATCCGAAACGAGCGAGAGTATCTTTCAATCCCAAGGTCGAGGAAAAGGTTTTAGAGGAATATGTCGCAAAGGGTAGAAGTTTAGAAAGTATCAGAGTGGAGGTCAAGCGGGCAATAGAGGCACATGGCAAAGGCGACAGCGAAAAGTACGATAGCATTAAAGAAGTATTTGCGCAGACTGAGGGTGACGAGAGAGAGGATACTGGTTCAAACGATGAAGCGAAAACATATCTGCTAGCGCTTACTGGCTATGCATCACTATTGAATAAGGATTGCAACGGGCTAGTTAAGCCCATATTGAAGTGCGACTGGATGGGCAGAGAAGAGGGATTCGTCAAGGCGTATGCTCAGTTTCTGGGAAACTTGGTTAGCGCACAGGGAGCGTATGTTGGGCTGGTGCTTGGAACGCTCGTTGATAACTTTACTGGAGGCATGTTACCCCTCCTCAGTCTCCCAAGCTCTGCTAACCTGGATACAGTACGAGTATCGAGTGGGCGTCTTCCTGGTTGTCCAGATGTTAGTCGCGATACACTTTCTTCGAGAGTTCATTTTGCACTGAGATACCTTCTTCGATTGGTCCCCTCCGCTAGCGCTACACTCTCGCCCATCCTTTCAACCAAGTTTCCCTTCGCCGATGAATCAAAGAGAGTACATGTCACATATATCAACAATCTCGTTCGTCTTCTGGAGTATGCTCCCGAATTGAAGTCGGATGTTTTCGCTCTCATCACGGACAGACTGGTCAAAATTGATGTACAAATGCAGGTCGACTTGGACGACGTGGACGATGAGGTCGCAGGTGCTATTGTTCAAGGACTCGCTATGAATCCTGCTGACCAGGAAGAAGAAGACGATGATGACGCAGATGATTCCGACGATAGCGACGCCGAATCGATTAATAGCGATGATGAAAGTGGAGACCAAGCAAAAAGAGCCAAAGAAATTCAAGAAAGTGTCGAGAAAATGGATGCAATACTGGACCGCTTATTTGCTATCTACGATCCTTATTTCACAGACCCAAATAGCATAGAAGCCGCAAATATGTTCGAGACTTTACTAGGACATTTCGCCAATATCATTCTACCTACATATAGATCTAGACACACTCAATTCCTCCTCTTCCACTTTGCACAAAAGTCTGAACATCTTATCGATCAATTTGCCGGAACCTGCGTGCAACTAGCTTTCCAACCTGGCAGACCCGCTGTCCTTCGACAATCTTCCGCGGCCTATCTCGCTAGCTTTGTGGCGCGAGGCGCACACGTTGAGCCTCAAGTGGTTCGTACCGTTTTCGAGCTCATCGGGAGCAATCTGGATCATATCCGCACGGAAAATGAACTCACTTGTCGGGGACCCGACCTAAAAAAATATGGCACTTTTTATGCTATGACACAAGCTCTACTTTATATATTTTGCTTCCGCTGGCGAGATCTTATAGATTCTTCCGAGGTATTTGATGACGAGGATCCTACAGCATTCATTGGGCAAGATCTTGTCTGGACAACAGGCATCAAAGAGACACTCTCTCGTGCTATTTACTCCAAACTCAACCCTCTTAAAATCTGTTCCCCGCCCATTGTTTCCGAATTCGCTAAAATCGCACATCATCTACGATTTATGTACGTATATCCTTTGCTAGAGACCAACAAACGTATCCGTTTAAGTCAGTTCTCGAGTGCAGTTGGAAATGGAGCATTGCGGGACTCGGGTAATGGTGCAAGCAATGACAGCTGGCACCAATTGGATGCTTACTTTCCTTTTGATCCATATCAATTACCTGTGTCAAAGAAGTGGATTGAGGATGACTATGTACAATGGCAAGGCATTCCAGGACTAAATAAAGACGAGAGTGATGATGACAGTAGTGGAGATGAGGAGGAGGATGAGGAGGATGAGAATGCGCCTGAAGACGACGATACGGCAACTGACGAAGAAGCGGAAGATTAAGGCTTCATTATGGAGTTCGATACAATGCCATTTTTGAAACAGGGAGTTTTGACTACGTTTATGCTATTCGGAGTTTCATCGTAAGGAGATTATCGGGTAGACACATGTCTCTTTCAGCGAAGGTGTCGGGGAACACAGACAAGCGGGCGTTTTATTGTTGGGTTGGGAAAAGTCTGGCGTCGGTATTGTTGGCGTTCATTCCTGTTTGGGGGAGGGAAATTCCTACATAAACGGATTGGTATACGGGATTCAAAAAGGATGGGAGGCCCGGAGATTATGCGTGGGAATTAGTCAATGGTGCACGAAGTTACGATTGTAGACTTGCTTGCTATTCAATTCGTCTCAGTCATAGCGATCTTGCACATAGAGCTAGGTATTGCTAGCAGCTCATGATCCAGCAGATACGTACGTTAGGTTAGGCTATTAAGTTTCTCTGTAAGAAATGGAACGCGTAGATAGAGCATCTATAGATAAAAGAACGTTTACAACATGTCCGTTTCATTTTGATGACCGACGTGATTAGACTTCCTTGACAACCTACCTTCATTCTTGCACTACCGAGATCCTCGTTGAGTGTTTCTCGCCTTTGATGCTCGGCACTAGAACTGCGGGGAAGATATGCTGCCTTACGAGAAACATACTACAAAGAATTGCAGGCACCTAGGTAAATAATAATAGATAGGGTGTGTATAGGTTCCACAATAGCCATGCGAACAACTTAATATTCAATCACAAGCTATACAAGACTCCAGTACATGGCTCAACCAACCACGCCATCACCACTAATATAAATATACTACAATTCCACCCCCCCGGGCTCTAAATCGGCACGCTCCCCGCAACACTAGCCCAAAACTTACACCTTGCCTCCAAGCTGTGTCTTCCCACATCAATACCCACATTTTCAAATCCGGCACTCGCAATTACATATTCCATTCCGGTATTGACTTCTGGCACGCCCGGCTCAGATGCATTTGTCAGCTTATGTTGGTTGGGGTTTCCGGTTGCCATGAAGGAGGCGAATGCTCCTGCGTAGCCTTGATAGATGAGCGGTTGCGATTTTTGGACCGCGTTTACTTGGTTCCACTAATTGAAGTAGTTAGATAAGTTTTCAGATATGTAGTAGGGGAAGAAGAAAAGGGAAGGAAAAAGATGGAAGGAGGAAGATTTACATAGATGGTGTCGCTTCCATGTCTCGCGGGACTGATCGTATATTCTCCCATCCATCCGCTCCCACTCGCCGCCTGGCTCGTCCACAAAGCCGGACACGCCAATACCGAGTCCCGGTATATAAGTCCTGCTCTCTCGTACGTAGTGTTGTAAGCTGGGAACGTCTCTGCAGTGCCAGAAAGAGGGTATAGGGCGCGCACGGCATCGAGCTGGGATTTGGAAAATGAGGGGAGGTAGCCGGCGAGCCAGACGTTGAAGGAGGCGATGGTGGAGTTGAAGGGTGGTGTACCGGTGTCCGTGGCGTTTTGAAGGCCGGATGGAACGAAGTTTTCGCCTAGTTGGGAGATGTTAGTGGTTGGGCTTTGGGGCTGAAAGAGAACGGTTTTGGTTGTATCTGTACTGAAATTCCAAAGGAATGTTTTCTCCTCAATATCTCTTCAATATTCCTTAAATCACCGAGAGAATCATAGAATTTTAGATGGATTAAATATTCCTCCGAGGCGCGAGGTGAAAGTTTGCGGTATCAAACTAGCCCAGCATTCAACATGATACTTTGAATTCCACCATTCTGACCGAAAAAGAAACTCATCTTACCTTCATGCGCATTATACATGCCCCAACCCCCTGTAATGGCGATTTCCCCTTTGCCTCCACGGCCACCTTTCGCATTAACCGTCGCTTCACTCAAAGTTTTCTTCAGGAACTTCCCATCAATAACTGGCGCCCACGTATAACTACTAGTATTCCAAGTATGACTCGCCGCAACAACTAGCGCGGCTTCGGCTAGAACCTCCCATTCTAGAGATTTCAAACACTGTAGAGTGCCATTGATAGCACCAGTGCAGTTTGTCAGGTCTGTCATGGTGTCGTAAATGGATTGAGCTTGGGGAGCATCGTAGGTGTATGATTTGGGCCAGAAAGGAGAGGAAGCGAGAGCACGGTTAAAGAGGGGTGGAGTGGTTTCCCCGGAAGTGGCGAGGACTTGTGCGCTATATGAGATTGTCATTAGTCAATACATACATACATTCATTCATTATATAAGAGGGATTGCTCTAGAGATAGTAAAAGGGGGTAACAAACACCACACTTCCCGCTCCTGCACTTTGCCCCCAAATGCCCACATTATCTTTGTCTCCGCCAAACTGATCGATATACTTATTTACCCATTCAAGAACTGCTCTCTGATCCAGCAATCCGGGGTTTAAATCTGAATTTTCATCTTCTGCAATCTCTTTTCCTGGGAGAAATCCAAATGTATTGACACGATAATTGGGGTATACAAAGAGTATATCGTTCTGAGCAGAAACATTGAGAATGGGATAGGCCGAAGGGGGAACTGCCAGCGAACCACCACCTTGAATGAATCCACCCCCGAAGAAAACTACCATGACTGGTCGGAGTGGCTGATTGGACGTCCATGGGCGAGAGTAGAGGGATAAGTAAAGACAGTCCTCTGATCCAACATTCTACATTTGGTCATGTCAGACTTAAATTGACCGGACCTGTAGCATGACTATGGGGATAAAGTGCTTACACCTTTTTGAGGACAAGCGGGAAATGTTTGAATGGAGTTATAGGTTCCATTTGTGATAGGAAGAGGAGGTTGTGGTCCTCTAAACCTATTGTTCCCAGTTGGAGGTGCTGCAAAGGGAATTTTCTGATAATAGGTTATGTTATATGCAGATGAGTATGCACCTTGGAATGTGCCATAATCCAGAGATGCTGTAATATTTTGTGCAATTACAAGAAATGGAAAGATGAATAACGAAAGTAAAACAGATTGAAGTGAGGTTAAACTCATTTTGAAAGCAACCAAAACGTTCAGGGAAATGTAATGGATGATAACTTCAACCTTCAATTTCCTTGGCACTTACAACCTTTATATATCCAGACGTCTCATACTTCAAGTGTCATTCATCCATACCTACCTAGTCAATGAATGCATGCAAACTTGATTCCTAATTGAAGACACTTTTTGAATGGAGAGAGATGTTAAATGGCGGGGTTATGCAGATCTGGGGGAAAAGAGCTCGGAAGAATCCGACCAGGATTTCACATACACTTTTTAAGTGAAATAAGCGACCAATAGAAAGACGGAAAATATATTGCCTAATACCTAGGTACATATCAATCATCATATCACATCACAACTGCATCCATGGATTATAATATCGGGCTTTGCTACACCGAAATATGTATTTTTCCGTGCTAAATAAAGTTAATGCTGGTAAACGTGATCAAGGCCAAGACCTGCCCTCAAACTCCAGTCCTCCCCAATAGCCTTTGCTTCCATAAACGCGGAGGGTATAAGGAAAAGATGCGCATCACTATGCAAGGTATCCCAAAGCCCCATTCCCAAGTATCCCAGATGAGAAAAAACCGCTAAAAAAAATAGAAATGTGAGCCCTTGCTCCATTGTGATCCTTGATCCCATAAATAAAAGGAAAGGTGCTACACATTTTGATGCATATGCATGAGAGTATATTAGGTCATATGGTACCATCGTTGTGGTGCCCGCTGTTGTCTGTAGTCTTGTCAAAGTTAGTGGTAAGGCATTGGACCATAATTTCGACGTCTCGGACCTTGCATTATGTCTTCTCTTGGCAAAGGTGGCAATGGAGGACGATCCATGGCAGGCAAATCATCTTTGACATCCTCCTCTCTCCTCTCGGCCATTTCCTTAAGAATTAGCGTCGATAGTTCCGGATTGTCCATGAAGAAATTTGAGGTTTCCTCGGGATACTTCTTCCACAATCTAGCTTGCAAGAAACCAACTCTAGCAAAGACTTTTTTGAGCAGAGGATCCATTGAGCTTACACCATCATATAAAGTTTTACATGATTTCAAGACCGAAGGTAGTGCAGCATCTGATCCAGCAACTTCGAAATTGTTTACAATGAATGCGGATATACAGTTTTTGAAGTCCTGCATCAGATATCTCTCAGCGCAAACGTAAACATCGACGCTTATAGAATACGCAATTGACCAGGTTCTCAAGTCTTCTTGAGACATTCTCTCCTCTACAGGAGGCTCATCCAAAGCATTGTTTCGAGAGCCTCTTCTACGATCTCTCGGACCAGGGGCTTGAGGATAACCATTACGACCCATGACCGGCATTGGCTGCGGTGGTGGTGGGAGACCATTCATCCAACGATTTCTGGGTGGAGGTATTCTTCTCGTTACGCCACAATTCCAGCAGGTTGGACCAAAGGTTTCCACGGTACATTGAGCACAATTGCAATCCGGCCGATGACGTCCAGATTCCTTTCGTTGTCTTTGTTCCCAGGCTCGCTCCTGACGTCTGCGACGAGTTTCGCGTCTTCTCCGACTTCTGGCACTTTGAGCATTTAGTAACAAGATCTCATAGAGTTTTCGGATATTCAGCAGGGGATTCTACCTTTCATCGCTTGCGGTTCCACTGTCTGATCCATCATCACTACCTGAAGCATTTCCATCTTCGTTCTGTTCTCTTCCTTTACCCTTTTCCGGTTCGGCGACGAGGATTTCTGCGACAGGACGCAATGGAGAGTACTTGGACTCATAGAGGAACGCAATGACAAACTCGAACAGCGTAGGACTTTCCTCTGGTAAATCAAGGGCTTGATCTTGGGCTTCTTTGAACCCTCCATCCAACGCCTTTCTGAAGTATTCCGATTTGGTGAGTATATCGCGGTGAACATAAAAGGTTTGGGCATGAGGTCCGACACGGATTGGTATCATCGGTGATGAATAGCGACTATATTGTGATTAAATCAGTAGGGATCGTTTGCGACTTCTGAGAAGGTGATGTGCAGTCCAAACAGAATCGCAAGAGGTGATAGAGTTAACATACCCATCGACACTAGATACCCAGAGATCCTTTTTAGGATCTACCACTTCTTTGACCTTAATATCTTCGTCCACAGAGCTGAGAACGATGACGTCTGGAGTGGTAGTAGAAGGCGCTCGCATTGCCGCATCAAGAGAAGTCTCTCCTCGGTTCGTTCGAGGATTTCCTGATTGCGCGGCCATTATTCCCAAGTTTTTTAGGATAGCCACAACCGTATACTAGAAAGTGAGATGATCTTAAATTCAAGGTGGTAAAGATAGGACTGAAAGATATTAGCCCCGCTCTTGAATATGATCAAGGCTTCCCGCTTCGTGCTACCACACCTCTTTCTTTTTCTGGTTTCGCAAATCACAGAACCACGAAACCACGACGTCCCTTTGTGGCGTTGTTTTGACTCCCTTGGGAGTGGATGATTAGTTGTGGTGTTCCAACTCAGCTGGATAGGTAATTCAGAAAGTAGATAGGCGCATGGTATCTGAGTAAACTGTAAGTAGACTATATGTAGAATGTAAAGTGGAAATAACAAAAGATCTTCGCAAAGATGAAGAATGATTGTTAAGCTGAACAGATGGAAGTTTGACCAAGGTTGTAGATATTGATATGGAGTGAGCAGGTGTTGAAAGAATTGTTAAAGTATTGTTAAAAGTATTGAGAAGAAGAATAAGAATTGAATGAAGCGAATTACCTACCTAGTTACAACGGGTCGACCGTCATGTTAATAGTAAGAACCTTGGAACTTTTATTATTAGTTAGTGGTGGGGGAGGGGCAACTAAATAATAAGCTTGTCTGCGATTACCTAGAGCCTAGTAGGTAGGTATACCTAAGGAGACAAGGTATAAATTGGCGGAAGAAGATATTGCGTTACCTCAGTCATCACCTCCAAAATACAAAGAGCATACCTACCTACCTCTACCTCTATCTCTACCTATGCATTGTGCTATTTGGTTTTGTATGCGATGGCTCGAGGATGGCTCGAGGATGGCAAGGGAAAATAAAGGAAACGTAAGGATGGGATGAACAATAACACAGTGGCTGATCTTCTAGGTTGTCTCGAGCCTTATTACGAACTTTGCATCATTTACAGAATAGTATAAGTTAGACTACCAGGTATATGTGCCGTTGTACATCGATATCATACCTACCTACCTACCTGACAGCTACAAGCTATCAACACAATCACATTCCATTCCGAAATGTTTAAATAATAAGTTATCAATTCTTGGCTTCTCAAATTCGCTATCAACTCTCTACTAGTAAAAGACAAGAAACTAATCACTCCAAAGACCCGGTACATTTCAGATCTACATCGGCCATCACCTCCCGAGGTAATGGGTACATCGCCTCGATCACTAATAAGTCAGAGTTACATTGCAGAAGATACTGCAAGAACATGCATTTGGTGTATCTAATATATTTCATTCAATGTCTATGTCACTTTGAACTACCAAGATCTTTCCACTTTCCTCTCAGTACCTGAGTAGTCGACATTTCCCGAGGATAAGTTAGCCAAGAGGGCGAACAGAAAGATATGAATGAATAAAAGAGAACGGAAAAATCACTGCTGATGCTGATCAATCACTAACAGAGTAGTCTCATATGTTACCACGTAGGTCTCAATAGTGGTCAGCCTCGCTGTCGTCATGTCACATGCATTGCCTCAATTTCTCTTTGGGTCGGTCAGCTCCATGACAGGGCATAGCTACATGTGCCTCAAATCTTATTCATGGATGATAACTGGCCGCTACCCAAACATCTTTTGGGCAACATTTTATCAGTCCCACCTTTAGATATCTATACCCAAGAAGAGCGATCCCCCATTCTCAATCTTTTTTTCCCTTCTTCAGCCACCATTCCCTAACATATCCGAATAATCGGTACCGGATGCTCACAAGGAAGTCCCGAATTCATGGGTGCATGACAATCGCGATCTCTTTCGTGCTCACCGTGGAAACTCTACTCGATGTTACAATACATATGACAGATATGTATGCCCGATCATTGTAAATATGCAGGATACGGAGGAAAACTTCCTGAATATTGTCTCATTAAGATTTGGGATGAAAAATCTTCGAAGGATTATCGTGTCAGTCGCATTTTCGGAGAAACAATTGCGTCCTAAACGGAGACCTGCATGCTTGTGATTGCTTCATGCATGGGAAGCGCCTACGATTACAACCTTGATCAATATGGCTACGGAATAAGCGACAGACGAAAGAGCATTCATCAAATATTTGGTTCATCGAGATCTCTATGTGTGTGAATTGGTAGAATCAAGACTAGAAGATGCTTCAAGTCACGACAGCGCCTGCGAATATGTGGAAGTATGCCAGACCATCAATCAGGCTGATTAGATTCCCTCTCCATCTTTCTCTGTGTCGTCACTTTAGGAAATTCCCACCTGTTTTGGCCATAATCTCATCATAGTAGCCTTGAAATGCCAACCACCCTTTTTCTGGTCCTATATCGAGTCAGTAATCTGTAAATATCTCCCGAATAGAAGCCAAAAATACCTCCGACTTGATCATAAGTAAAAGCTGCCTCCTCATCTCCGATAATCTTCTTCGCCTTCCCACTACCTGAAGCTGCAGCATCAACAAGTAGCTGGGCATGACAGGTTTTATCAAGGCTAATGAACCAGAAGGCTGCCTCATCCACACTCTGACCTACCGTTAAGAGCCCGTGATTCTGTAAAATGCACGCCTTGCCGTTGCCCAAACTTTTCGCGATACGAATACCCTCTTCGCGGTCAAGTACAATCCCTCCAAAATTGTCATATACACTATGTGATTTGTAAAAGCGGAGAGAATCTTGAGTTATCATATCAAGAGGAAGACCGAATGCGCTGTAGGCTTTGCCATAGACAGAATGGGCATGACAAGCAGCGTGTACATCGGGACGAGCTTTGTGAACTGCAAAATATCAGCTATCTTGAACAGCACGACTGTGGAGTTCTTGTACCTTCAGAATGAATGGCAAACGCCGCAGCATTGATTGGCTCATCTCCAATTACCACATCACCATCTTCGTTCACCAAGATAAGGTCTGATACACAGATTTGGGAGAAATGTTGGGAGAGGGGATTAAGCCAAAAGTGATCAGTAAGAATGGGGTCACGGACTGATCTATCCAAATTCAATTAGCTTCTTATCATCGGCGACTAGAATACTACTCGACGGCATTCTCACATGTGGCCAGCAACCCCTTCATCGAAACCCCGATCGGCGAATCTGTCATATCTCAGTAACAATTCAAGTATCACAGTTTTTAAAAGGAATCTCACATTCTAAATGCGGCAGCCAAATGCTGTTTGCGATATAATCTCTCTTCTTCTAAACTTTCGTACCTCGGGTACGACCTGATTTTGAGCTTTTTGCCTGACACAGTCGTCCCCTTTGCGCCCACTCGACTATTATTTGCGGGTTCATTATCGAGAGAAGTCGCCGTTGGTGACATACTTTTTATGAGCTTATTATTGAAGGTACCTGAGTTTGTATATCGGTTCCTCAAGGGAAAAGAGTAATTTATAATTGAAGGCGGGAAGGTTGATGATTATCTCTTAGTGGGCGATCATGCTGGTGTTTCAGTGCTACCCACCTTACCCCACCGTGGGGTATCGACAGCAGCGCAAGGTTCAATACGTTATCTATCTAGTACTGTATAATAATTCCTGAGGACAACATACAGATCATCTAATTCTCCAGTTATCTTCGATCATTTTTTTAATATATAATCGCGTATTCAAGATGCGGTGTTATCCATACTACCTAGTAGATACTCTGATAAACATTAAGGAGTCTCGATAATGCAGGCGCCCGCACTTTTAAACCCGGAATTCAATAAGAACAATACCACTGCTTTTCGTCTACGACAGAAGCAACTCCCTTCATCTACTTTTGTGGCCTAGAACCGATTCTGAGAGTTCCAATGGGTCTGGAACAAGAACTAGGTGTCACGGCCAGGTGAAGTTTCTACTGTCAGCTAGATCTAGGCATTGTAATGATATGACTGATCATCCATCACATGAGTGTAGAACAACACGATTTCGACTGGTCGTTCCTCTGAAATCCTCGATTCCTACTAATTCATTCAAAGGACAGCTTTAAAGCCTTTCTCTTCTTTCTAATACACCATACCTATTATCTCAGGAGATCCAACTACAGACCCAGAGATCAAAAGTTGAGATGTTTCCTATCTTCTCACTAAAAAGGAGTTAATCAATCTATTACAGTCTAAGTTTAGATGCAACTCTGGAGTCGAGACTTTCTCGATCCTCATCGTCATTCGATGTTCTCTTTCCAGTCGATGGGATTTGAGACAGCGATGTACATGAAGTGAAAGCATATCGATGTGGATAACTTTAATGGGTCGAAACAAAACGTATGGGATCTTCTATATCTCCATTTAACCGTGGGAATGGGTTAGTTGTGTTGATGTAGGTAAGATCAAGAAAACCACAACAGGAAGCATAAGTGATGTTGGGCTGCCCAATACATCCGCTTGAAATTTGGCAGAGCACAACTCCCTTGGTGAACTTTAATATACACATCACAAGCATCATGCAAAATGGTCACTTGTCAGTCACTGTATGGGCAAATAATATATAAATATCAAAAATGCTGACTTCATTCATTATTCTAAAAGCCAAACCACTGCAACTATTCCCCTTAAAACCCATCCATCATTAACCAAATAACACGGGGTATTCTTAAAACTTGTGATGGGTATGTAAAAGAAGTTTATCATAACATTTGTTGACCCTGTAATCCTATGTAACCAGAAGCTTTAAATCCGCACCCAAACCAAACTCAATGAAAAATGTGTTGCTGTCTAGCGCCGCGCAATGCGTTTTGTATGTCCTTTGTATTTTTATAATCCCAATGCAAATGATTATATCCACCAATGTATGCTGATATATATCTATCATGGTATTATCTATTATATCTCAAATCTTAACGGTACGAAGAGAAATGATTTACAACATGAAAGCAGCAAAGAGACCACCCAACAAAGCGAAGGAGCCAGTAGCAACATTTGCTGAAGCAGCACCAGTAGCGGTAACAACACCGGAACCGGTCTTGGTAGCAGAAGCACCGGAGCTCAAGGTGACGTTAGATCCGGAAGGAGCAGTCCAGGTTCCGTTGGAAGCGGTTCCATTGGTGGCTGGGGCAGCGGTAGGAACTGGAGCTGGGGTGGCGGTAGCGGTGGTGACAGTGCTGAAGTAGGAGCTTGGGCAAGATCCTGGGTGGGCTGGGTTGCATCCACCTGGGATACCAGAGATGCTAGAGAAGACAGAGCTGGTGGAGGAGGACAAGGCAGCGTGTGGCTCGGTGGTAGCAGAGGCGGCGACAGAGGTTACGGCGGAGGTAGAAGCGACAACAGATGATGAGGCGGTGGTTGAAACGATGACGGAAGAGGAGGAAGCAGCGGCGTTAATGACGAATGGGAAGGACCATTGGAAGGTGTTGACATCGGAATCGAGGAAGATGGCAATACCGTAGGTTGCGAAGCTACCAACGGAAGCTGGGACGGTCCACTTGTATGATCCATCCAAGTTGTTGACGGAGGCTAAGTATGTTTGTTAATACAATTGTCCTGATCTTCAATGAATAGAGAGGAATTGTAACTCACTGGCAACGACAACAGGGTCGTAGTTCAAGGTAGCAGGGGAAGCACCCTCCAAGAGCTTGATGGTAACAGTTCCGGAGACGGAGTTAGGAGCCCAGGTGATATCCAAAACATCTCCAACACTGACAACTTGACCGTTGGTTGGAACTGAGATAGCGTCAAAGCCAGCAGTTTGGGCAAAAACGGAGGAGATGGAGGCCAAGATGGCGGCGGAGACGAATTGGTAACGCATTTTGATATTAAGGGTTGATTGAGAAGAAATTCAAAGAATGGACAGTATCAAAGATACAAAAGATTAAGGTTGGGGAAGAAGAAAAAAGGATTGATTTTCTTTTATTATTTTTCAGTTTGTAGTGAATAAGAAAGAAGGGAAGAATGTCAGAAACTGGAAAGAGAGGATTCTTTAAACCAATTTCTCATTTCGCAAACTTACAGGTGCATGTGCCATTACCCTTGGCAGCACCACTTCTTACTTATGGGGAGGGAGGGGGTTGGCTCGGGAGTGTTCTAGGCTGGGATATAATTATACATTTTAATAGAAGAAGGAGTAAACGCTAATGTCAGGATGTTGGATCTGGATTGGTTACAAAGTTACACGGAACCAAATTCGACATATTGATGATTGACACAAGAGAGATTTGAGTGAATTTGGTGTAAGATTTGGTTGACGGAGGATGGAATTGAGGCGGAGGGTTATTAGACGAGATGTACCTTGGTGGGCTATAGATCATTTGATTCGAGGATTATGTTGGAAGCATAGGTAATTACTGAGGATAAAACCCTGAAAAAGGAAATTGGTATGACAAGGGTTGATTTTACTCACTTCCATGGTACGTACATACTGTTATACTGTTTTAATGCACGTTACACGAATAGAATTCTGCAATTTGGTTCAAGGCTGCGTAAGAATGGAATGATTGTCGTCTCATGATGTGACGATGATATGGATAATATGTACTGAATGAATATCAGATATTCTTCGGTTAGCCCCTTCATCGATACCCAGAAGTCCGCATCAAGAGTCCTAGTATATCGTACATAGAATCAAGTAGATCACTCACTCTTAGTATTCCCTATGGATAACCTTAATTCTAGGATGCGTTAATGCATTGATTTACAAGGACTAATGGAAAGGGTACCTGAGCCTTACGAAAAACAGTTAACTTTCCCCTGTAGGCGGGCAGGACCTACATGGAACCTAGTGTTTGCTGTAGACTGCAGTAGACAGAAGCTTAGCTTTTGCACCACCAATAAACGGGAAGGAAGAGGGAGGGGATGAAGCGCAGTAGCAAGGCTCAATCATATTGAGTAAGCATAGCCTAAATGCGCAGAAACATCAAACATCTTCACGATGCTCGGTGTCGTCTCAAAAAAACTTTACATCGAGTATCGAGTATCGCGTACCGACTGTCCCGACTGTATCATTTATACTCTTTTTAACATTAGCCACCAAGCTTTATCTTGTTATTCTTATTATATTGGTAAATTCAGTGGATTGGATTTCAAATATTGTTTGACTTTTACACTTTTGATTGCGACTTCTAGGAATACGAGATTAGAAATAATGTGGCCAACCAAGGAACAATGATTCAACTTGCAAGTGTCCACTCGCGCACAGAAGATGATTCCACGGAGTAAAGTCTTTGCTTGGTACACTGAGTGGGTAGCAGTGGGTTTCGCTTGTTAGCTCTCGAGTCCACCAGTCTCCCCAAGTTGAAGCAACTTTCGGTGATTGACTCTGAAAAGACGGAAAACACCCCCTTACCTACCACGATTGATAATTAGAATATGGACTGATAGTCTGATACCACTTTTCTTTAGTTTAGTCGTCGCTCATTTCGACAGAGCGAGGAAACTTCCAAATGGATCGATACCAACCAATTGCAATGTTTAAGCGCTGTGACTCTAGAAGCCTAAACAACTGTCTGACTACGCGTAGACTTTACGTACAGTGACTGTCGGTAAGATTATAGCATAGGACTTACAATACCGAGGGTGCATTTTTGTCCTGCGAGTAATCTAAAACATGTTTCGCCGACTTCACGGTGCACATCGCCATCTAGAACATGTTCTATCACTGATATAGCAATTCGAATGAATGTCACCATGATTATCTTGCTAATCGCTACACATCCAGCATTGGAGTGAAAAAAAAAATCACGATGACTTCATGTTCGGGTCTCGAGTTAACTCATAACAAACACCGAAACGCATAAATCGTGGGGAAATTTGAATCCTTTTCCTGGGCAATATATGACCTGTGGGATCCTCCTTGTTTTTGCCATGAAATGCAAATTAAAAACGATCTTGGGTGACATTATGAGTGAGGGGGGAACAAGGGTATGTTTTGCTGATGAATTCTAGGCTTTGTTGATGCAATTTGTTTGTTCCGTGTGCCCAGAATTCTTCTCTTTCTCTCTTTCTTTCTTATCTATGAAATTGAAGAATTGAAAATGCTATGACAACTCGATGTGGCACGATTTGCGACTTTTGAAGAGACAAGCTTGAGTCGAAAGTTGAAACGACAATCAATATAAGGTTGAGCGCAATGAGCGCCAGTTTGCGGGCACTGAGGCTGTCGATCTCAGTTTGATCGAGGAAAAATACCTGTCCTAGCATGGTCTGCTTTGTCTACTTCTTTTAGCCTTTCTTCTCAATCATCATTATTGTTCCAAGATGTTGCAGCAAACGAAGGACGAGCAGTCTATCCTCACCGCCGATATTTCCAAATTCGACTACATGCGCCAATCAAAGAAATATGATGCCTGCAACATGGATGTTTGCTGAAACGGAACAAGAATAGTCAGGGTGTCAACATGGCCGAATCTTCAGAATTGGTATAGCTGCCAATCTCTTGACATTGGAAATAGAGTTCTCGCAATCTTGCTCAGTAACAAACCGCATCAGTGTAGAACTTGTTGGAAGAAAATGGCGAGCTGTTTCACGAGATCGACATGTGTTCCCGTGCGCTTTCATTCATCTAGCAACAAGTACACCCACAGACCCGAGTTTTCAACAATTTTTTTCCAGAGTTCCCGTCGAATAGTAGCAGTTCTACCTTGTAACTGTTGCCGCACTACTTGTCTACCTGAAAGCTCACTACCGGCAGAGGATACTCTTTAGTCAAGTTTTTCCTTGCTTTACATTCAAGTATGGTAAATCTGAGTAAAGTTTGATAGCATTTCATACGATGCTAAGTGGTATAATATCACGTCTACAATACCTCAAGATTTTTGATGGCAAGAAGGAGTAGGATACTCGGGTAGCTGATACGTGTCATATTTAGATTTCACTCGATCGTCTATATCGTGAAAGTAGTTCATGTTTCTTTTAGTCTCTAAAAAATGTACAGGTATGCTAAACTCCATACTCATGATACCCACCTTTCGCCAAAACGCCATATTTGTTATTAAAACCCTTTGCTTTTTCCAGCAAGTCTTCGATAACTCTTAAACCAATGAAATATACCATTGCTTCTAAAGTCTTATATGTCAACCTCTCCGTAATTGCCTCAATTGCCGTCCAAGTTCTCCGATTTGGCGGTCATATTCAGCAATTGCTTCTCTGTTCGCTGAGATATTGGGGTCCAGCCATCCTTTCTTCATACGTATATGCGTAATATTTGACTAAATTTTCTCGCTTTGCGTCTCACTCAAAGAAGGAAAAGAGTCTAGTGACTTTTCTTTTTGAAGTTTAGGCGGGGAGCGTGGAGGTGGTGAACTATCATTTGATGCCTGGCGATTTCCTCGGTTCCGATGGAGGGCTAGATCTGTCGCGCTCGTAACACCATCCGGAAGCTCGCCATCTGAAGACCACTGGGATTTCTCTGAGCTTTTCCTTGAATCTTGAGAGTCCGAACGTTTTGTTGAAGAGGGGCCTGCCTCAGTTCTTGCACGATCTTTGGGAGGCTTAGTACGTTCTTTCTTCTTGCCATGGATATTGTTATTGCTATTGCCAGATGAAACGCTACTGGATTCTCTATGTTTACGTTTTCCTCCTTCGTTGCCGATGGGATTTCTATGAGAGGGAGATCCGGAAGACATTTTTAAAGTTTTTAAGATGATGGGGGTTGAAATACAAAATGAGGTGCTTGAGATGACTGTTTAGACTCCGTGTCGTTGTATAGATGAGCAATTTGGATTCCACCTTGTGTATCGCGGTGCTCCTATATACAAGTAAGACTACGAAGATACAAGAGCCGGTATTAATTCACCAAATTGCCACGGTCTAGGCAGAGTGCTTTTCGCAACGATCTCGTCATACGATCTGGATTGACTACTCTTCTGTCCTCACTGCGCCAAATCAAGACATGTTATTGATTGCAAATCAGGCCTGTATCCCTCATGCTCACCAGTACACGTCCCTATCCTCGAAAAAGTGAAATCAGAAAACAATATTATTGACAGAACTTTGCAGGCCTGAAGTTGTCCGTCGGTAGACCTGGCCAGCTCATATCGACCGCAAAAGTTGTTCTACGACCCTAGGGTACAAATGTGGTTTGAATCGGCATTTTGCAAACCAAGGTCAGAAACTCGGCCAAAGTGCTCAGAATACCACAATTACAGAGACAATCAATGCTAGAGTGCTAGGCAACTCATAACGGCAATCAACTTCGGCTTTTGCGTCATTTTGGGCACAGTATGTCAAATTCATCAATAATATATAAGCACCCCAAATACAAAGTGATACTAGGTGCATTTCTCTTGCGACAAAAAGTTATCTTTCCACTAAAGCTTCGTCTGAAGCCTCTGTTTCCAGATAGTTACTCTACACTGGCTTTTTTTTCTCAAAAAAATCCCCGATTCACCCGTCTTGGTGTAGCCTAACTCTCAATATTCTCTTCTGAATGCCAACACTCGAACCGCTATCCGGACCAACCGCGCGAGAGGCCTTCCGTTCACTCTACTACGTGCTCGTACGGCTCAACGAATGACCCTTTCGTAACCACTACTGACAAGCTTTCGGCTCTAATAGTCGGCTCTCTAAGTGGCCGACTAATTCCTAGTCGAGGAAAACAGGTGTCCCCGAAAAGCAATTATCCCCGTAGGATTTTCGATAGGTTTCCTCACCAAAACTATTAAATTCATACATTTTCTATTTGAAAACCCTTAAAAGAACAACTACTTTCCGGGGACAATAGCTTTCGCCGACTAGGAACTAACTAGCTGCTTAGAGAGCCCAATTTAAGTAGTATATGCAAAGATACCAAACGTCATATGATTCGTGCATATATCTCACCCGAAAGTCAGAGACAGTACTACTTGGGCAAGGGGCAAGTTGTCAGAACAATTCATCAACTTGTCTTTTCCGATACTTAAGATTTACTACACATGGCCAATGGCCAAGACGAATCAAAACTCATTCTTTCTCAAAAGTAATAGTCATATTCCCCAGTATCAAGATTGCACATAGAGAAAGCTTTGAAATTATTGATTTTATTAATTGTCATCAAGAGGAATCATGCCCCTGAAACCTAAAATAATCTTAAAAAGACATGAATGATATATATCATAATATATACCGACGGATTCCATTACAGAGCCATCACGGCACCCACAATCCCAACCGCCAAACCTCCACAAATTTTCAACATATCAACACCCAATGCACCAGCAGCACCCGTCTCATTAGTGACCGGCCCAGTCGAGCTTGCACTCGCCGATGCCGCCGTTGCCGACGCCGACCCTGTCGTCGAAGTCTTCTGAGTTCCACTTGCCGTCCGTGACGCGCTGGTAGCCGATGCAGATGCAGCTTCAGTAGCAGTTGCGCTTGCTATCAAATCGCCAAACCCATTTTTGCTGGCGATGCTCAGTTCGGCCGTGTAGATGGAACCGATGAAGCTGGCGAGAGGAGAAGGCAAAGCAGTCAACACGGATGTATTTGGAGTTTCGCCATCCTGGACGTCGGATAGGAGGGACTCTTGTAAGGCTTCGAGAGAGCTGAGAGCGGCGGTGTCGGTGGCAAGGCTGGAGACTATGGGTTGAGTTGCAAGGTCGAGGATGTATGATTGGAGGTCGTCGACTAGAGCTTGGGTTTGACTTGGGGGGAGAGAGCGTTAGTAAAAGTGCAGTTCACATGCACAAAAAGGAAATATCACGGGAATTGAAAGGGAAATCCCAAGTTTTGGGAGAAGTAGGTAAAATAGACAAGTCAAACATACGATGCAGATGGCGTCGTTGGCTCTGGAGCTGGAGCTGGAGCTGGAGATGCTGAGGCAAGGGCAATGAGCCCAGCGACGAGAAGTGAGTTTGAGAAATGCATTCTGTAGATATTGAAAACAGTGATGTTGATTGGTTTACCCAATGAAATGAAAGCTTTATTTTGACTATTTTTCACGTGAAATAGAATGATGGAAAGACTATCGAGTGTGTCACAAAAAAGCTGAGGAAGAGCATGCAGAGAAATGGATTAAAGTAATGCTATTTAGCCCCCACAAAAGATGATCTGGATGCCTAGCAGCCCATGGCTCCGTTTTAAACGGTTGAAATTTAAAAATTTATGTCCCTGGGAAAAATCTATTGGTTACCTTATACGATCAGACCCCTGAGGCTCGGCGAATGTGACATTCTAGGAGAAGTAATTTGATGCTGCTCTCTCTTGGAAGTATTGAATATTTCGCACGTGTAGTAAGCTACCTAGGCTCACAAGGATATCTGATTCGATGGAAAGCAATGGTGGGATGATGCTGAGACCCACAATATATCAGCCGCAATTCCACTTTCAATGTGCTGTGCACGCATTAAGCATCCTGCTGTGCTCCCCAAGCTTCAAAACACAGGCCACTTGGAGAGCCCGGGATTTTTCGACACTCCGAGAGGTTATGTTCGATGTCGGCCGTTGACTCCCTAAGGAACTTTAAGGAAGTAGTAATATGGCTTTCAAATTTTTGAGACCCCTTACTGTAGTCGGTCAAAATATCTAGCTGAGTTCACACTCTTTTACCAGCCCTAATAAGATCTGACACTTTTGGTGGTAATATCAATGCACTTCGGTCGTTTCTTGAATAGAAATCTACTAACACCATGGCTGTCTTCTCGGGAAGGTCTTCGTGAACAAAATGACCGGCCTCGGGGAAAACTTGCAGCGCATACTTTCCTAATGATTGATTGTTAATTCAAGCCTGCTCTTTTCAGACTTCACATAGAAAGATGGTTCTTACCTTGCATTTGTCCGATTGTCAACTCCTTATCAAGTCTATCTGTTCCTGCAAGCAGTAATAGCTTTCCACCTCTGGCCTCAAGAAACTTTTTGCTAAGTCCAACGAACCAACCTTCCCAAAATGGTTGAGTGGCTCCCAAATTTGTGCGCCATGTCCACGATCGTGATCCACTGGCTTCTTCGTTGTGCTTCAGTAGCCCAGGCACACTCGTCCGCGCTGACAACGAATTGCGTATTGTTCTCGACCTCATGTGCCACTCAATGCCAGACTGCAATGAAGGAAAGCCTAGTGGGCGAGTCGATAAGTAAGTTTGCATGCTTTGTAGAGCATCCATAGCAGAACCCTCAACTACATCAAGAACTGCGTATCCAAGAACCGAGTTGCCTAGTTTTCCGCCCTTGGCAACATCTGTAATAACTGCACCGCCAAGAGAGTGACCAACAAGTACAAGAGGCGGAAGTTGCTTCCATCTCATTTTGTCTTTTGTGGCTTCAATGACATATAACAGATCTGAACTCAAGGTTTCTAGACTAAGATCGAGAAGTTCTGCCTCTGGAGAGATATCTGTAGAACCATGACCTCGAGCATCAAGAGAAAGTACACCGGCAGAAGGTAGCTTTTTTCGAATCTCCGACGTCAAAACAGCAAACGAGAGGCCGGATGATCCTGCTCCATGATGTGTAATAAACAAAGGTGCTGACCCAACAGGAGATGTAAGATATGCATGATGCATTATGGTCTCTGCTCCCAACTTGCGTTCGAGAAATAGTTCTCGTTCAAAATAAGTCGTCCACGGTATCTGGTCCATCGTTCGTTTATTGGGAACACTGATGGTATAGAATGTATCAGCCCGGCACGAACAATGAGCAAGAAGCAAGAACAAACCCTTGCGGCCGAGCAAACAAGTTCTGATTCGAGGATGGTATGATGGTGCCAGTAGATGAAGCTGAAGATGCCGAGGAAGAATCGTCATCTATTGGCAGATCGGGTAGTTCACTAGGCATATCAATCTCTTCTTCTTCTTCGTCGGCCTCATTGAATTCTGGCGGAGCAAATTTTGGCAGCTTAGGCTTAACAAAGGACCTTTGTAAGTCGCTCATCTTGAAATTTATTTGCAGAAGTTAACTCTGCAATATTTATTTGTATCGAATAGTGAAAATCATTTGTGAGGGGAACAAATCCAAGTCTAAGCTATCAACTGAAAATCAAATTAAAGAACAATCAAATTCGTGTATGAAGCTCCAGAGAGGTTGAGAAAAGAGAAGATAGGTAAAAGCCATGATGTCGTCAGCCACAGAAAGCACCAGCCATTCGATGTGTAGATAAGATAAGAGCATTGCTTAGTAATATGTTAATACGGCGAGGATGCGCTCGAGTAGTATGTCATCGTCTGAACACATTCCTGAAGATGGAAAGGAAGGCAATTGGTTGAGGTTAGTAGCACCAAAAAGCATGATTTATTATGTATGCATTGTATGTGTACCGCCCAACCTTATTATAGTAGGTATGTAGGTTGTAACCAGCGATGTACCGACCTACCTAGGCACGTGCTAGATACTTATTATTATTACTAGGGACTGAGCTATGGCACAAAGAAAAATGACATCATCCTCTTCAATCCCCTCGGTCTTCCCTCTCCAAAACAACCTGATTCATTGACCTCCGCCTCCTTCATATGTGCTGGGTATCTATCCATCAATGATCATTGATCAAGCCTCAAAATCTAAAACCAATACTACGGACGGGAAGAGAGCAAGAACAAGGTCAAGAGGCAGCAGCAGAAGAATGCTGGTGGTAGGTAAATAATCACAATCCACATCCACATACAAATACCGGTATCTACCACACACAAAAGCTACCTAGCTTCATCAACGCGCACGACGCCAGTTCCATTGGGCTTAGATCAACAACAAAACGATCTTCTTTCCTTGCTTGATCTTGATCTTGAGCTTTAGTTCATTTCTAACATTGTCTTAACTCTTAACATTCCCGGTGCCCAGGTTATCTGCCCACCTAGTATCTTATGGTGACGATTGATCTCCTTTTTAAATCTATTTTCATTTCATCCTTCTCCTCAGGAGATTTTGATCTCTTATTATTTCATATCAGTCCTTTCATCTCTTTACTCACGATATAGCTTATCGTGATTGTTGTCGCAGAAGTCTCTCCACAATCAGGAGTTCCTCAACATAGTTATCATGGTTTCCTCCTTATGGGGTTCCAAGAAGGATAGCGAACATCTTTCAGCTTCTGGAAGTGTGCATTCTCGTCCCCATTCTCAAAATGGAGATTCAAACGAACCTGTAGCTTCTCACCAAGTACATCCTCAACCTCATTACTCGCATGAGGCTGACGAGCGTACTCGTCTACTTCCACCAAGCCGTGATGGCTACTTGAGTCCCGATGATCCAGCTGTAAGCTTCTCGCCCCCTTCTGTTTAATCCGCCACCAAGGTTGCAATCTCCAGATGGGAAGCTCATTGTAATCTTATGCTAATAGGTTATTTATATAGGTATCTCCATATAATCTATGGAGCGTACGATTTTTGCGATACTTCACAGTTTTGTTCGCCATCATCACATTTCTGTGGTGGGTGTTGCTGCTGGTATCAATCTTTGTTTCCCCACCAGGTATGCACTCGAGAGGCTCTGGTTTCTTCGACTTCTCATATACTACTTTGACCCTCGGCCTGTTACTCATTGTGCTTCTCTTCTTTTCGACGCCTTCCAAAGCCGCACAAGTAACATGTCTTGTCATCGCCGTGATTCTATTGGTCGACATGATAATGATTGTTGCTGTCCCACGTCTTCGTGTAGAGGAGGGATGGGTTGGAATCGCTAGTGTTGTCTGGGCCCTGCTTATAGCTATATGGACGATTGTTACAGATCGAGTCGTAGCGGCTGGCAAAATAGAAGAGGAGGAGCGCTTAACTGGCCGAGCAGAGACTCGCCGAACGCTCAGAGAATGGTGTTCCGTCTTAATATCAACAATCATTCTTGTAGTTTTAGCACTCGTCACCATTCTCTTATCGGCTACACTCATCCTGAGGTCTCGCGACGCCTCTCTTGCGCCACCAGGAGAACGATATTACGTCGATGGTGACAAATACCAAATACATGTCTATTGCGAAGGTAATCTTACGGATGCAAAGGGCAAGAAGAACCCAACAGTTTTATTTGAAGCTGGCGAGGGACCGTTCGAGCATGGCATGCTTCAAATTGCAACGAATGCTTTTGTCAATGGAAGCATTAGCCGATATTGTTATTCTGATCGACCTGGAATCGCATGGTCTGACAATGCGCCATCTCCGTTCTCAGCAGGCATGGCAGCGGACGCACTTTCAGAAGCTCTAGCTCGCGCCGGCGAAGAAGGCCCCTGGATTCTCGCTAGTGCAGGAGTAGGCAGCATCTATAGTCGTATATTCTCCTCCCGACACGCTCGTGAAATTGCAGGTCTTCTTCTCATCGACCCTCTCCACGAAGATCTTCTCTACCGTCTCGGCACACCACAGAGAGGCTTTGTTCTATGGGCTCGTGGCATTCTCTCACCTCTCGGTCTGGATCGTACATTTGGCGCCATTTTCAACGGCCGCACCCGTGAAGATCGAGTATTCGGACGTTCAGCTTACCAAGGTGGAAAGTTCCTCAAGGCCAAACTTCAAGAATCTCTTGTCGCTAATTCATTGACGAAGAATGAGGTTAGTAGTGCAAGGAATATACAGTATGCAAGTACACCACTTGTACTGATTAGTTCCGGCATTGAGGTTAGGAGAAGTAATGAGTGGGAGAGGAAACAAGAAGATCTTAGTCACTTGACGGATAACCTGAAAAGCTGGGACGTGGTCAAAGGCGCTCCTTCGGAGGTGTGGAAGACGCTCGATGGAAGAGAGATCATCGAGAAGAGGTTGAAGAAGTTGGTCAAAGGAGCTGCGGACTTTGAATTGATGGAGTAGTTAAATTGATAATGGGCCAGGGGAAGGGTGAGCAACGAGGATGAAGATATTAGCACATGAGCACATGATGGGCATGAACATAAACGTCTCTTTTGTGGGTTCTCGATTATTGGTTGGTACATTTGCATTTCTACTTTGGTGCTGGATGGCAGGGCTGGATGGACTCCCATATTCTTTTACGACTAGTTCACTTGTTTAACTATGTAATTAATACATACCATTCTTTTGAAGCTTTACTCAGATATGACTTCTGTGATATGATAAGCCATTTGAACACAGTAGTAGTTCAAGCAAAATTCCAGACTACAATTGTAGTCTTGATCCGCTCAGGAACCATCCATCATGTTCCCTCCCGCCTCAACTCTAGCTATCCCATTTGACACAAGTCACTTTGATTCACCTCATATGATCCGTCCAAACACACCTATATAGTACCGAGGTGTACCATCACTATCCACTTCTAGTATTTACATTTGAACGAAGCAACCCCCCCCCCCACAAAAAACTTACGTTTCTCTAAGAAACCTTTTTTAAGAGACAAGGCTGCTGCCAACTTGAACTCAAAGTAAGAGTGCAAAAGTTTCTTAAGTCAACAGATATGCAACCAAAGTCAGAGATACTATGGTGCAACTATATTCCAGAACCTCTTCTTCCTCAATAACATCAAAGGTAATCTTCATCTATTCATATTAATCTAAACTATGAAGAGGTAGGTCATGATACATACTATAGCTACATACGCTTTTCCTAGTATCGTTCCCGTGTCTGCTTTTCATGGTAACCTTAACGCCAATGCCTTTGCTATACATATACCACCCCAAAGTATCTTTCGGAACTATGATATCACGTCAAACACCGATCAAGAACTGCTGAGAATGTTGGATATCCTTAAAGACAGGTCGAGGATAGTAAGATGTTCGTCTGCACCATCCACGAGTCGTTTGTCTGCCTCTGAAAAGAGAGCTACGATTTTGTTCTTGTGGGAGTCGGCGATCAATTCGGAGTTGATGATGGTTTGGTACAGCTGTTGTGTGTGTTAGCTCTTGTTACATCTAGTGAATATGAAGGCAGGGAAAAATCATACCTGCGAGACGACCTGTGTGCCACTCCACCCATCTGCTACCATATCAACGACCACTTTGGATACAGCTTCATATACAACTCCTCTCGATCTCGGTTGCATGGCCTTGACCAATTTCTCAATCGTGTTATCTGGTATAACTCCTGCGATATCTTCCACGCTGCTTACTGTAACCATCTTTTCATCCACATCCATTTTATCTGCATTGTCCCTCTCTTCACCCTCCGGACTAACCGCTCCTACCAACCTCGCCGCACTCTGCAAATATGTAATCGCTTTTCTCAGATCTCCCTCACTGCACTTAATCAGCGCTTCCACAGCCCCCTCCTCCAACCTAACACCTTCCTTATCCGCAATCTCCCTCACTCTAACAACCGCATTCCCTTTATCCAAGCTCTTGAACCGAAACTTGCTACACCTACTCGCCAAGGGATCAATAATCCTCGTCACATAGTTGCAAATCAAACAGAATCTCGTAATCCTACTATACGTCTCCATCGTTCTTCTCAACGCACTCTGCGCATCCTGCGTCATACTATCCGCCTCATCCAATATAATAATCTTGTAAGGCGGACACGGATATTTCTGACGATAGGCGGGCGAGGGATTGGAAAGTTGCATGCGAGCGAAATCTTTTACTTTTTCGCGGACAATGGATATACCTCGTTCGTCGGAAGCGTTAAGTTCGAGGACGCGTGATTTCATGAGTTCGGGACCGTAGAGTTCTTTGGCGAGAGCGAGAACCGTCGATGTTTTACCTGTGCCTGGAGGGCCGTAGAAGAGCATATGCGGGAGCTGAGAGAGGAGATGTTAGCTGGTTTGAGGAGGGGGAAAGGAAGGAGCTAACATTGGAGGATTGCAGCGTGCGTTGCAGAACAGTGATGGTGTGATCTTGCGCCGTAACATCTCCTAGGCCTTTGGGTCGACTACGAATCCGTTAGTAAAGTTATCGAACATAGAGATCGCACTCGGAACAAAAGACTGACTATTTTTCAACCCATGGTTGCATGCGATTACCTTTCTTGGCTTCTTCTTCTGCATTTGTGGTGCCATTTAAAGCAGCTTCTGCCTTGCGAGCTTTGATATCAAAGAAGCTAGCCATGTTGGAGAAAATCGTGAGGTTTTCTGAGATTTACAAGTCGCAAGAAAGTTTGGACTTCAGATAATGGAAAGTGTATTCAAGGGAGACGCGTCGTGAAATTCCACTCTACGCGACATTTTTAGCGCGAGGCTACAATATCAAGAAATATTAGGCTGTCTCATCACATGTATTACAGTATTAATTCTGTAATTTGTCGTTTTGATTCGGAAAACATTGGTATAAAAGGAGGTGTTCGTTCGAATCATATTGTATGGTACTACAAAAATTAATTTCAGATTTGGCTCCAACAATGGCTATCTAGCACCTGCACCTAACAGAAACATTTTACTCTGGCAGATTTAGCCAGGACATCAGTTCTGCCAGCTAAACCTACAAGCAGATTCTGCTCAGTGTTCTATAGACCTCAATTGAACCCACAGTTTAAAATGTCAAGCTGGATAAACCATCTGTATTAGCTTGAAATAATGTTGCTGAATCAAGTCTGAAAGTATCCACGCGGGCATTGACGTTTGAATCCTGAAAATCACAACCCGCGAGACCAACCTCCTATGATTGTGATCAATCCGACGTCAAATCGTCTGTCCTTATAACTCCAAGATTGCCATCCAGAGTAGACCAAACTCCCCCGATATTCGAGATTCCCAACTTTTGTCTGCCTGCATCTCCTTCTGCACCTTGTTCCTCGGGGAGACACCCCAAAAGACGCTGAAGATCGTTGAGAGTCTGATAGGCCCCTGCAAGAGCAGATTCCCCATTTTCCAATCTTTCCAAAACTGCTTCCTTGGTCGCGATGCTACTCGATTCAGCTGCAAAGACCCAAGCTTTGGCTCGGCTGGATAAAGTTGGCTTATCACTATTCGAGATTTCCTGTTCAAACGAAATCGGCTCCCCTAGTCTTTTCCGTTGAGGATTGTTGACAGTCTGCATGGGATAGGTAGGCAAGAGATGGCTTTCGTCGACTAGCCTGTCTAGATCTTTGCTGGCTTCTTTGCCTTGTTTTGCGAGGCTGCTAGTGAGATAAGATCTTTGCTGTATAGTAGATTTCTGCTCATTTGAAATGAGAACCAGATCTTCTAGGTAAGAGAATATCGACGCGTTTCTGGTATTAGAGGTATCATCCGTAGGCTCATCTAGGAGCATGTTAGAGGAATCCTCTGTTCCAACTTCTGTGGGAAGTGATGTAGTGAGATTTTCAGTAGCAGCGACAATTAACCTTTTTCTAGTTTCGAGGTATTGTCCATAAATCTGCTTTATGGATGCAAGCTGAGATTCAATGTATTCCTTCCCAATATTCTCAGGCATGCTTGGATGTTGACCCTCTGATGTTGCTGGCGAATCTCCAGCCTTTCCTAATTCCGTCTCAATCCAGTTGATCAATTCATTACGAGTTGTTTCCAGTGCTTTCTGTCGATTACCCTGTTCTTGCTGATCTTTTGGTGTGCTAGCATCAGTTCTGACTTTTGCCAATAATTTTTGTTCTTTTTTGAGAAGAAGTTGTGCACGTAAAACTGACTTCTCTAATCGATCGACGAGCGACTTCAGATCAGTTCTCTCCGAATCTTGAAGATGTTCTATCGGTGCCATAACACTCGGTGGTACTGGCGGTAAGGAACCAGTATTTTTCAGCACGTCCACGCTCTTCAAGTCGAGATAATCTTGTGTCGCTGCAGGCTTCTGTGCAAGTTGATCCACGACATCTTGAATGATGCGAAAACGTCCCTTCCTCTGACGTTGCTTTTCTAGATCTAAGAAAGCATGTACAGATATCTCCTTGGATATAACTTTATCGTGAGTCTTTGCTTGAATCTCGCTGTGAGATTCTGGTTCCTCACGCTGTGAACTGATCGCTGCAAAGTCTCTTTGAGCCTTCATATTAGCTTGAAGACTGCGTAGATAATCATGCTGGACGCCCGGGAAGCCTAATCCTTGTGTCACTTCAGAGGTAGGTTCTGCAAGAGACAGAGTTGCAGGCGTCAAGAAGCTATCTCCAGAGTTCACATTGGAATTTAAGTGAGCAGCGAGGACATGCCGAACATGTAGAGCATCCTGTCTTTGCTTTATATAAGGGCTCAAGGTATGATGTATTTGTCTGATACCCTCGGGAAGCGTTGCCAAATCATCCATTTTGGGCAAAACATAAATATTGATATAAATTTCGGAATACCTGACTCCTGATGTCCTGGTGTGTTGGTGTGAGAATGTATAGGCTGCGTTGCTCCAGGCAAAGTTATATTTACTTTACTTTATTATTGAATGATCTTGTTGACGTGTAGCGGCATATGGCTCCGCTTGGTTCGTGGCATATAAAATCGAACCAACAACAATTTAATATACAGCCATCTCAACTGTAACTTATCAACAGGATATCTCACATAACATTTCATTTCAGTTTGTACATTTTCAAGATATTACTCAATTTTTATTTTATGTATCAATCGAAAATTTATAACAAGGACCTATATTTTGGAAAGTGTGCTAATCTTTTTTCCTAAAAAATACCTACCTAGGTAGGCACGAGGCGGCAGACACACTAGCGCCTATCAAAAGTAAATTTAGTGGCCTCGCGTTAAACCTTAATTTTGCGAATTTTGGGAACTGAAAGACCTCTTCTAGTAAACTGATATCAAAATACCCTCTATATTGTGGCGTCTGTTAAATTTCTTTGCATACCTTCTTTGATTCATCAGTATATTGGAGATAAATTTCATAATCCATGTTTTAAAGGAAATACTTCAGATGACTTGAAACCTTCCTTCCAGCCATCTTCTTTCGATTTCTTCTCAATATCCGCCATATAGGCTTCAGCCTTTCTCACACCGTAAAATTGACGACTCATAAACAATGACGGACCAACAGCGCGATGTGTCGCAGTACAAGTATGCGGCGATGTCCAATCTGGTTCTCCAGGCGGACCGTCGATTCGTTACTCGCCGTAACGATGAGGTGACAGGAGATCCAGAATCACTGGCGGGGCAAATCAGTATTCGGGATATGGGTTCGAGAAATGCCCGCGAGGACGCGCCGAAACAGAAAAAGAAAGCTTCAGGCCTTCCAGATGTTGAAAGAGGAGGTTACCGCGAGGGCGAAGATGTCTTAGAACGAGAACAGCGCAAACGCAAGCGTGGAGAGCCAGCACAACTGCGAGGAACTGGAATCCTATCAGCTGCAGATGCCTTGGTCGAGGGTATTCGATATAGACCTAGGACTTCGGCAACGCGAGCAACTTACGACCTCATCTTAACTACAGTCGCTAATAATCTCGGAGATGTTCCCCACGAAGTTGTTCGAAGCGCCACTGACGCTGTGCTGGAATACTTGAAGGATGATGATATGAAAGATTTTGACAAGAAGAAGGAGATCGACGACCTGCTAGGCGCAAGTATGAATCCAAAGCAGTTCAACGAGCTTGTAAACTTGGGAAAAAAGATTACGGATTATGACGCGCAGGATGAAGACGAAGAGATGGCAGATGGAGATAACGGCGGCGAAAACGGCGCTGAAATAGATGACCGCCAAGGAGTAGCTGTTGTGTTCGATGATAATTCCGACGAGGAGGGTGATGAGGTGCTTAATGAAATTCGAGAAGAGTCGTCTGAAGATGAGGATGACGCTCAAGACCGCCCTGGTGACGAGGAAGTCGCCAAGGCTGGTGGCGCCGGAGTGGATAGAGATGAAGAATCCCAGGAACTGCCCGAAGAGGAAGCAATAATTATGGACTCTGGTTCAACACAGAACGCTGACTCCTCTAAAGACAAAAAAGACTTCATATCCGCACGCGAAATTGATGCATATTGGCTACAACGACAAATTGGCTCAGTTTACACAGATGCGCATGTACAACAGCTGAAAACACAGGAAGTACTTCACACACTTTCTGGAGCTCCCGCGGAAGAAGGCGGCGATGAGAAACCTCTAAGGGAAATCGAAAACGATCTTGCTGAATTGTTTGACTATGAGCATCATGAGCTCGTACACAAATTGATCGCCAATCGGGATAAGGTAGTCTGGCTCACTCGTTTAGCCAGGGCTGAGGATGCTGAAGCTCGAGGTGTTGTAGAACGTGAAATTGCATCCGAGGGACTACGATGGATCTTGGATGAGCTTCGCGGAGGTGCGCCAGCAGACGGATCGAAAAAACGGAAACTAGAAATGAAAATGGATATTGACGTTCCAGCCGAATACATTAATGGCGGCACCAAGAACGAGCAAAAAGACAGAGATGGTTTAGTTGGTGGACTGCAACCGCGAAAGCTCATTAATCTTGAAAATCTTGTCTTTGATCAAGGCAATCATTTGATGACAAACCCCAAGGTCAAGTTGCCAGAGGGATCTACAAAGCGAACTTTTAAAGGATATGAAGAGATTCATGTGCCGCCTCCCAAGAAGCGCAATGATCCTTCTGATCGTGATATCCCAGTTACGGAGATGCCTGAATGGGCGCGAGTTCCATTCTCGTCTACAGTCAAGCTCAACAAGATCCAATCTCAGTGCTTTCCGACAGCCTTCGAAGACGATGGTAATATGCTTATCTGCGCACCCACTGGAAGTGGCAAGACCAATGTTGGTATGTTGACTATATTACGAGAAATCGGCAAAAATCGCAATCCAGAGACTGGAGAAATCAACCTCGACGCATTCAAAATTGTTTACATTGCGCCGCTGAAAGCTTTGGTTCAAGAACAAGTAGGAAATTTCGGTGCCAGATTAAAGCCATATGGCATTCAGGTTTCTGAATTGACTGGAGATCGTCAGCTCACGAAGCAACAAATTGCCGATACCCAAATCATTGTGACAACACCTGAAAAATGGGATGTCATCACTCGAAAAGCTACTGATTTGAGTTACACCAATCTGGTCCGTCTCATTATTATTGATGAAATCCATCTTTTGCATGATGACCGTGGACCTGTTCTGGAAAGTATTGTGAGCCGGACAATCAGAAAGATGGAGCAGACTGGTGATCCTGTTCGTCTGATAGGTCTCTCCGCCACATTGCCAAATTACCGTGACGTCGCAAGCTTTCTACGCGTCGATCCTCTCAAAGGCATGTTCCATTTTGATGGATCTTACCGTCCTTGTCCACTTCGCCAGGAATTCGTTGGAATAACCGAGAAGAAGGCCATCAAACAACTGAAGACTATGAATGACGTGACTTATACCAAGGTTTTGGAGCATGTAGGGACAAATCGAAACCAGATGATCATTTTTGTTCACTCACGTAAGGAGACCGCAAAAACAGCTAGATATATTCGAGACAAAGCCTTGGAAATGGAGACAATTGGACAGATTTTGCGGAGTGATGTGTCGGGAACTCGAGAGACTCTCGCTTCTGAGGCCGAAGAGGTTAGCGACCGAGAGCTCAAGGACTTGTTACCCTACGGTTTCGGAATACATCACGCTGGTATGAACAGGCCAGATCGAACATCTGTTGAGGAACTTTTCCATGAAGGTTTAATTCAAGTACTTGTCTGTACTGCTACATTGGCATGGGGTGTTAATTTACCAGCACATACTGTCATCATCAAAGGTACTCAAGTCTACTCCCCGGAGAAAGGAAGTTGGGTGGAATTGAGTCCACAAGATGTACTCCAAATGCTTGGGCGTGCTGGCCGTCCCCAATATGACACATATGGAGAGGGTATCATCATCACCACCCAGAACGAGATGCAGTATTATCTGTCACTTTTGAATCAACAATTGCCAATCGAGAGTCAGTTTGTCAGCAGATTGGTAGACAATCTAAACGCAGAGGTTGTTCTTGGTAATGTCCGTAGTCGCGATGAAGGTGTTGACTGGTTGGGATACACTTATTTATTCGTGCGAATGCTGCGGTCACCAGGGTTGTACAGCGTAGGGGCCGACTATGAAGATGACAGCGCCCTGGAGCAAAAGCGAGTTGATTTGATCCATTCTGCGGCTATAGTACTGGAGAAGTCTAACCTTATCAAATACGACAAGAAGACGGGTAAACTACAAGCGACTGAACTTGGTAGAATTGCATCTCATTATTATATTACACACAACTCCATGTTGACTTACAACCACCACCTTCAACCATCGATCACGCCAATAGAACTTTTCCGCGTCTTTGCGTTGAGTGACGAATTCAAGTACATCCCAGTTCGCCAAGAAGAAAAGTTGGAACTAGCCAAACTTCTAGGGCGTGTACCAATTCCTGTGAAAGAAAGTGTCGAGGAGCCTCATGCCAAGATAAATGTACTTTTGCAGGCTTACGTTTCGAGATTAAAATTGGATGGACTAGCATTGATGGCAGATCTGGTATACGTCACTCAGTCAGCTGGAAGAATTTTGCGTGCTATTTTCGAAATCACTCTCAAGAAGGGGTGGTCCTCGGTAGCCAGGACAGCTTTGGAGCTTTGCAAAATGGCAGAAAAGCGCATGTGGCCAACCATGTCACCACTCAGGCAATTTGCCGGATGTCCTAGGGACATCATACAAAAAGCCGAGAGAATCGACGTTTCATGGGCCAACTACTTTGATCTTGATCCGCCACGCATGGGCGAATTATTAGGTCTCCCGAAAGCAGGCCGAACTGTCTGCAATCTTGTTGCAAAATTTCCACGACTAGAAGTTCAGGCACAAGTGCAACCGATGACGAGATCAATGCTGAGAGTAGAGTTGACTATCACACCCAAGTTTGAGTGGGATGACGAAATCCATGGTGCTGCGGAAAGTTTCTGGATCATTGCTGAAGATTGTGACGGCGAGGATATTCTTTTCCACGATCAATTCATTCTTCGTAAAGATTTTGCTCAAGCTGAAATGAACGAGCATCTTATTGAATTCACAGTCCCCATCACAGAGCCCATGCCACCACATTATTTCATTACTGTTGTCTCGGACCGATGGATGAATTGTGAAACCAAGCTTGCAGTCTCGTTCCAGAAACTCATCTTGCCCGAGAAATTTCCACCTCATACACCATTATTGGATTTACAGCCTTTACCTGTTGCAGCCTTAAAAGTCGATGAATTCAAATCATTGTACCCAGACTGGGATCGCTTCAACAAGATTCAGACACAAACATTTAAATCCCTTTTTGATACTGATGATAATGTATTTGTTGGAGCCCCCACCGGAAGCGGCAAGACTGTTTGCGCAGAATTCGCGTTGCTCCATCACTGGAAAAAGGATGACGCAGGACGTGCTGTCTACATTGCTCCATTCCAAGAACTTGTTAATCTTCGGCTTCAAGATTGGCAGAAGCGTTTTTCGACACTTCTGGGAGGCAAAGAAATTGTGAAGCTCACAGGAGAAACCACTGCCGACCTCAAACTTTTGGAGAGAGGTGATTTAATCCTCGCAACACCTTCTCAATGGGATGTTCTATCGCGACAATGGCAACGTCGTAAGAACGTGCAGAATGTTGAACTTTTCATCGCAGATGAACTGCACATGCTTGGTGGACAGGCTGGGTTTGTTTATGAGATCATTGTCTCTCGTATGCATTATATCCGATCACAAACCGAATTACCATTGCGAATCGTGGGGCTAAGTGTTTCGCTCGCTAATGCTCGTGATATTGGAGAATGGATAGATGCGAAAAAGCACAACATCTACAACTTTAGTCCTCACGTTCGTTCAGTTCCTCTCGAGCTTCATATTCAGTCGTTTACTATTCCCCATTTCCCCTCTCTCATGCTTGCCATGGCAAAGCCAACGTACCTTGCCATAAACCAAATGTCGCCAGACAAGCCTGCTCTTGTATTTGTTCCTAGTAGAAAGCAAGCCCGTGCTACAACCCGTGATTTACTCCTGGCATGCCTAGCTAGCGACGACGAAGATCGTTTCCTGCACGCCGATGTGGATGAGATGAAGCCCTTATTAGAACGAATCCAAGAAGAAGCTCTCGCAGAATCTATCTCGCATGGCATAGGTTATTATCATGAGGCTCTTAGCACAAGCGATAAACGTATTGTGAAACATCTTTATGATAATGGGGCAATACAAGTAATGGTGGCGTCTCGTGACGTTTGCTGGGAACTTGACTGCAAAGCACATCTAGTCATTGTGATGGGTACGCAGTTTTATGAAGGCAGGGAGCACCGCTACGTCGACTATCCTCTTAGCGAGATCCTACAAATGTTCGGCAAAGCAACACGACCTTTGGAAGACAAAATTAGTAGGGGTGTTTTAATGGTACCAGCTGTTAAGAGAGAGTACTACAAGAAGTTTTTGAATGAAGCTCTTCCAATCGAGAGTCATCTTCAGGTTTATTTGCATGATGCTTTCGTGTCTGAGATCAGTACCAAAATGATCGAGTCAGCTAGCGATGCCATCAACTGGACTACTTTTACGTATTTCTATCGAAGATTGCTTGCAAACCCCAGCTACTATAGTCTCAAAGATACATCCCATGAAGGTCTTAGTGCCCACCTCTCGGAGCTTGTAGAAACCACCCTGAAAGATCTGGCCGAGTTCAAGATAATTGATTTGGATGAAGAGGACGACTCTGTCACTCCATTGAACGCAGCAATGATTGCTGCCTATTATAATATCTCATACGTCACCATGCAGACCTTTTTGCTTTCATTGTCTGGCCGTACCAAGCTCAAGGGTATTTTGGAAATCGTCACTTCAGCAACTGAGTTCGAAACCATACAGATCAGAAGACACGAAGACAGTCTGCTTCGTAGAGTATATGATCGACTTCCGGTCAAGATGGCTCAGCCAAGCTTTGATTCACCGCACTTCAAGGCATTTGTCCTACTTCAAGCTCATTTCTCCAGAATGCAGCTACCGATTGATCTTGCTAAGGATCAAGAGATCATTTTAATGAAAGTTCTTGGTCTCTTAAGTGCTACTGTAGATGTTTTATCCTCAGACGGTCACATTAACGCCATGAATGCCATGGAAATGTCACAAATGGTTGTGCAAGGGATGTGGGATCGCGATAGTCCTTTGAAACAGATTCCTCACTTTACGCCCGAGGTCATCAAGGCTGCAAATGAATCTGGGTATGTTTTAAATTTTCACACTAATCAAGTACCTCCGCTAATCAAACATATCTACAGTATCAAGGACATCTTCGAGTTTATGGACGCAATGGACCCTTCCGAAAATCCAGACTATGAAGCTCTCATTAAGAGACTTGGTCTCTCGCAAACACAATTGGCGCAGGCAGCCAATTTCACGAATTCTAAATATCCTAACATTGAGCTTGACTTTGAAGTGGAGGATCCGGAGGAGATTGTGGCTGGATCACCAGCTTACCTTAAAATCAAGATTGTGCGAGATGTTGATGAAGATGATGATGCGGCAGAGGTGGATATGTCCGTACATGCTCCCTTCTACCCCGCAAAGAAAATGGAGAATTGGTGGTTGGTCGTGGGCGATGAAGGTACAAAAACGTTACTTGCGATCAAACGAGTTACAATCGGGAAAACGTTGAACCTTCGGCTGGAATATACGGTACCAACACCTGGAGAGCATGATCTAAAGTTGTTCCTCATGAGCGACAGTTATGTGGGTGTCGATCAAGATCCCAGTTTCCATGTCTCGGTAGCAGAAGGAATGGATGAAGATGAAGACGAAGAAGACGAAGATGAAGAATGAGCCACTTTCCCCCCTTTGTCTCGACGAAGCATTGCTGTATAATAGATAGGTTTAGTTGGTCAAAAGCATATCTCGAGATTGATTTATTTGCTCGGGGGTTGCCTTGGATTCCGCATCCTCATTGCGTTTTGTTCGATATTTGTGACTGTGCTGCCTGTGCCACGGACGCCGCTCGCAAAGTGATTGGCTACGTCAGAAGGTGGCCCAACAGTGGGCGGATTCTTACTCGTGTGTTGATCATGACACGACAGAAGGTTCTGTCAATGATGTCTTATTGATCACTTTTTTTTCAATTCTTTTTTGTTTATTATTATGTCAAAAAATTCTCTGTTATCATCTCTTTCTCTTCAACAATACCTTTTCACTATTGACATTGAATGTCATATTCAATTACAAGTTAGTACAGCTTTGTTACTGTACTGTTATTATCTGGAACTCACTTTTCGCGTCACCCTCTCCGACTAATATCCGGGAGGCTGGGGGTAGTCGAGAGTGTATTGTGTACAGAATCCACCGCACCACCACGTGACTATTGCCTCACTAGCGCGCAGGCGTAACTTCTTTTCAAGCGACATTTTGATTTCCAGAATTCCTTCTTCCCAAGCAGCAACAAAAAGTTATCACCTCCATCAGATTATTTATCCGCGATTATCTTAATCATCTCACAGATCCCTTACGCGTCAATAACTATCCTACCAATACGCCTTACATATATCATTGAACTTTTTTGAAGCTGTGTCGCGACAATGGCGGATGAGGCAAGCACGCGAGATGAGGTGGTGCCCCCTCAGTCCCCAGGCACTTCAGCTCCAGATGCTGTTGTAGAGCCCCAAGTCGATGTGTCGGAAGGCGCCAACGGTAGCAATGGTGTTGAGGATGAAGCTGTTTCCGAGGATCCAGTCGCGACTTCCGGTACAAGCGCGACGGAAGAAGGTACAATTGCTTTTCTATTGTCTCAATTCCCATCACTTTTCTTTCGCTAATCTTATTTGTTTAGTTAAGAGTAGCAACGCCGAAGCTAAATCAGAGAAAATGGACGAACAAACAATTCCCGATCGCTCAGTGCAGGAGGCGCCATCCGCGTCTACCCCCGCAGATGGCGACGATGCAGAATTGAAGGGCGAAGAACAATCAGAGGATGGAGCTCCAGCAGCGGATGAGTCTGCAGAGTTAGCAGATGGTGCCGCCAGCACACCAGCTTCAGCCAGCAAGTCAAAGGGCCGACGCAAGTCTGGCGTGCCAGAACACAAGAAAAAGTTGAACAAAAAGCAATCCAAGGCGAAGTTGACGCATACAGATGCGAAACCCGGCGATTACTTCTATGTGCGATTGAAGGGATATCCTTTGTGGCCTGCAATTGTCTGCGACGAGGATATGCTTCCCAGCACCCTCATAAAATCTCGCCCAGTCACAGCAATGAGAGCAGATGGTACATACAGAAGTGATTACGAAGATGGCGGTTCTAAAGCTAAAGACAGAACGTTCCCTGTCATGTATCTTTTTACGAATGAATTGTAAGTGCCTAGCAAAACTCCTTTAGATGAATCTTACTGATCAATTTAGTGGCTGGATACCGAACTACGATCTCCTTGATCTCGATCTAGATACAGTCGGGGACGTTCCCAATAATATGCGCAAAGATTTGTATGCTGCGCATCAACTTGCCGCCGAAAAAAACGATTTGGATTATTTCAAAACTGTGTTAACAGAGTTCATGGAGCAGAAGAGAGCGGACGAGGAAGCCAAAGAGGCTGCAAAGGCAGCCAAGAAGGCAAAGAAAGAGAAGAAAGAAAAGACGCCAAAGAAAGCTGCTCCTAAATTGGATAACAATGAAGACACAGAGATGATGGACGTCAGTGCTATCCCTGATGACGAGGAGGTCGAAGTACCAAAATCAGCTCAGAAGAAGCGCAAAAACCCTTCACAGGTTCCCGAGGATGATACTGTATGTTACCATTCAAGTATAAGTTTTTAACTATTATCAAGACTAACATAGTAACCTAGCAGCAGCCTGATACCGCACCAAAGAAGCCTCGTATCAAGTTAAACAATACTCCAAAGGCTGCGAATGGTACGTCTACTCCAAAGCCTGCCAAAGAAGCAAAGGAACCCAAGTCCGCAAAGGATAAGAGCAAAACAAAGAAGGCTGCTGCGAAAACCAAAGACGCCGCCCCTGTCGCTCCTCCTGAACCAGAACTCACCCCAGAAGAGAAAAGGGTCAAGAAAGAGGTTTGTTGGCTTCCTTTAACACCTTAGTGATTGTGTCTAATAATTCTTCTAGAAAGAGATCCTGTTCTTAAGGCACAAACTTCAAAAAGGTCTTCTGACTAAAGACCAAGAACCCAAGGCAGATGAGATGCAACAAATGTCTGAGTATGTGAACAAACTCGAAGGTTATGCCGATCTCGAGGTTAGCATCATCAGAGCAACCAAAATAAACAAAGTTCTCAAGGCTATTTTGAAGCTACCTGTCATTCCCAAAGAAGATGAACTTCAATTCAAATCAAGGTCTCAGAGCTTACTTGATAAATGGAACAGACTTCTCGCCAGCGAACAGGTTGCACCAGCTACCACTGAGGCCCCTGCCAACGGCACCAGGGATGATAGTAAGGAGAAAGATGAGCCAAAATCCGACAGCGTGGCAGCAAATGGCATCGCCCAAACCGATGAGTCAAAGACGGAGGAGAAATCACCTGCCCTCGACACGCCGCTTACTGCACTACCCAAAGAAGAGGCTGCCAGCAATGACGACCCCGCCCCTGTCACAGAAGAATCTCCAGAGGTGAGGCCCCCTTCAAGAGCAATTGAGGCAACAGATGTTAACAGAATATTAGGAAGCGGAAGCACCAGCTGTTGAATCAGAAGCATGAATTATTTTCCCTCTGAGGAAAGCGAAAAATACACCAGCTTAGGCCAAACAATTTGCGGCCAGCGTGTGCGATCGACATCAAGATCGTTTAATGAGCAGAACTGGCCCCCTTTAGGTCTCCAGTCGTCGTCTTTTCAGGCATCGTCGTCCTGACTTGAGGTTGATAGTTTTGCATTTGCTTTGCGGGTTCCCATTGTAACACTAAGAGCTATCGGATTGTTATTTCTTTTAACCCCTGGCTTTTCAGAATGCCACAAATCACCCTTGTACAAATTTCCTTTTCTGAAAAGCACGTTATGGCGGATGCGTGGGGAGTTGACTGCGGATTTTCAAGTTGGCCCGGATGAACGCTCACTTTTCTTCTTTGCTATTAAGGTTTTCTTCAATTTACGTTAGGAAATTGGTCCAAAATCACAAATAAGATATGAAAACATTAATGGCAATTCTCAAATTACTTGACCGTTCTCTGATTAGATCTCAATAGATCACAGAGAACTTGCGTGTTTGTGAATGTGATATCGTAAAGTTATACCTCGAATACCCGTTTGATCTCATATTCTATGTCATGAAGGCACAAAAAAGCTCGTGATTATTTTCAGAGCCTGAATGAACGCTTTTGAACCATTGCTAAACATGAACTGGCACGCCAAATTATGAATGAGCGAATCGAGATACCTAGTAGTAAATGAATGTACGGGGAGTATGAATGGGAAATGCGAAATTCACCGCCTCCTTATCAGGAGTCACTGCTGGCAGAATTATTTATCGCAAAAATAAATTTTGTCGATCTGAATTAACAAAAACCTCTTACACAATATACAATGTCCGCCCCTACCCCCGAAATTCTTCGCTTTACAACCCACAAGTCTCTGAGCCACCGACTCGTTCTCTCTGCTTTAACAGGTCGTCCAATTCATATCTCACAGATCCGAAGCTCCTCACCTACCAATCCGGGTCTTGCACCTCACGAAGTATCCTTCTTGCGCCTCCTAGAATCCGTCAGCAATGGATCGTCTGTACAAATATCTTACACCGGTACAACGCTGGTCTACAATCCAGGTGTTATAGCTGGATCGATTGATGGATTGGGTGCAGATGTGGATGGTGTGATAAAATGTCACTTGCCAGCGAATAATACTCGGGGAGTTAGTTATTTCTTGCTGCCTTTATGTATGCTTGCGCCTTTTGCAAAGAAGGCCGTCAATGTAAGGTTTGAGGGAGAAGGAGTTATCACAAGTGCAACGGAGGCAGGAGATATATCAGTGGACAGTGTCAGAACGGCCATTCTACCACTTTACGAACCATTCGGAATCATGGCCAGCAAATTAGAAATCAGAGTTTTACAGAGAAGTTGTCCGGGAGCGGGAGGCAAGGGTGGTGGAGGTGTAGTGGAGTTACGGTTTGGGAGCCAGATCAAGGCGCTACCTAAAACTTTGCATTTGAACAGGAGTTCCGGAAGGGTAAGGAGGATAAGAGGAGTGGCATATGCGACAGGTGTGAGCAACAGTCATAACGCGAGAATGATACACGAGGCTAGAGGAATTTTGAACCCATTGGTGGGAGATATTCATATTGCGACACAGTACGATCAAGCGCCACTAGTATCAGCAAAGGACAAAACGAATCCAAGCGCGAAAAAGAGGACAGGAGTAGGTTTTGGGTTGGCATTGATTGCGGAGACCAGTTCTGCGGGTGTAATATATACGGCCGATGTGGTCTCCCCGAGTGCAGGAGGTGTCGCGCCCGAAGATATTGGAAAGCAGTGTGCATATCAGTTGCTAGAAATTATATCACAGGGAGGGTGTGTGACGAAGGCTGGAGCACCCACAGTACTGACAATGATGGCAATGGGTTCAGAGGATATCGGCAGATTGAGACTAGGACGAGAAATAATAGCCTCAGAGGACCTAATAACACTAGGAAGAGATCTAAAAAAGTTCGGGGCAAGCAGTTGGGGTTTACGAGATGTAGACGAAGACGAAAGCGAGGATATCATAGTGAGCGTTAAGGGCACGGGGGTGGGAAATGTTGGCAGAGGCGTACAGTAGCATAATAAAGCCAATAATCACCTGTTTATCCATATTCATAACAAATATTTACCATGTATAGTAGTATGTGCAAGTTACACTGACTTCTTAACACATTATGTGGAACCTCCTTTTGTGCATCTTTAGTGGTTTATTGCAAGCTGCGCTGAAATCTTCGAGCAATAAAATCGAGCCTCGGGTTCCTTGCCGTAAGCTCGGCGACATTAGCAGACAAAGAGTTTGCTCGTAACGACCCAGAAGCGGCCCCTGAGAGTGCCAGCTGACTGCGAAGGGTATTCAAAACACTGAATTCCCCTATAACAACTGTCCCTGACCAAAATATATCCAATGGCCCATCATCCGATTCTCTATTCACCGGCTCAGCTAGCAACTCTTCTCGTTCATCTTGCTCGTTTACTTCTGTAGTAAATTCTTGAGTTCGCGGGCGAGAGACAGCTCTTGTGGAACCCAGCGACTGCATTTCAATGTCCTCCAACCCGGCAACAGGATCTCTCAATACGCCTCGTTCCTCTGCATCATAATCTTGTGTGGGGAGTGGTGTTTGCCCATCGCTGGTCTTCTTTCCATAAGCCGTCAAAAACTTGTCAAGCTTCTCTCTATCCAGATGAACCGTGAATAATATGGCTTGTAAAATCAATACAAGCAAATCCAAGGCTACCAATTTCAGCTTCGATGAAGGACCTTTTTGACCAATGAGGTCGATTATAATTCCTCCATGGAGATATCCTCTCATCTCCTCCGTAGATCTCGATGGCGCAAGGAAAAGGTGTAAAAATATACAAAGAATATTCGTGCCCAACAGCATTATAACCCATGAAGAACTTTGAGGCGGTTGTCTAACATTCTTCGGCTTTGGTGTAAGAATAATGAATTGAGTGAGAGCACGTATGAAGAGTTGGAAGAATGAGCAACTTTGAATATGTTAGCTTAAGCAAATCAAGAAGACTGGAGAGAGCTATATACTCCATGTAATATAATACGCATAGTTGGCAGTAAACCGCAAAGTCGAGATTTGCCATCAACGAGCTTGCTAACTCATACTTCTTTCTCATTTGTTCGTAAGCTCTTTTTTGAGCAGGAGTGCTGGAGCGATGTCGACGTCGCCGGCTCGATGGCCCACTTCTGCCATGGGGAGGGGTTGCCGATGGGCCCGATACTGATGTGAAATCATTGTTCATTGCTTTCAGGAGTCATTGATGATTTGAGATGATTTGTGTGGAAGGTCGGAGGTTTGGAAGTTCACATCTTTTTGAACGTGAAAAGTAGAGGGCAAGTAAGACTTGCAGCTCTGATGATTCACTGGTTCGATTATCAAAAGCTTTTGAAGCTGTTGATGCGCAACAGGATGGAATAGGCGACAGAACGGATTGGACATTGCAGGGTTATTTAGTTTTACTTACATAAGCGGAATTGTAATCGATTTGCCAGACTCCAATGTTCTGGTGGGATTTAAACCTTTCAAACTCTTTCAATCGTTCAGAAGAGATGAGTTGCACCGTACCTATTCATTCTATTCTTTATATTCAGGTGATCATTGAAAATCAGTGCAAGACGATAGCTGTATAAATTATATTCATATTTTGATTTCTGTGCTGCAGTGCAATGTCAATTCCTTCCAACCACAGAGAACTGGACAATGCAATCCTTCTCCTATGTTCCCAAGACGAGACGTAGGAATTGCGAATTGTAGTGAAAAACCTCGGGATCGATATCATTCCTAGCTGTTACCCTAACAAGCATCGCCATTTGATCTTGCCAATTTCGATCTGATCTGGACATCGCCCTGTCGTTCCATCTATCGAACCACCAATGTTTAGAACACTGCCCCATGGCCTTTGCTGAACAAACTAGTTTTGGCCAATGTGTAGGCCAGCCATGTTCAACTTCGTCTACCTTATCAAAACACATTTGCGCAAACATATATCCGTACCTCCTCATGCCAACTATATCATCATGATGGCAAGCAATGGCCAATTCTTCCAATCCTTCGAACCTCTTGAATTCTCGTAGATTATCAAACACGTGCGGAATGAGGTAATGCTCGTGTATGAGAATCTTTTTTATCCTCCTGCATTCTTCATCCGTGATTTTTCCACCCAGTCGACCTGGGATGCTTCCCATTGATGGCCAGTTGAAGCACAAGAAGTCTTGATCATAATTGATGCAGGTGTGAGAGAAGATGGGAGATGAGAAAGTCCAATAAGCAAGTGATATTGAACGAGACTCGCTTGAGGTATGAAGTATAGGAGGAGGCTTCCGATCAGAAATGAATCGATTTCCTGATGGGGACCATGATAGCCCAATATATGGCGAGGTGAGTAAGATGGCGTAGTTCCAGATTTGGAGACGAAGTTCAGTGGGTAATTTTGCGAATAACTGGAAGGACGTAGGAAAACCAGTTGAAGATGGTGCTTTATCGGTGCAACAAATCATTCCCAAACACATCTTGGTGCCGGGAGATTGGTGGAATATAGGTTCTGTTAAAGTGGTAATGTAGTAGAGGTCTCGTGGCTATTAGTGACACTTGTGGCTATTTTCTCTCAATACTTGGCTCGGGGTCAAGGAACGGCAATTGGTATCATGGAATAGCTAAAGGCAAACAAGTAAAGAAATCGCATACATTCAAGTAGAGAACGGGATATATATAAATGGACCAAACCTTACAGCTGTTGGCATTTCGCAATGTGAGGAGGGGCGAGATCCTTGTACGTGGTTGTACTGTACTCACAAAGTATACCATAAATACCGCTGGGACCTCTTTACCGATACGAGATGCGGTGATGTGATGTGATGAAGAATCATTTTTGGTAACATTAGATTCCCCCACACCAATCTTGGGTATATTCGTTTCATTCTCGAATCTGGTGGGACAAAAATAGTACCAATGCAAGCGTCAGAGTGCCCTGGCAGGTTGGGCATGTCTCCTTGACCCGGAAGAAGCCGGACAACAAATAAATCCACCAAAATGCTAAAGATGCCAAAAAGTCAAAAGCGCTACAATGTCATACGTTCTTTTCATAAATTGAAAACAATTCGTCTCAAAGTGTTGATATTTTGGAAAAGTAAACCTACCATTAGTATATTGGCCGATAAGGATGCTTGCTTTTGAAGATACAAAATCAAAACAGTGACAATTTAATTTAGTATAGGATTTCTTTTTTGTTTGACGGTGGTACGATTTTGATATTGAAAAGCAACTGAACAATTGTCAAATGAACAAATGAAAAGCAAGTAACTCACGTGAATCAACTGTTTGACCGTCTGGTGAACGTACGTAGGTAGAGAGAGAGATGTATACATGTATATGAATTGAGACGTTGAAAATCAGTAGATTTCTAGGAGCCAATTCATATCAACATACAACCATGAATAGATATCTACCTCAGCTTGAAGAAACATGTGTGATGAGTGAGTGAGTGAGTGAGTGAAGAGGGAGTGAGGGGTCGGATAAAAACCCCTCCTAATGCCTTAATTATTTTTAAGGCATCACCACACCTGAACCCTTCAAAATTATTGAGATTGAGTCACCTCTAACATTTACTATTGTAACAACAAACCTGTAATTCTTACAAAAATGGCGTCCGATTTACCGTCCGAGATTCTCCAAGCTCTCTCCAAAAATGACAATATTCTTTCCTCGGAAGCATTTCCTTCTCAAAAGTCCACCGACATCAAAGGTGCTTTGGACAGACTTGGTTCAAGGTCTATGGTCACATACGAAACAATAGATCGCGAAGAAGTTATACTGGAAGCAGAGGCTGAAGAAATTGCCAACAATGGTAGTCATGAGGCACGAGTTTTTGAAGCTCTACAAAAGGCAATGGATGGACTCACGGTTTCTGAATTAGAAGCTGCTGTGGGAGATAAGAACGTTGTCAAGGTTGGTCAAGGTAAAGCATTCAAGTCGAAATGGATTGCGAAAGGTAAAGATGGAAAGCTGGTAGCTTCAGTGAGTTATTTTTCTCCAATTCTACAGAGTTCGTTCTAAGTCTTGCAGACCGATTCTATCCAGGACACAACTCGAGAACAGCTCCAAACTATCCAAAAGACTCGTGCGCATCCAGATCCAAAAGTTATCACAGAGCTCAAGAAACGTAAGCTGGTAAAGATGCAGAAGGTTACTAGTTATAAGATCTCGAAAGGACCCAAATTCGCCTTGGAAATGGTTAAGGAAGAGACAGATTTGACAGCAGACATGCTTGCATCGTAGGTTTCAGCGACACTTTGAGTTATAAAAAGTACTCACATATTTAGGGGTGCCTGGAAAACCGCCGCTTTCAAACCATATAACTTCAAATCTCTTGGAGCAGACCAGAACTCTGGTGCATTACATCCTCTAAATAAAGTACGACATGAATTCCGCCAAATCTTCTTCGAAATGGGTTTCGAGGAAATGCCTACCAATAATTTCGTCGAAACCGGCTTCTGGAACTTCGACGCTCTCTTTGTCCCACAACAACATCCTGCGAGAGATTTACAAGACACTTTCTATATTTCGGATCCTAAAACTGCAGACAAACCACGTGCAGTGGATGGGGAGGATAAAGCTGACTATGAGGCATTGTGGAAGAATGTACAAGAAGTTCACCAGGAAGGAAAATATGGATCAATTGGTTATAGATATCCTTGGGCTGCGGATGAATCTTTACGACTAGTTCTTAGAACACATACCACTGCGACCTCGACAGCAATGCTACACAAATTAGCCCAACAAAAAGGGCCCGATGGACGACCACCGCCAGCAAGATACTTCTCCATTGATCGTGTGTTCCGTAACGAGACTGTTGATGCTACCCATCTTGCTGAGTTCCACCAAGTTGAGGGTGTTATTGCAGATTATGGATTGTCCCTGGGAGGTCTTATGGAATTCATGGAGGTCTTCTTCAACAAGATGGGCCTGGAAGATTTGCGCTTCAAGCCAGCTTATAATCCTTACACCGAGCCAAGTATGGAGATTTTCAGTTACCACAAGGGTCTTGGCAAACTGGTTGAAATCGGAAACAGTGGAATGTTCAGGCCAGAAATGTTGGAGGCAATTGGTTTACCAAAAGATATGAAGGTCTTTGGTTGGGGATTAAGTTTGGAACGTCCAACTATGATTAAATATAAGGTAAGATTTCTCCCACACTCTTGGATTATAAAATCAATCTAATCTGTCTTTTAGGTGAACAATATCAGAGAATTGTTAGGTCACAAGGTTGATTTGAACTTCATCGAGAGAAATCCAGCTGTCAGACTAGACAAATCATAAGGGATTAGATAGGTCTATAAAAATAAATGGTTGCACAGTTAAGAGACAATTGATACCCATGAATTCCTCTCATCATAAGCACTGTGCAGGGATTCAGGGTATAATGGCTGAGTTAATGATTAAAATGGATTGATAATGGGTATCATACTGCATTAAAAAATCTCATGATGTAAATTAATGATCGCTAATCATGATCTTCCTCCGTTAAACCTGGACAGCCATCCATTGAATCGTCGGGATATGTGTATTTGCAGAAGAAGCAATAATTGTACTGCGACCTCAAATGATCAACGATCTTTTGCAGTCTCTCAGCTGGTTCCAGTAGATTGAGAGCATCAAGCTCAGGGTCCTCTTCTTCCAAATCCTCTACAAGAGTATGCTGGATCCTGTCCTTTCCGAGTGCTCTCTTGTCATCCTTGTCTTCGTCCGCATCATCGTAGGTTGGTAAGCGTGATAAACTCTGTTGGAGATCATATCTCATTCTCCTATCCCTTTCCTTTTCTTCGCGCTTCCGAACTAATCCTCTCCATAAAATATTGATCTGCTTCAACGGTTTGGTCGATATTTTGCGTTTCAGTTTGTCTTTAGTTTCCCCAGATCCCTCGCCCACGTTATCAATTGTATTCTCCATTTCCTCTTCCTCTCTTTCCCCATGCATCCTCTCCGCAACCCTCATCGCCGCGCCTACCATCCCTTCCAATCTCGCATCCTCTCTCTCTTTCCTAACCCTCTCCCTATACTCCCCCTCCTCAGCCTTAACCCTCTTCCCCTCCCGTTCCACCTCCTCCCTAAACTTCCTCTTCTTCTCTTCATCCAACCCAATTCCCCCCTTCCCTTCTTTGATCGTCACTCCCACCGGTTCTAACCTCGCCCCAACATTATCCTTCGCCCCCAGCGCAACTCCCGGCTTAAACCCCATCTTCGCCATCATCTTCAATCCCTTACTATTCGCATTCTCCGGCGCCTCCAACAACGATTTTGACAACGCGTCTTCCCTCGCAGCATTTTCCTCAGCCGCTATCTCAGCTTTCGACTTCGTGCGCGATCGCGCTTCCGATTCTCGCTGTATGCGCTGTCGTCGTTGGGTATATGTTTCCTTCTCTCGCGGTTTGACGGGCTCGGAAATTATCATGTTCATATAATCATCCTCCTCGTCTTCTTCTTCTTCTGGCGCAGCTTCATTTGAAGCTTCTGCGGCTTTGAGTTCATCTTCCGTCATGATGGATGAATAAATATGATTGTTATGCTTCGTAGAAAAACAACCAATTGAATACACTCCTCAGCTCTCAAGAAAGTTTTGTTACACGTCTGTCCGCAAAATCAACTATGGGGCTTTTGGGAAATTTATAGATTTGATTGCAGATTTGAGAAGAGGGAGATTGCGCGATTATGGAAAAAATTGTCCCGGGGGTTTGGAAGTAATAATTGAGGTGCGACGGTGAGGGGGGCGTTTGGGGAGATTTTGGGAAAGGCTGTGGTGTTGTCTCGAGGCTACCGATTTTACACACCAAAATTTACGTCACCGCCTTGGGCAAAATCTTGAAATTGGCCAATGAAATAAATGCCGAGGTATAGCTTAAGTGCTAACCCTCAAGGTTCCTTTGAATTCACTACTGATGAGGCTGTCGTTGTTAGTTCAGACGTTGTTTCCTTTGCAAATTGCTCCTTTATGACATTGTTTAGTCTATATCATTCATGCTCCGGCATTTATGGAGGTAGACATTGAAGCAATTCACCCAACAATGATCATCTCCACACGCCTAGTATTGCCATTCACCAAGGGAGATAGTGCAAAGCAAGCAAGTAATTGGCTCTCTACAAATTAAGTCATTGGGTATTTGTATGTTATTCTACATGTATTGGGGAATGTCTATTCTACTTTACACATCCAACAATTCCTCATCAGCTGTGTTGTACACCATCCAAGGAACGCAATCAGGAACACCCATCATCTTCGCCGCCGTTTGAGATGATTTGACGATATCCATACGTCCTTCTTGACCACCATTCACCTGCAGTGCAACAATACGCAGAAGGTCCGACAATAAAGTTAATGCCTCCTCTGATTTTGCTTGCTCTTGCAAGTCATCATAAACTATTCCTAACTCCGCTAAAGCCTCAATTCTTTGCGATTGGAGCATTGCTAGAACTTTCGTGACTTGTCGCACTCTCTCCTTTGTACCCTTATTGATATTGAGACGTCTCAGTGCAGGTCCAGTCGTAGCGCCAATTGCTGTTATTTGTAAAATAATGTTGCGTGCGGTATCATCCGTAGGATATGTTCCAAAATACTTTTGCATGGCACGCAAGGCAACTGCAGTTCCTGCTTGGTCGTCCACTAAACCAAAGTTCAATATGATTGAGTTATAGAGGTCCTTTGGTAAATCATCTTTTCCAAGCTCTGCCTTCAATTCCTGTCGCCATCTCATCATTTCTGCGAACAGTTCTGCGGGAGTAAAAAATGTATGGCGTCTATGTCTTTGCATATTCCGTTGCTTTAAACTGTGCCACAATTGCAAAAAGGTCTCAATATTAGGCTTCACTCCGTCGCTGACGAAGGTATAGTACATCTCTTTGGTGTCCAAAGAGGATTTTGATTCAGCTTTGATGGCTGTGTTCATGAAGTACGTATTTGCTGGAATCTTTGCTTTTCCCAATGTTGTGTAAAGGTCCAAAAGGTGTTCATGTTTCTGCCCCTTCACATATTGGTCCATAAGAATTGCAAATGTTTCGATTGTTGCAGGGGGGTGGAGGTTGAAGCTGGCAATTTTGTACTCTCGCTTGTTTGTCCCTTTCACGGCCGTTAAGGGGGGTAGCAATACCTTAACTCCTTGATCTCGAGCCTTAACGAAATCAAGTCTGGCTGCAATCATAGACCAGCCCATTTCCTCGGCCAGTTTTCGGTTCTTCAATTTTCCCGTACGGAACCAGGCACCCATAAGCCCATTTGTGAATTTGGCATCAGGGCAGATCCCGAAATCTCGCATTAAATCAAGTACTCTGCTGGCCTCGTCAAGGTCGCCACTGCCAATCAGCTTCTTCATCCATTTTCCAAAGAAATACTTATTGTTCAGCATGGATGGAAATTCTTCATGATCTCGTGTTGTCAATGAGTCATACTGCAAAGCAGTGGGATCTTTCGAGAGCATCATATCTTTAAAGACTGCTAATGCTTCATGATTTTTACCAGCTCGCATAAAAAGTCCGCTGATTACATCATAATCCTCCATCTCCATACTCGATTTCATGTGTTTCCGAAAGTCAAGGTAGATGTTCCAGGCTTCGAGCGTACGATTTTTAATCGTTGAGGCCAAGCAGCCTTGTATTGTGTGAATAAGAATACGGGCGCTGAGGGGATTGTTTGATCTTTGTATGACAATCGATGCTGCCTTTCTGGCTTCGTCAATGTTGCCGTTCTCGGCAAACATCCGAGTACCAAGCTCCAAATATTGGTCTAAAAGACCTTCATCTTTAGAAAAAGTCTGCCAAGCGGATTTCCATAGATCAATTGCGGTCCTTGGATCTCCTTCTACAAAGACAGCTTCGATGTATAACAATAATGTAGGCCCTCCGAGGTGCAAACCCGCTTTCTGCATATCTAGCCCTAGTCGTCTCACATGCGCCATGCGGTCCAAATTTGTCGGGTCTGGCAACGAAATATAGCCCCAAAGAAGTTTCCACGTTTCTGGAGAAACTTCACCAGGATCTGACAATATAGTTTTTCGGCATAAAATGTACTGCTTCCATAACTTATGCATCAGGTTTTCATTCATTTGAAAATTGCTACGACCATAATGATGGTCAATTTTCTGCAATGTGCTATTCAAAACTTTTAAATAAGGTCGGGCTGAGGGAGGGTATTGCTTTTCTGGAATTAAGATAGAATTTGAGTTAGATCTTGGGTTGGTGATGGAATTTGACTTTGGTTCTGGGGCGAGAAACTGTTGTGTTGTGGAAGAAGTCGGAGGTGTAGATAGCTCTGTGGAAGTCTCAGCTTCATCTACGACAATTAGCAGACGTACTACGGGTCAGTACATTGAGACTTGCCTTCCTCAACAGACTTTAAAAAGTAGTTCCGTATCTTTTGCCGGTCTTCTTCTGACATAGGGCCCGGCTTGTTGGTAATGCCTTCTAGTCTATCCACCTCGGCTTGCAGGCGTTCTATCTTTGCATCCATTGCATCTTCCCATTCCTCCATATGAAGGCTTGGTTCTTCATCTTCGTTAACCTCCTCAAGTTCTTCCGCCGAAACTTCCCCAATATCTTCTTTTATTTCTCGAACTGCCTCTTGAAGACCTTCCAGCAATTCCTCCTCTTCAGGGTCACCCTGCGCTTCTGTTCGAACACCATCCGGAGTCTCTTCATAGTATTTATAAAAGGGTTCATCAGTCTGCTCAACTTGTTGCGTTTCCGTCTTCGAGGCAAGCGGTGGCACTTTTCCCCCTCTATCTATCGACCTCAGCGGGGTTTTTTGTGCCGTAAAATGTCTTGAAAGCCATGGTGCTCGTGGGGGGATCTGCAGTTTTATTCGGCATGACTTGCATACGAAACCACGAATACTAGAAGTGAAATTGGTGGGTGGCGGCGGCATAAGTATTGATGTTGATGGGTCTAATAAAAAAAGTTGAGGTGCGGGAAACTTTTTTTTGATAAGCTATGATGCGCACTGCGCAGCATGACTTCGCTTCCCATTCGCGACAACAAATCACGACCACGTCAAAATCTCACGCGTACCCCTTTCTTTTTCAATCGATTTATATCAATTAAAAATGTCTGTAAACGGGGATACCAATAGTCTTGCTGGATTTGATGGAACAGAGCATCAGGTAAGTAGTATTCTAAATTCTACTCTGTACCGAACTAAATTTTAATAGGCGGCCTATGTATTTACTCCTACTTCTGTACCTTTAGAAGACCTACTTCAGCGACCTAAGAAGCGTAGGAAGGTAGGAAAGGCGACAACAAAAGCCCCTGAGATCAATGACGATGCAGAGCCTTTCAAGCTTGCACCATTATTTAATGAGAAGGAGTCTCATGAACTTTCAAGTCTACGCTTAAATTTGTTTAATAAGTATTGGCCGGAAACAGAAACCAAAATTCAGGTATGTATCCTAAGCTATAGGATCTCAACATCATAGCTGGCTAATACCATGATAGTTGATCCTGAATGAAGCAAATGAGGGCACTTTGTCAGAGGTCACATCTTTTGTAGAGAATGAAAGGTATGCATAATCTGGTATAATTAGTGAGATGGAGTCTGATAGACATTCAAAGGAGCATAGGCAAAGTCCCAGCAGGGTTCATTGTAACTGGGCCAAATATCGCATCTCAAGGCTTGCTTTTTGAACAACTTTCAACAAGACTTTCCAATGAGTTTAATGGTCCTGTTGTCACCCTTAGATCTGGAGAATCGTCGAACTTGAAGGTACTACTTAAAAAGCTTATTAGAGATGTCACTCATCAAAAGTCCAATGGCGAAGACGAGAATGACAATTTCCTTGAGCAAGATGTGAGTCAAATATTCCTAAACATTCACCTGATCTATTCTTGCTGATCCTCCAGGGTCGTAAACTTCTGAACTATGATTTGGAAATCATTCATGGTTATGTTAAAGCCCACGGGTGTGATAAAGTGATCGTATCATTTCAGGATAGTGAAGCATTTGACTCTGGTCTGCTTGGAGACGCAATATCCTTGTTTAGGTAAGTTAACGTATTTGTTCCTCCTTTCTACTTTTTAATACTTAAGCCCTCAGCTCCTGGCTAGATCGCATCCCGTTTCTTCTGTTGTTTGGGATTGCTACATCCGTCGAGTTATTCCAAGAACGACTTTCTCGTGTCGCTGCTCGATCTTTACATGGAGCGCAATTCGATGTGGAGCAAACAAGCTCCATCCTTGAAAATATATTTTTAAAAGTTATCGCTGGGTCAGATGCTCCAATAAGACTGGGGCCGGGCATTCTATCGAGTCTCATGGAACGTCAAAATGATCATGTCCAGAGTGTACAAGCTTTTGTTGGAGCTTTAAAGGTATTTCTTCTCTTGAATTTTTAGATAGATCTTCACTAACATGGTTAGTATGCGTACATGTGTCATTTCTATGCCAACCCTTTGAGCATATTCCTGGGCCTCACAGACGAACTTCAATTGGGGCCCCTTTTGCAAACAGAGCATTTTGAAGCTATTAGAATGCTTCCATCATTCCAGAAATATACTGAACGCCTTGTAGATCAAGGCGAATTAGAGCGTGCCATGGGGTTGATCAATGATGATGAGCTCCTTCTGCAAGAGGTAGAAAGTTCTATCCAAGACAAAGATGATGCGGTGCAGAAGATTCTCCGAATCATGCATGTTCTAGTTACTTTGGCAGTCGAAGTACCAGAGAAGATCTATCTCTATATTAAAGCATCGACTGGTTCAATAAAGAACTCCGAAATTGTGCGTTCGATTGTGGATTCAATCAAACGCGCCAGTCTCGATGATTTTCTAGGGATTATTACCTCACTCAAAGAAGCCGTAGAGGGTGGAAGCACTGAGCTGAATCTTGAATTATGTTCGGATACGGAATCAGAATTCTACTCAGAAATTGCGAGTATCAGGGAAGACGCTTCATCACTCGCAGGCTCGGATACAGGAAAGTCTATCCGCAGCAGTTACAACAAAGCACTCCGCACTACAATCATTTCTCAGAAGGTCCAAATTAGCCAGGATAGATCAGTACTCACAAAGCAAGACAAAGAGTTCACAGCGCTTGTTGACCACTTAATTCAAGCCATACAGAAATTCGTAGATGTGGACAAATTACAAGATCAATTCGTTTCCGAGATCTGGCTCTACGATCTCAGATTGCCCTATCTAGATGCCTTTACACCTAAACCCCGGTTTACAATCGAACGAGCCCTATCTTCACCGCATGACTATCTTTCTTGTTCGTGTTGCGATCCCACGAAAGAGGGAGCACTAATGTCTCATCCGCCTACTACCATTTTATACAAACTGTTCTTAGAAGCAGGAAACTTGATTAACATTTTCGATCTCTGGACTGCCTTTATTGCTAATTTGGGCCCGGAATATGACGATGGCGACGATAGCGAAAGACAAGCTTTGATGTTATTTTATAGAGGACTTGCAGATTTGAAATTGTTGGGTATGATCAAGCAGAGCAGAAAAAAGACGGATCACTTGACGAAATTAGCATGGAAGGGTTTGTAAATTTGGGGTCACTAGATGGCAGGACATGAGAAATGATAAAGAATGCAGTTAAAATATAATTATATTAATCTTCGAATGCAAAGGCTCAACGCATCAAACAAAACGTATCTAGTCGTCCATCAGCACCCAAATCTAATACCACTGATTCTTATTCCTAAACATCTCCTCTTCGGCCCTTCTAACCCTCTCCTGTCTAACTCTCTTCTCGATTTCTTCGACACTCTCAACCGGACTTTCACACCCTCTCAACCCAATAAATCTGCCCAGCCTCCTTCTCTTAACCTCCAAATCCGCATTTACGTCCCAATACACCGGACACGGATAATGCATCGTCCACTGACATGGAGTACGCTGATGATAAAAGTGCGCGAGTTCGTCTAATTCCGCGGATGTGAGAAGCCAGAAATTCAGAAGTTTCTTGGGAAACGAGGGATGGATTTGTCCTGTTGTGAGACGAACGAGGGGTGCGAGGGGAAGAGCCATCTGAGATATTTTGGCGGCGAGCTCGGGATTGGTTTTGCTGAGGCGGGTCATGGTGGACATGGTTGAGTTTTAGTGTATCTTGTATTGGGTTTGAGATTTGTGAGGTGGTGAGATGAGATGAGTTGATATGGTTTAATATGTTTTGGTTTTATTGCCGTACAGTGCTAGTTACGACTGATTTGCGTGATGGTTTTGGTAGTGGTAAATAGTATGAAGCTGTGAATGTATATAAAGATGTTTCCGCAATGAATCAGACGAGGGAAGAGAATATAATTCTATGATGACTGTATTCGCAAAGGGATGAAAAAGATTATTCGCAAAGCTGCCAGCAGCGTAAAGATATAAGTCTAGGATGAAAGTCAAAGTATGAAAAAACGAAATATAGGAAACAGTGCGGATACCAGATACCGATAGAGATGGGTTGGAAGATAGGGGAATGGAAGGTTCTTGTAGTTTTTTTCTTATTGTGAGACTTTATTGTGTTGGAGAATTTCTTTGTATTTGAGATCAACTTGGGCTTTGTTGGAGGATCATGTCTTTGATGTTGTTGTACTCTGAGATCTATTTTTGAGACTTGAGTGAAAGGACTCTTGAGACAACCTTTGTGGAAGGTTCTGACAAGGTGTTTATGATGAATAGTCTCAAAGAATATCTCTATGCAAAGGTCTAAAATAGTGACAACCAGAAAGACGCCTAGGTCCAAGTACGAACGTGTCCACTACAGAGAATGCTCAAATGTTGCAGTGAGAACCACTTCATATAACCATGTGATATGAAGAAAATGATAAGGCTTGGAAGTAAATGGTACAAAAATCAAAAGGCTCGCTGGCCCTCTGGGGGCTAAATTTTATATTGTGTCGAACCAGTGAGTTGGACTGGTTACTACAAATCTTGATACACCCCTCATAACCTATGCATACAATATCTTACAGCCGCAAAAACGCCAGACACCAAAAACGCCTCGTGCGGGCAAGATTCATGCCATTGTACAGTGCCCAGCAGCTAATATAACACGCTTTATTTCTTTCCCTTCTTCTTCCTGTTGGGGCTTCCTTGTTCGCTAGCTGCTGGCCTGCCTCCTTGAACTAGAATGGCATCCTCGTCGCTCATGACACTCTGGGCCTTGGTTGGTGAGGTAAATTTGGATGCCTTGGCTTCTGCTTCTTGATCTAACTCTTTCATAAATTCTGACTGGATTGAGGCTCGACGTTTCTCCCACCACTCCTTCTCAGATTGGGTCCTGGCTTGAATGTCATCGAGGCTCTTTCTGAACTGATTATTCGTGTAGATTTCGTTGGCGGACTGGAAGATTGTCTGTCCCCAATTTGGTGCCAATCCATTTGCCTATTCATGGTTAACTATATTCAACTTCACCAAGCTACTAGCGAGAGAAAGCTCGGCTTACCTCCATAACCACATCCCTAAGCTCCTCTTCCATTTCTTTCTCTGCTCTCAAGAATCTTTGCCATAAGTCATCCCCAACACTCCCCCTCTGTAACAAGGTACTGCATGCTTGCTTTGCTGTTCTAATGTGAATAATTCGGTAAATATCTTCGACAGCCCTTCTTAATAAAGCCGCTCGAATAAGCTCCGCTGGTACTTTTGGCGTTTTCTCGTCCCCCTCTTCTGGCTCAAGATGAGCTAGAGAGAAGTAAATGTTCCTTTGCAGATGTGGTGGAAACCAAGGCGCAAGAGTCGCAGATTTAACTATGAGTACCGGTTAACTTTGCGCATAATCTAAAAGCCAGATTTTAACTAACCTGCTATGCGCTTTCTATATAATGAAGAAAATGTTACTAGTGATCCGACGAGGACAACGACATATGCGAAAGGAAGTATTAGACCACGGAGAGTGGTTGCGTAATCGAAATCTTTGAACATGGTTGCTGCTGTCACTATGTCGAACACAAACAACACTCTTCTAGCTTTCCCAAAGATTCGGGAAGATATACCGAATCGAAAAAAGGCCAATGTCTAGGAAAGGTGGTTGAAATTTTCCGACAAAGACGGTGCGATTGTTGGAGGTATCAAAATAGTAGATATCCTCTTATGTGTTGTGTGTCCTTTATTAATCTTTATTCTATCGCATTCTGCCACTTCAGGACAAATAACCTTAAAGTCACTTTTTTGGACTAAGAAGACAAGCTCTTCGCTAATAAATTAACAACCAATTAAATCAATTTAACCCGATCCAACTAATTTGAAGAATCACTTAAATTCTATCCTTGTAATTCTTATATAATTTTTATAATTTTTATACCAAATTCTTATAATTCTTATAATGCTTGTATTTCTTGTATTTCTTATAATTCGTATTACAAAGGCGGTGAATTACCTACCTAGGTAAGTGGCATGGCAGTTCTCGGTGGTTCCTACCTGTCTACCTTAACTGTTTTCCGTAGGCTACCGAATTCTGACGTACAGTCGTCTTCCTAGCCTTGATAGTGGGATCAGTATTATTTACTCAGAGCTTGGAGCTTCAATTTAAACAATTAACAATCCAAACAATCATCCAAATAACCCAACATCTCAAGAATTCGGAAGAACCTTATAGATTTTGTTTCTTAATACTTAACTTTTTGTTTTTTGTTCTTTAATACAATAGTTCTACCTCGAATACATTTCATCTATTTGAATAAACTTAAGAAACAAACTTGATAAGAGGTCAAGATGCTTTTAAGATTTCGTGGTCCTGATGGAACAGTTCGTATTACTGTTGAAGCAAATGAAACTTTTGCTCAACTTGGCGACAAGGTTAGTCTAGATATGCTGTATGTATTGTAATGAACTTCTGCTAATATGCTATAGCTTGTAAAACTCCTACCTGAAAACATCGACTCGAAGACATTAACACTTTCAAATGCGCCGAGTGGTGGTGAGGTCAAGTCTCTTGTAGAAATTGCAAGAGCCAAAGTCTCGCAGATTGGTCTCAAGTAAGTTGGGTATATGTAAAGCCTTTAGAGTGTTGTATTGACCAACCGAAGGAATGGTGATATGGTATTCATAAATTATAAGCTCTTGGATAGTCTTTCAAATGGCAATGCTACCCCTTCCACCTCGACTGGTCCTCCATCTCAACTCGCCTCCTCAACAAATCGTTTAAATGGACATGTCGTTTTACCAGAATCAATACCTATCGATGTTCCAGCTCAAGAAGTAACTTCGCCATCGGAAAAGATCAAGAATCCGTGGGAATTAGTTAGACAATCCGATCTCGATAATAGGCTAGACAAGAAAGATGGAAAAATCCCCAGAAAGAAGGATCAAAAGATGTGTCGACATGGTGAAAAAGGAATGTGCGACTACTGTATGCCGTTAGAACCATTCAATGCGGAATATCTGGCCGAGAAAAAGATCAAGAACCTCTCGTTTCACTCGTATCTGCGAAAGATCAACTCGGCGACCAACAAACCAGAGCTAGGAAGTTCTTTTATGCCACCATTGACGGAGCCGTATTACCGTGTGAAGAAGAACTGCCCGTCAGGACATCCTCAGTGGCCCGAGGGTATTTGTACTAAGTGCCAACCGAGCGCAATCACTTTACAGCCGCAAGCATTCCGTATGGTGGATCATGTTGAATTCGCTCAAGCAAGCCTTATCGAAAACCTACTCCAGTTCTGGAGGGTGACAGGTGCACAACGTTTTGGGTATTTATATGGTCGCTACGAGGAGTATACAGAGGTGCCATTGGGAGTCAAGGCTGTTGTGGAAGCTATTTACGAACCGCCACAAGTTGACGAACTCGATGGCGTCACATTAAACGAATGGGAATCCGAAAAGGATATCGACGAGATTGCGAGATTGTGTGGCATGGAGAGAGTTGGTGTCATCTGGACTGATCTCATTGACTCAGGCGTAGGAGATGGCACAGTCTTATGCAAGAGACATATTGATTCATACTATTTATCATCGCTGGAAATCGCATTTGCAGCACGTTTACAAGCGAAGCACCCAAAGCCAACGAAATGGAGTGATACGGGCAAATTTGGGTCCAATTTTGTTACCTGTGTAGTGACAGCCGATGAGACCGGAGGAATCGCCATATCTGCATATCAAGTCTCCAACTCAGCCGTGGAAATGGTTCGAGCAGATATTGTCGAACCATCCGCCGATCCTGCTGTGATGATCGTTCGCAGCGAAGGAGATGATGATTCCGATACGAGCGCACGATACATCCCTGAGGTCTTCTTCCGAAAGATTAACGAGTATGGTAGAAGCGTTCAAGAGAATGCCAAGCCATCTTTCCCTGTAGAATATTTACTCGTCACATTGACTCACGGCTTTCCTAGCGATCCTAAGCCAGCATTCATGGCTAAGAGTTCTTTCACTATTGAGAATCGTTTGGTACTTGGCCAGGAACAAGATCTCAAGGACGTTGGAAAGCAATTAGGACTTGACAAGAGCGGACAACTCACTCAATCTCCTGATGGCGTCCTCGCGGTGTCTGACTTCCATCTCCTATGCTTCATCTATAGTATGGGTATTTTAAGCAAAGTTCGTACCAACTTTTTCTTTTTTCACACTCATAAGCATGATACTAACATAATCATTCGTAGGAAGAGATGGCACTTCTCTGCCGTGTGGCAACTCAACACGATTTAGCAGATGGATACCAATTGATAGCAACCCCTGGCTGGGCAAATTTCCTTGCAATTTTACAATCGACTGGTGAGCGACCCCCAAAACGTCAGTCGCCGTCCGATGACGATGGTCCTGCGGAGCGTCTTGCTAAAAGGGTTGGCGGAGTTAGGCTAGATTGAATAAGTAGTCTACCCTTGGACTATTTTGTTCTTTTGAGGCTTATACTCTGATTGTGATAATAGGTTTTTAATCGCCAAAGCGTCTCGATGACTATTCAAGTCTATAGGGCAGAGGGGAAAGAGGATTGATAAGGAGGTTTGCAGCATGAATTATTAGCGTGTACCAAGGGGGGCCAAATTAAACAAAACGACAGGGCAATGAGGAACTTTAGGTGCTTGGTGGATAGAGCGGTGACTCTGGTATTAACGAAGGTATGCATATATGGCGCAGGATATCCCGGATAGGGAGAAGGGAGAAGCAAAACACCAGACGGATATATTGCTGTTGGGATATATGACATATTATAGATTAAATCGATTATCTCATGCACGTCTTCTATTGATGAGAATGCCATGAATGGTCTAATATAATTTTTTGCCTCTTTCTTCTGTCGCCCATAACAACCTCGATTGTGTAGTGTCTAAGATGATCAGATTTAGCTCACGTAATTCCCAAGCCAGAGAGAGTAAGGAATGTGACTTTCTAATGGAAACGTGTCTATATCTAGCACTCACAAAGACTTTAAGGTACCCAGATGACTGAGGCATTTGTATTAACTCTGCCTTGTAACAAATGCTCAAGATTGTTTGCGTAGAAGTACGTAGTAGTCAGGCAACTTCTTGTGAGTTCGAATTCAAGTTCAAACTAATTATCTAATACTATAAAATTCATTGATAGATGATCTCTAAAGTACCCAAGAATTATGTTATGAGTATAGATATGCATACTTGGTCGGATAGCTAGCTTCTCATGAAGACTCATGTAGGAAGTGTTCAATTGAAAGACAAGAGTTAAATTTGAAATTGGAGAGGTTTTGCCTGTCTGTGGGGGACATTTGCAGTTGTGGGGGTTCGGATAGAGAAATGGGGAAGGAAGAGGTGATGAACAAGGTGGTTTGGATTGGTAATTGAAGATGGGAAGGTTTCATGAATTGGAGCTGAGTTGACAAGGTGTAGATGTAAAGTTGGCGTATGGGTTATTAGAAGATGGTTGTGGAATTGATGATTGAGGCTGGGATTCTTTGGGGTCCGGACTTTGGGGGGCATTGGTGTACTTGGTGTGTGGGAGGAGGTGTAGCAGGAGGTTTGCGAGGGGGGTTGTTGTGTTGTGTTGTGTGATTAGGGGTTGGGGGTTGGAGAGAGTTGGTGGTTGTTTTATGATTGTTTGTGTGTGTGGTTGTGTGGAGTCTAGTTTATATGAAAATTTGGGGATGCTTTTGAGGGCGATGATGTAATTTTCGAGGAGAGAGGGTTTGGACGCTGTTATGGATATGAATTGGCGATTATACCGTGAACTGATCTCTACAGAAGGAGACAGAAATCAGATACTATCGTGGCTTTTGAAGTAGATATTATTTAATATAGAAGTAAACCAGGCAGTGAATTCTTTACAACTTCCAAAACGATTAGAACGGAGGAGTGGTTCTATATTTTAGAAGGGGCGATATACATGCTTATGAAAAGACTCGAGCAGAGGGCAAGGATGTCCGATCAACTAATGGAAAGAACGGTAGGCAGATTTTGGAGGACTTCCTGATCATTCCGAGAAAAAAGATTCTGTTCTTATTCAAACATATCATTGTAATTAAACCGTCATTATTTTGGCAGCCACTCATTTTGTCGCTCATTTGAGAGTATTCTTAAACCTAAAATATCTCGACAAGATACTAATCTCCTTTCGTTCAAAACAACTTCATGAAAACACTCCGACTCCGACTATGAAGGTTATGGGCAGAGGCAATGGTTTGGAACTTACCACTTTTACTCAATATGAAGCTGTTCCTCAATTGGTCAATACTTCTATTCCTTCGAAGGATATTGAAATTGGTGACTTTTGATTCCAACTGGGTTCTCGTTCGAGCTGACTTGTGAATATTTAGATACTACCGAAACCAATGAACAACCTATGCTCATGGTAAAGCGTTCCGCCAGTGTAGGATCACAATCTGCTCCCGGTAAGAGACCAAAAGTCAAGACATACAGACCCTCTAAACCTTTGGGGTATAAAGAGGGGCGCAAGTTCAAGCAAATTGAGAACGAAAACGACGATATTTTTGAAGACGCACTTGTTGAATCACAAACCTATACAGAAGCCTGTTTTAATTTCAACACTGCGCCATCAACACCAACAAAGCGTTTGTCAGCGACTGAGAAGTTTGATATGGATGGATCACACGACACTAAGCCCGAATTTCCCACTGGTACAACTATTAAAGACTTTGGTGCGTTGCCCGACCATCTTCGAGGTCCTTGCCTTGAAGTTAGTCCTAGAACTAGTGTTTTGGATGGTCCATCTGCTGTTCCGAACGTAGATAAACTTTTGTCTATGAACAAGCGTGATAGCTCCCTAGAATCATCGCTCATGAGACCTCTCGAAGCAGTACCTGAAAAATCGATAGCAGCATCGTCATTGCCAGAGGGGCCGACAGAAGTAACGGAAGACATCATCGGACAATCGGATGGTCCTGCTCAGGTTCCATCTATTGCAGCTATTGAACCAAATGTTGGTGGCGATTCTCCAATTCCAGAGTTACCCGTCGCCCCAATTGCGAAAGATAAGAAGGATGAAAAGCGCACACATAAAGTTATTAATAAGTTTCGATCGGGAGTACGCAAGGGCAGATTTCGTTGCCTAAGAACACCTGTATTGGTGGTAATGCTAGGAAAGGAGCTTTCAAAGCCAACCAAAGTAGCCATTCAGAATATCGCAAACGGATTGCCTTCAGGAGTTGGTGATGTAAACCCCCTTCCCGCGTGATAACGCGGGATGTCTTTAATTCGAGAACTGAGTTTAATGAAAACCATAAGATGCAAACAACACTAGAGCCATCGGCCTCGCTTCCTACACTTGAACAATTTTCACCTACTCCAATAGCAGAGGACCGGTGCTGTTCTGAGAGCCGTACACCTTCGTCAGAGAGCCATTGCTGTAGCGAGGATTGGAATTGAGAGTTGATAATGACTGAGAAGATGAAATGGCGTGTTAGAATGGATACTGTCATACACCCTAATATAAGAAACCGGTGAACCTTGTTCAATGATCTCCAACGATGACCTGTGAGACGTCCTGGTAGTCTGTAATATTTTCGGTGAGCCATTATGAGATGAGATTTACTTGGCAAAATTTGGCCGTGAAGTACAGATGCAGTTCAACCATCTTTCAGCACAGAATGCCGAGTAACGAGGAGAGTAGCCGGAAAATCGGGCATCCCTTCAATGCCTCCGTTTATAGATAGTCATCTGTCTGAATCACCGCAAATATGATATTTGCATCTCAAACGATTCATACGCTTCAGCATATCGTACAACTAAAGACCAACCAGTGACAATGATATGTAAAGTTTGTAGACAAACTCTTATGACAGAATCAACAAAGGCACCTTCAGTACTTCGGAGATATTCTAAGTTAGCATTGTATGTTGTATATTGTAATGAGTTAGGTATTGGTTTTTACTCAAAAGCATGATAGATATCAAGTGAATTGATCAATACAATTGCCATCCAGACTCACAAGTTCCACATACCAACTCCAGCCCGATCAGCCCCACTATTTCCCCTCATTCCAACCAATCTGTGCCATTTGCTCAATAGACCCCACTCGACCCCTGCAAAAATGGCTGATATTGTAATATATATTCAAAAACGTCGGCTTTGTCAAACAAACATGCCAAACTCCAGTGACGCGTAAGTTACTGCCTCCATTCCAAAAATGAAGGTACATCATGGCTAATATAGAAATAATAGAGTGGTTAGCGTGTCGTTCTTATATTCTTCCCCTTGTGGATAAATATGAAGTTATGCGAAAGTCGTGGGTTCGACACCCACCTGGAGTAACAATCTCTGGTAGACACCAAACAACAATCTTTTTTACTTTTTTTTGTTGTTTCTGAGAGGAGGTGGTTGTTGAGTTGGATGATTCTCTTTTACTTTTGGGGTTGGATTTGTGGTGTAAGTGATAGGTCCACCCATTTTGGTTTTTGGTGGAATGTGATAATGGTACTTATCTAGTACGTCTACTTTCGAGAACATGTCAACCTTGAATTTAGGATACATATTCTTGGAGAGTAGTTCAGTGCTCTCTGAGAGAGCTTTAAGCTTGGTCGTTAGATATCAAAGATACAAGCTTGCGGACGTTCCTCTCTTGGTTTATGTATCGAGGAATTAAAATTGTCTATAATCACATGCTAGACATATCTGCATTGCACGCAAATGATCAAGTAACTCGAGGAGAAGGTCTGGGCAATATTATATTGATAACATAGATTGAAACCTGTAAAGCATAACACCACTCCTATATATATCTATATGAACGGCTCTGCGCAAGCGTAATAAATCCATGTATAGTAGCCTGAGATCATATAAACAACGCTGGGTATTTAGCATTCTCAAACTAAAACAAATCTTGCTTGACTCGATTATTCGACGCTTGTCTCCCAAAGATCCATATCTTCGACCTGCTGTTCTCCTTCCTTTCACCAACAAGACGCCCTCCCTGTCCCTATCCGACACTAACCTCATCTTCCTCCAGAACACTCATTCACTTAACTCCATAATTTAAACTCTCAATGACATGCCGTCTCTTTCGCAGCCGAAGTATTCTTTCCAAATATCAAGAAACCCACAAATGCACCAACTCCTACTGCAATCATGACCCATCCATTATATGTCATGAAAAGCAACCTAAAACTTCATTAGTATCCCTCCCTCTCCACAGAAGATAGAGTAAATACTTACATCAACATAAATGCATAAAAATACTGGAAAGCATATAGCGCAGCCTTAATAACATGTGCTCTCTGACCTACTTCTTCTTGATTGCGTCCTGCCCAGAGAAAAGGCGTATTTTCAGTAACATCATCCACTTAATTCACACACATAGTCTCAGCTTTTCATTCCACTGTTCAGGTATGAAAGTCGAGGGAGGAAAAGCGCGCATGGAGGAGAGTAGAAAAGTATGAGAACTTACGGGTTATAGAGCCTTGTTGTCTGTCGACCCAGGATTCATAGCGACGGGTCAGGGAGCGAATGCCTTCGTATCCGGCGGTGATTGCGACAATGCCAACGAGGGAAATGAGGAGGGAGAAGGTGGAGCGGATGTGCCACCAGCGGAAAATTATACAGAGGTTATTTGTGTCCCAGGTGAAGAGCATCTGCAATTGAGGTTAGTGATGAGAAATCGAGAGATCGTATGTGATTGAAGACGGACGTTCATGCTACATTTATCTTCTCCCATATCCATTCCCATACCGTGCATGCTGTGATCCATATGCGAATGATCCATTGTGAATGTGAATGTTACAATAATTTGTATATTATTGAATTGATCGTTATCAACGAAGTAGATGGTAATTCGAGTTTGCGAGGATCCGTAAGATTTCAATGAAAGAAGATGATGATTTTGAAATGGATATTAAAATGATTCTATATATATCGCTATCTACGCTGCTGCTGGAAGACTGGCGTAACTACCTAGGGGTTAATTGCACCAATTACAGAGTGTTATGAATCGATGGTGCAATGGTCCCCTAATTTACCTTCTCAAATGCGCTCAAACCAAGCTAATAAAGCGCCAACAGCTCTGTCTGACAAGCTCCATGTGAACACAAAAGCGGTACACTCAACCAGCATCAAACATTGATGAAAACATTTGCATTTTAATATATCATATTGATATCTATTTATATAAAGACTCGAGCAACACGATGTTTTTGACAGATGAAAAGCTTACAAATATGTTCATCTCTCCTTTTTTGATTCAATATAATGATTGTCTGATTTGATATTGAATAACGAAAAGAGTGTACGAGTCCTCCGTATATTCTTAGACAAGCTCGAGACAAGCTGCACTGTTCTTTATCAGATAATGCACGGACATCGGTGTTACAGAAGATAAGCTATTCCATACTGCCGCAACCGGTTTTATCGGACGTGAGGGGCAAGACTCATCAATTGATCATGAATTTCTAAACTGAGCTTGGCAACACTCTATTCTACAACCTTGATAACTTCGTCCAAGATGCTCACCAGTCCTTTAAACCTGCCCAAGTGGTAAGCAACTTTCAAGATCATGAAAGGAATCTGTTTTAACAGTGATTCGATAGGCTTGAAGAGAACTCTCATCTCTTGAAACCTCCCATTAACAATTACTGCGTGTACAATAAAGATGTGACTGTCATGGTACGATCATCATCACCCATCATTGTCTCAGACATTTCTAAGCTCCGCAGATCGTAGGAGGCCCCAATGCACGAACCGACTATCACATAAACGAGACCGCAGAATGGTTCTACCAATACAAGGGAGCTATGATGTTGAAAGTGGTAGATGAAGGCGAATTTAGGGATATTATTATTGGGGAGGGAGAAATGTTTCTGTTGCCACCAAATACGCCGCATAATCCTGTTCGATTCGCAAATACAGTGGGCATTGTGCTGGAGCAACCAAGACCAGAGGGTTCTTTAGATAGGTTGAGGTGGTATTGTACAAACTGCCGGGAGGTGGTAGAGGAAGCTGCTTTCCATTGTACAGATTTGGGCACGCAAATTAAAGAAGCCGTGAATAGCTTCAAGGATAGTGAGGATAGGAGGAAATGTAAGAAATGCGGGACAGTTGCGGAATCAGCGCCTCCGGTAGGATCTATCAAGGACCCAAATATCGCTTGATTGATGAGAAAAGGAATAATGAAATAACGACGTCTTTCGCATGAAGTCTAAACTTTTATACATATCGTCGGGTATCCTAGTGTAAACAACCTAAGTAAATTGCTCAAGTCTCCTTGAACTGGTATGTACTCGTCGATTCTTCAACTGCAACTTCAATCTTTCCTTCCTCCAACTCCTTACCCCCAACACTAATGCCGACTCGCATAACATCTCCGGGCTTCACAGATCCAACCCCCTTTGGTGTACCAGTCAAGACAATATCTCCCTTCTCCAAAGTCATCACCTTCGAGATATCGCTCAAAATTCTAGGAATTCGGTATAACATCAATTCTGTAGAATCCTTTTGTCTGTGTTCATTGTTGACTGTAAGCCACACGGTAGCATTATGAGGATCCGGGATTTGTGATTTGGAAATGATGTTGCTCATTGGGAGGAAGGTATCAAATCCCTTCGCGATATCCCACGGGAGACCCTTCTTCTTTGCTTCGTTTTGGGCATTGCGAGCTGTCATATCAATGCTCATTGCGTAGCCTATGTGATCCAATAGTTAGAAATCAAATTGAGTCACCCATTCTAGCATACGCACTTTCGATAGAATCATAAGCTTCCTTCTCATTCTCCGCCTCAAGATTCTTAACCTGCTTTCCCATGATCAAAGCCAGTTCCACTTCATAATGCAAATCTACACCCTTTGGTCGAATGACAGCTCCACCATTAGGAGGGAGAATCGAGGAAGGTGGCTTGAGGAAGAAGAATGGCTGTTTGGGCTTGCTGTTGTTCAATTCCGTGATATGATCTCTGGTTCTCGAATTAGTCCAGCCATATTATATACTTTGAAGTTACTCAATTGAGGGATATCGAGAAGCAATTCATGATCGAGGAGGGAGAGGAGTGGGGGTAAACATACGCGTAGTTTCTCCCGATACATACAACTTTTGAAGCACTCTTGAAAGGAGACATGGTGGCAATGCCACGGCGGAAGATTAAAGACATACTGAATGAAGTATCCAAAAATCAAAAAAAAATCAAACTTCTTATGTACAGTCAAAAGGTGTGGTTACTTGAAGCTCAAATGAGTGAGCAATTCATGTGGAGATCTTATTGTGACCCTTCAGTGGAGACCCCGCTCGGCCACTGACGGGACAAGCTTCCGGCAGCTCTGATCGGTTCCGAGGATTATGAAGACTTACATCTTTGTACGCGGTATTGCAGATATACATGATGAGATAGGTTCCTGAATATTCAAATGAAACTCGGACAATACTTAAATCCCAAATTCTTCGAAATCTCGAGAACTCCAATACAGCATTGATTTAAATTATATTTGAGCATCTAACTCTTGGATTAAAAATAACTATTCGCATCTGGTACTCCGAGCTTTCCAGGAGAATCTCTTTTTCTCACCTGTTGTCTCTTTTCCGCTTGTTCATTCAACGCTTTATTGACCCTTTCCTGCGACATTTTCATTCCCCTCTGACCCTTTTCTTGTAGCTTGTGTCGATTGTTATAATATGCTAGTAATGTCTTCGCCCGCATGAATTCCTCATCCCTCTGTGATATAATATATTAGCTATCGTTCCAATGCGACAGGGTAGAGTTTATAACATACGCCGCTACTTCTCCGTCTTTCAAGACGACGCTCTCGAGTTTCTCGGATGGATTCCTCGGTTTCTGGGAGATCAATTGAATCCATAGACGAGTGTTTCCTGAGCGGAGGAGACGGCGACTGAACAACAGCAGGTGGTGTGGGTATACGTCGACCGAGGCGATCAAATTTCGGCGTTGGTTGTGAATGGATTGACGTTTTTCTTTCGTCTATAGTGGCCGATACGGTGGAGAGGCTGCGTAAGAAGGAGAGGGTAGCTCTGGGTGGCTGCGCATAAGACTGGTTAGCACGTATACTCAGAGAAACATTGATATTGTGTGTGGGGATGCGCGTGGAGATGTGGGGAGCCATAGAATATAATGCAAGACTTTGGCATGCGGGCTGCGGTGGGTTAATGGTGTTGACGAACTGCTTGCTTGAGGATATTAAGATCAGCGAGAACATGTGCGATCTGTAGTTTTGGTGGTGATGGAGTTGATGAGGGATCCATTCTGAAAAGACTATGAGTTTGATACTGCGGATGAAAAAGATTGTTTATTATTATGATTAATGATTAATATGTAAGGTTATGGTGAGGAGATGTTTGCGAAAAAGGTGTAAACATGTAAGTTTAGCTTATGGGGTACCTTATCGGTTATCTCGGTCACTGCCGCACATGTGCCGATAGTAGATTTAGAGCGCACTCCTCGATAAGCGAGCATTAACATCACACTCTCTCATTCTACTCGACCGAACCACCTCTAGAGCAAGGTCGATTTCATCATATTGAAAAAGACAGGACTCTACTTGTAGGACTATGAAGCTCTTTTATCAACCGGCTAGTTTCCTGCCCTATCTGCATGATCGCGCGATTAAGAGTTTTGTTGCATTCGGGCCTTGAAAACCATCTTGAATTTCCATTGCTATCGTAGAAATGAGATGAGATTCAGATGTTGTGTGACGTTGGTTATTTTCGCCAATGACCGTATATGTTCGGCTGATATCCCTATGATGGGTTATGCTAACCGATCAAGCGCCCCCTATTAGTAAGTCGCAACATAAAATTGTCTCCTTCCCTTCTCCCAGGATTAGAATGTTTCAATGAGCTTAGCCCTTGGATTTACAGTCCTGACACTAAACGAACAATATTGTAGTCAACTAGACGTTGACAACTGCAACATAGCCGCGACATCATTGCTGGAAGTTGTTAGTAGAGCCTCTTTTGGCACACGCTCCCCGGCTAACAACCCTGATTCAGACACATTATGCGCAGCCATTCCTCTTTCGGTACACGCACTAATGCATGCAGAACCTCTGGAGATGGAACGTTTGAAGGTAATAGTATAATATTTGTAGGTTCTGACTTCGAATGCTGACCGAACGTAAGGGTGCGTGTGGCCACGGTTAGTCACTGCCATATAGCCCGGTAGGTCTCATATTGGAGATGCTCTATATCGATGGATGCTATTCTCACCACTTAGGACGGCTTCAATCAATGTTAATACATATTAACATTTACATTACCGTTGAGCCATATTTCCTATCAAACAGTGAGTTCGATAATTCCCGAGTGAAAATTATCTGTTGATTGATTGACAGATAGCTATTGATTCCGCGTGAAAAGATCTGACTACAAACACAAACAACCGAAACCTGTAATTTTCGGTGTGGTGGGTAAGATACGATGTAATCAAGCGTATTTGTTTTATAAGGGGTTGATAGTTATAAGAAACAGATTGGAAAACAAATGGACATTGAATGATAACGATAAGATCAAAGTCACCCCACAATCGTCTCTTCTTAACACATCGGTAATTTGGAGTATCGCCAGAAACATTTCATTTCAGTGTTATAAGATAACCCGATCACGTGAGAGTCTTCTGCAAGAGTCAATGTTATAACGGACTCCCCTTTCGAAGGTATTAAGTAAGCGAAACTCAGCCGATGACTAGTGGCTTTCTTAGATCAACATGGGTAGTATTCGATATCTACATTTCCCGAAATGGTTGCGAGATTATAGCTAATGAGGAAGAAATGTGTGATGCTCACTGAAGATCCATGTATCAAAATATTCACATAGACTCCACGTCTTCCTGCCACGCACATATGAACGATGCACGAAGAATTTTATCAAGCGCCGGCATCGCTCTGATGATGCCATGATGGTATGAACCCCTCGTTCAAACCCCTCGTTCAAACATGTGGTAAAGGCATTTGGTAGGTTGCCTGACTAATAACCCGGGTTCATGAATTAGACGAAATAGCTCCCGTCCCCCAACCGGCACTGATTTTCTTTTGGCATATCATGACGCCAAAGAACCAATTGGTAAATTCAAATATTAATTGAGTGACTAGTAGATTTTGATTGGTTCAATTCCAATCTTTTTCGCACCCAATCTGGAATAAATGCAAGATATCCTTTGTTGCTTGGTTGGGATTGTCCATGCAGATCAAAAAGCGGGGCTAAGAAAATTTTGGTTCCAACCAGACGGTCACACAACTAAAAAAGACTCAGACTCACATCACATATAAGAATAAAATCTTCAACCAGAATCCAGAAAACCCTCATTGACACAAAACATCTCCAAACTTGAAAAATTACACGATACCATTTTGATTTCCCCAACTTAATCGACAATGCTTAGAGACTTCGAACCTTCCAAACTCCAGGAATAACTTCAATCTGCTACAACAGAGGGGTTCATTATTCCTTTATTTACAAACCGACATCCAAAGCTTATCAGAAAGCTACCCTAGGTAGATTATCAACAAAAAATATCCATTAACCAAACCTCACATTCTTTTTCCCACAAATAGCCAGATCAACTTTGATTCAATTGGCAGGGTAAAGTGAAAACGGATCAGGTGGAAAAGTTACTTAAAAAGTTCAATTGAAACCACAATTCAATATCATGGCGCTCGCAAACCGCTTCGCATATCGATCTTCGTCGCTCCTTCGTCAGTGCAAAGCTCCTGCTTTGCCTGCGAGAGCGTTCACTACTAGAGCTTCCATTAACGGTCTTGTACACCGTCAACCGGCTCAAGTCTGGAAGAACAGCAAATATGCTCGACTTTTCTCCAGTTCGACACTCCTTAGGGATCAGTCACAAACCGCGCCCAGCGCTGAAGCATACTTGGCCAGTGGGGTTGTAAAGGGAGCTGCCAACCCAGTGAACGTGAAGAAGGTTCTGGTCATTGGAAGTGGTGGCTTGAGTATTGGTCAAGCAGGAGAATTCGATTATTCAGGTTAGTTCCCCAGATTTTAATCTTTGGCAGAATGAGTCATTTTTGGGCGTGGAAATCCTCTTCGTGCCAACTTATATCCAGGCCATGTATTATATCATGCTAACCATCTATTCAATCCAGGTTCTCAAGCATTGAAGGCCTTGAAAGAAGCTGGTGTAGCTTCTGTACTCATCAACCCCAATATTGCAACGATCCAAACTGCACACGTTCTTACCGATGAAGTCTATTATCTTCCCGTCACACCTGAATATGTCACATATGTTATCGAGCGTGAGAGACCAGATGGTATCTTCCTCACTTTCGGTGGTCAAACTGCTCTCAATCTCGGTGTACAAATGGAACGCATGGGTATCTTTGAGAGATATGGTGTAAAGGTTTTGGGTACCAGTATCAAGACTCTTGAGACCAGTGAGGATAGAGATCTCTTTGCCAAGGCTCTTGGTGAGATCAACATCCCAATTGCTCAATCTGTCGCTGTATCAACTGTGGATGAAGCTTTGGAGGCTGCAAAGGGTATCGGTTATCCAATCATTGTCCGTGCTGCCTATGCTCTTGGTGGTCTTGGTTCTGGGTTCGCAAACAACGAGGAAGAACTTCGCAACATGGCTTCCAGATCCTTGACTCTTTCCCCTCAAATTCTGGTTGAAAAATCATTGAAGGGATGGAAAGAAGTTGAGTATGAGGTCGTCAGAGATGCTAGTAACAACTGCATCACTGTCTGCAACATGGAAAACTTCGACCCTCTCGGTATCCACACTGGTGATTCTATCGTCGTTGCCCCTAGTCAAACTTTGAGCGACGAAGAATATCACATGCTTCGTTCAGCTGCTATCAAAATTGTTCGTCACTTGGGAGTTGTTGGAGAATGTAACGTTCAATACGCTTTGCAACCAGATGGATTAGATTACAGAGTTATTGAAGTTAACGCTCGTCTCTCCCGATCATCTGCTCTTGCCTCGAAAGCTACTGGTTACCCTCTTGCATATACTGCTGCTAAGATCGGACTTGGCCACACTCTCCCCGAGTTGCCAAACGCTGTTACCAAGACTACAACTGCCAACTTCGAGCCTTCCCTTGATTACATCGTCTCTAAGATTCCTAGATGGGATTTGTCAAAGTTCCAACACGTCAAGCGCGACATCGGCAGTGCCATGAAGTCTGTTGGTGAAGTCATGGCTATCGGTAGAACATTCGAAGAATCCATCCAAAAGGCTATTCGTCAAGTTGATCCAAGATTTGTCGGTTTCCAAGGAGATAAATTTGATGACCTTGACTACGAACTTCAGAACCCCACCGATCGTCGTTGGTTAGCTGTTGGACAAGCCATGCTCCACGAGAACTATTCTGTTGATCGTGTACATGACCTTACCAAGATTGATAAATGGTTCTTGTACAAGCTTCAGAACATTGTTGATTGTACCCACGAACTTGAGGATATTGGAAGCCTTGTTGGATTGAAGAAGGAAATCATCCAAAAAGCAAAGAAGTTGGGTTTCTCTGACAAACAAATTGCCAACGCCGTCAAGTCCACCGAAGATGAAGTCCGAGCCCTCAGAAAGAGCTTTGGTATTACTCCTTTTGTTAAGAGAATCGATACTCTTGCTGCTGAGTTCCCCGCAAACACGAACTACCTCTACACGACATACAATGCAACAACTCATGACGTTACATTTGAGGATAACGGAACTATCATCTTGGGAAGTGGTGTCTACAGAATTGGTAGCTCTGTTGAATTCGATTGGTGTGCCGTTAGTGCAACTCTTGCTTTGAGAGAAATGGGCAAGAAGACCGTCATGATCAACTGTAAGTTTTCTCAACTCTATCTCTATGAAACAATGCTAACTTCTTTCAAGACAACCCGGAGACTTACAGTACTGATTTCGATACTGCCGACAAGCTCTACTTCGAAGAATTGAGCTACGAACGTGTAATGGATATCTACGAACTTGAATCTGCTACCGGAGTTGTTGTTTCTGTAGGCGGTCAACTCCCACAAAACATTGCTCTTCGTCTGCAAGAGTCAGGTGGAGCCAAGATCTTAGGAACAGACCCTAAGGATATTGACAAGGCAGAAGACAGACAAAAGTTTTCTGCGATCTTGGACAGCATCGGGGTTGATCAACCAGCATGGAAGGAACTCACCTCAGTTGCAGACGCAGAGGCTTTCGCCGATGAAGTCAGCTACCCAGTCCTCGTCCGCCCTTCATATGTATTGTCAGGTGCTGCCATGACTGTCATTAGAAGCAAGGATGAGCTTAAGGAGAAGCTCGAGGCCGCTAGCAATGTTTCCCCTGATCACCCAGTTGTTATCACCAAATTCATTGAAGGTGCTGAAGAGATTGATGTGGATGGTGTTGGATCTAATGGTCAACTTATTCTCCATGCTGTCAGTGAGCACGTTGAGCAAGCTGGTGTTCATTCCGGTGACGCTACTCTTGTTTTACCTCCTGCTTCCCTTGATCAAACCACTATGGATCGTGTCAAGGAGATTGCTGAGAAGGTTGCCAAGGCCTGGAGTATCACCGGTCCTTTCAACATGCAAATTATCAAGGCCGAGGACCCTGAGGGTGGCCTTCCACAATTGAAGGTTATCGAATGTAACTTGCGTGCATCCCGTTCCTTCCCATTCGTCAGCAAGGTTCTTGGTGTCAACTTCATTGATGTCGCTACCAAGGCTCTTGTAGGCCAAAATGTCCCTGAACCCACCGATCTCATGGCTATCAAGCGTGACTACCTCGCTACTAAGGTTCCTCAATTCTCCTGGACTCGTCTTGCTGGTGCTGATCCATTCTTGGGCGTCGAAATGTCCAGTACTGGTGAAATTGCTTGCTTCGGTAAGGATCTTGTTGAGGCTTACTGGGCTTCTCTCCAATCAACCATGAACTTCCGTATGCCAGAACCAGGAGAGGGTCTCCTTTTCGGTGGTGATGTCACTAAGACTTCTCTCACTAAGATCGTCGACTACCTCTCTCCATTAGGCTACAAGCTTTATGCTGCCGAACCTGAAGTCAAGAAGTTCTTGGAATCTACTGCCAAGGGTGATGTCAGTGTTGAGGTCATTGAATTCCCCAAGGAGGATAAGAGAGCTTTGAGAGAAGTTTTCAAGAAGTACGATATTCGTGGTGTCTTCAATCTTGCACTTGCTAGAGGCAAGACTGTTCAGGATACTGACTACGTCATGCGCAGAAACGCTGTCGACTTCGGTGTTCCTCTCTTCATGGAACCAAAGGTAAGATACAATAAACTCATTCCTCGTACATCATTTACTAATCATTCTTTAGACTGCTGAGCTCTTTGCCCAATGTATGAACGAGAAACTTCCTCGCAAGGAAGGCATTCCAGGAGAAGTTCGCAGATGGTCTGATTTCATTGGTGGCAAGCCATTGTAGATTGTTTATTCAATGAATGAGCAAAACAAATGGTCGTGAATATGTCTGTATATCTAGCCTGTAGAAGAAATCCAATAGTAATTATGATTTAAACTCAAGTTTATAGTCCAGAAAGGCCAGCCAGAGGTGATATCATAATGTCTGAATTTTAGTGAAACTATGATGCCATGCCTTCAGTCTGCGAAATCCACAAGACTGCAGAAGAAGCTAACTTACGGGGTAAGACACTTGGGCTGGGAAGTTAACCTAGTATCCCGAGGTCTAAAAGGCTCCTGAAAAGTGTCAATTTCTATGAAGTTTGATGAATAATATCCTGTATTCTAATTGTTCCACATCGGAATTCCAGCTGCAAAACCCCTCGGAAAGCTCCAAATTCCCCTTTCACCAAAGCAGATTACACTGAACTTCATACCTCTCTGGAACACAAATAAGTTGCTCTATTTCCCAAGGTCCAAGATATTAGCATTCAATGAAGTCCGCGGTGCTGATACATGTAAAATTGAAAACGGTCATGATTTATTTATTAGGAATCGAGATCCGCAGCTAGTTTAACTTCAGTACTTTTATATGGCGTAGCATTTTGTCGCATGTCTAATTCTTAATTTTGATATGCGCCTTATATTTCTCTGTTTCTTATAGGTGCCCAGGTGCACAATGAAGGTGAATGAGAATAAGTTATCAGCTGAGAAAGAGTTATGGATCGTTGTAGAATGCTAAATTATATTTCTTTCTGGAGAAGATACTTCGGGTTTAGAAGATGGGTGTTTTGCAAGATTTGGTGGTGATTACGGTATTAGAACGGTATTCCATTTCATGTGTGCATATGATACGCGGAAAACAAAGTGAGCAAGCATTGATCAAGACACATAGTAGAAGATGTTTAGATAGAGGAAAGTTAACATGTCTCTTGAATTCGGCTTAGACGTTGATCAACCTAATCTGCTGCATCAGTTCTGGATCCTGAACAGAACCCGTTAAGACCAACAGATTCACCTATGAGCATCCACTCTACCAATTAAAGACAGGACAACTCCACACGCGTGTTCTTCGGCCTCGAGATTTACTATGAATTTCTCCCTCAAGCATCATTTTTTCTGAGATTGGCAACCTCGCATACTTGTCTTCTGACCAAAGGATACCCCAAGGCATATAATATGAACACTTGAAACGGCCATTGGGGTGGCTACCAGAGGCCTTGATACCACAAGACTATGCAATGCCAAAGAAAATCTGTGTGAACGATCTACATTGTTCACAATTGTATGCTGAAGGCATGGCGAGGATACTTCCCCTCCTACATTTGATTCTTCTGCTTTCATCTCAGTCCCAGTAAAAGACTCTCTTATCTCCTACCAAGAATGATAATAACATCTAGAGCTACTTAGGTACCTTCCTGTTCTACCTGAAATAGAGCATTGTTGGGTTTATATGAAAAGAGTCTGCGGCCCTGTCTGTCTCAAGCTTCATGGTTCGATCTAGGTAATAATCGCCTTTCATCAGCGACTATGGCATGCATTTGAAAATCCAAAGATGATCATATAGCACTAGCCAACATTGTGGAGAAAACCGATCGCCATCGTTTCCATCTATTTTACTTTGCTTTGCAGGACATTTCGATATTTGCAACGAGTCATTTGGTGCAATAAATGATTACATAAGCGAGTCATGCTGTGTGACGATATGCGGTAGAACGCGCTTTATTTACTAGGTAATTTTATTATCTCGCGAGCTCAATTCTCGACTCCAATCACTTTGTATAATACACTCAACCACATCTCATCCTAGTATCAATAGCCTCTAACAGCCGTCGCCATGACTTCCGTCGATGCGAAGCTGCTGAAGTCGACCAAGTTTCCACCCGAATTCAATCAGAAAGTCGACTTTCAGAAGGTTAATTTGGAGGTAATGAAAAAGTACGTTCAAACGAGCTTGGAGATACCAGACCAAGGGAACAGCAAGCTGACCTTATTGTGCAACATAGATGGATCGCAGGAAAGATATCAGATATATTGGGAGCCGAAGATGATGTTGTCATTGAACTGTGCTTTAATCTCATTGAGGGTTCACGATATGTAGGTATCATCTGAATAATTTAACACACACCAATCTAATGTTGACTGCAGCCGGATATCAAAAAGTTACAAATATCACTTACCGGTTTTCTCGACAAAGATACACCGGGGTTTTGCAAGGAGTTATGGAAACTTTGTCTCAGTGCGCAGGCCAGTCCTCAAGGTGTTCCCAAAGAACTTCTTGAGGCGAAAAAGCTGGAACTTATACAGGAAAAGGTTTAAATACTTTAGGGAGTTATGGGGGTTACTGACTAACATTTGTCCAGATACAAGCCGAGCAAGCTGCAGATGATGCACGTCGGCGTCGAGAAGATGGTGAACGGAGAGATCGCGAAATGCACGCAATAAGAGATCGCGAACGAGGCGACCGCGGCGGACGTGGGCGAGGAGGAGGAGATAGCTGGCGCGGTGGTCGCGGGGATCGAGAATTTGATCGAAGTGGTGGCAGAGGGCTCGATCGAAGAGGTCCAAGATATTCGAGGTCGCCACGCGGAGCGCGAGACAATAGAGTCTATGTCCTACCACCTCGTAGCGACACTTACGTTCCCGCAACTCGTGATAGACGAGACGAAAGGCGAAGACTATCTTTATCACGCTCTAGGTCGCCTTCAAGATCAAAGTCCCCATCACGATCTCCACCAAGACGACGCAGTCGGTCAGCTTCAGAATCTAGGTCACCATCACCTCGTAGGCGCAGGTCTAGATCCCCAGAAAGGCGCAATCGTGGGAGGGGTGGTAGGGGACGCGCGAGAAGCCCAGAGAGAAGACCACGCCGTAGATCTCCTTCGACCTCAAAATCACGCTCTCCACCTCGAAAGCGGAGAAGAGCTTCAACAGAATCCTTGAGTCGTTCTCCACCTCCAAAGTCTCGCAGATACCGTCGTCGCAACACGAGTTCTAGATCTAGATCTCGCTCCTCATCTCCCTCATTAAGCCGAAGCCCAACCCCACGGAAGAGAACTGTCTCACCCTCAAGTCCTGTCAGAAAAGATAGACGAGGCAGTCGCGATGTGAGGCGACTATCGCGAAGCATTAGCCGGAGCGCTTCTCCCCCTGCTAGACGTCGTAGGGATTCTTCGAAGGATGAAGCTCGTAATGGAAGGAATGATAATGGAAAGAGACGTCGTTCTCTGCAAAGATATGAACCCACAAGCCGAAGAAGAAGGAATAGTTCTTCAGATGTAGAGGATGGAAGAAACAAGAGGGCTGATACTGAAGAAAAAAGTGACAGGGGATCACCAACTCGAGACGCCGAAGCCAATAAAACAGCTGGATCTGCCGAACCTGCACAGGTAGGTAGTGATTCATAAGGCAAGGGGATAATCTCATTTGTATCGAAAGAAAACCCGACTAAGTTTACGTTCGTTATCTCGCTGACCCGTCCTTTTGGCATCAGAATTTGAGAAAAGATCCGCAGAAGTTAGCCGCCGAATTGCGAGAAAAATTGCTAAGGGAAAAGATTAAGAAGATGAGAACTTCGAGTTCCACCGAACATTCAATAACTCATGCTAACGCTCATTGAGGAACATATCAATCGATTCAGGCATACAAGGGCCATGGCAATAGGGTTATACTGGCACATAAAAGGAAATACATTTACAACATTAGTTCTACCTGCAAAACGTGATGCTACAACCAATTGCAACCTTCAAGAATTGACCTGTCCCATACTTCTCTTTAATGCTTCAGATAATTGCTGTTCGAACTTGGATAATGTCAGGTAGGTTGATAGTTCATATTGCAGCTGGAAAATTGAGTCCAATCTAACTCGATTCAATATGTGTACCTATTTGACAGACCTCTATGAGAGTCTAGCCCAAGGAAACTGGATGAAAGTTGAACGCGGAGCTCCAGACATTTTTTATTACTGGTTAATCTTCAGCCCTATCTCAACCCGCAGCTTCGATAAGCGGATAAGACCAAAAAAGCTCTCATTCTGTCCGTGCGTCATTTTCCATTCTGTATCCCTTGCCCAAGCTTCCTGCTCCTTTTTCAGGGCCCAAACCATTATACAATCATATCTCAGCTACCTCGCGCAACTCACCAATCAACCAGTATGGACTCGAATAAACCCTCTACAGCTCTTGGTACCGCCTCGAAGGAAAATCGCACGGCGGATCCGACGGCAGGCCTTCCTTATTACGACGAAACGCGACGAAAGCTTAAACAATTATTAGAGCAAAAGAAGAATCTCGAGCGAGTTTTGGCGCTCAGTGAGGAGGCAATTTTTAGAAAGGAGACGGAGTATTTGGATGAGACACCGCAGGGAAATATCATAACTGGATTTGATGGGTACGCGAAAGGTGCGAGTGTGGGAGGAGTGGGAAGAGGTGCTGGAACGGGAAGAAAGAGTACGGCGGTGGGAGGGACGGATAGACCATTTAGTGGGAGTTCGCATAGTTGGAAGGTCAATGTTGTGAGTTGAGCTGTTTTATTCGAAAGATTGTTTGTTGTGATGGCAAGGCTGCAGAGACAATGGGTGATACAAGAATTCGGATAAATGCGCATGCTGTGCATAAAGTCCGGAAGTTGGGGAAACTCGGAGGCAATTGGATAGGAGACTAACAGGAACCCCGAAATAGGATTCCCCGTTACCTTCGGGAGCTTCAACACCAGTTGCAGCCATGGCACCGACGCCCTTGTCAATGAGTTTTCCAAAGAATGGCGACGGCGCATCGAATCATGCGACGCCTACATCTGCTTCTTCGGGGAAAGGGAAAAAGAATAAGAAGATGGCGGGGGGTGACGATAGTGAAACAGATACGAGGGAAAATACAGGGAACAAGAAGGCGAGGACTAATTTCGGGGCTGCGAGGAAATAGGAGATGGGTGGCTTAAATGGAAAGTTGTGTTGTGATTGTTACATTTTGGAATTAGGATTGGGAAGGTGAAATTGATAATGCAGGAATTGGGAGTTTAAATCGGATTCTCGGAATGGAGAAATTGGGCATCTGGAGTATGGAGGCGTTCTGGGAAATTTGAAAAGAGGAATTAGCTGGTATATGTTAAGATACCTATGGAGTCTCGAAGGAATCTGCAACTATATGGGAAGTGATCAATTTCAGAACTGGGGAGTATCGGTTTTCATACAAATGTTCAAGAGCTGGATACACTGGATCTCGGGGGTATATCAAGAAGGGAAGCCATTAGCGTATTTTTACACTCTTCATACTTGCATATATTCCTGTATCTAAGATATGATTGAATCGGCTTAGCAAATTACTGAATTCAAGGCACCTCCTCATCACTGTCCCCACCGAATCCAAAACTAAATCCCCCAGCCTCCCCATCCCCATTCCCAGTCGAAACGGCCTCATCCCACTTCCTCTTCCTTCTTTCCGCTTTCCTCTCTAGCTCCCCCATCGCCTCGTCCAATAACTCAGGATACTCTCTCTTCATGCCCTCCACAAACATGCTATACGGATCCGTTACCTCTTTCTTAAACCCCGAAACCTGATCCGCTTTGTCCTTCAAAAAGGCCAACACACCTACCAAATGCGCGCGCGGCACAAAATTATGAGTTATAGCTATACTGGCATCCAGATTAACTACCAAATGCCACCATCCACTAGGGACATGCAGGACTTCCCCAGCAGCACATACGCCTTCTATACATCCGGGCGTGCGACGTGCCTCAGAGTGGAAACCTAGGAGCCATTCGGCGATGGAAAGGGGGGATGTGACTTCGGATTGGTCGGAGCTGACGTATACGCCTGGTGGGGGAGGTGAAGAAGGGGTGGAGGGAAACATGATCCAGTATTTTGAGCCGCGGAGAACGGCATTCCAGGCAGAGGTGGCGTTGGGATCTTTGTGGTAGGTTGAGCCGGAGCGGGCGGGGCCGATGATGAGCCATTTATCGTCGGGACGGTTGGGGCCAAGGACCTGGAAGAGATCTTCGCCAAAGCAGGAGGGAATTTGGTAGGGTAGGGTGGAGCTGGCTTTGGGAGTGGAGAGGTTCATTTTGGAGAGGAAATCGCGGTCGAAGAGGTAGAGGGGAGATTCGTCGGCGCTGTGGTTCATGTATTGGATGTAGGTCTTGAGAGACCAATCGACGGCTTCGGCGCGGAATTTGATGTCGCTGTATTGGTGGAGGAGAGCGTCGGTATCCCAGGAATGATAGGCAGGCCATTCTCTCACTGGGGCAGTGAGGATGAAGGGTTTATCGCTCCAGGTTGAGGTGAATTCTTCGGGAGTGAGGTTTTCGAGGCGGGGAATTTGATTCTTGAGAGGGATGTTGGTTGTGTAGGGGGTTAGGGGGGTGTGGGTGCAGAGGAATGGTCGGTATAAGACGTCGGAGAAGACATTGTTACATGGAATTTTTGAGAGTTGGCTTTCTTCTATATTGAGGAATGTTGCACGCCATGAACCTCGCCATTTAAAGGTACCTGATTTGGATATTGGAGACCTATGTTTTGGTTAGCAGTCAGATTAGGTGAGTATTGGTAGTATATGAGTGCAGATATTTGTGGTTAAAGGGTGACATGTATATTTTAGTTGCTCTATATGATTTTCCCAGCTGAAGGTCTTGGTATCTTTGTAAAATTTCACTTGATGTATCATAATCTTCCTGGCTGTAAACATATTCGAACCTTCAAAAATACCACTTGATGTATTGGAGCCTTCGATTGCTGAGTAACTTCTATGGACACTTCAATGGACATAGAATATTCCACCTACATGAATGGTGGATAATCCCCACTATTGCTTTGATAGAAAATACAAATGATCCTTCCTCTTTTAAAAAACTCGCCAATAACCAAGGAGTTCATGAAAATCCTTCCTCAAAACTATTTACCCTGTTCGAAATATGACAAAGAGTCATCTTTTTGAATGTCTAAAGGCTAGTAGTTTCAAAGGAATGACTCCTATTGTAATGACTCCTATTGTCTTTCTCTACCGTGACTCCAACTTCCCAAAACAGAAACGACGTCTCATTCAATATAATTCAATAAAACAAAATGAAAAAGAGAATCAAAATTACTCACTCAATAAATAAAGGTTTCCAAAGTTCTTCAGATCGAGTGAATGCATACAAAAATTTGCAAGTTGAACCAAGCAAGGCTAACAACTCAGGATCCAAAGATTCTAATAATATGGCCACAACTTCATCCGGCAAGATCTGAAAAGATCCAATAGCGTAACGAGCATTGCTGGTGGCTGTATATTGATTCCCTGAAGGCTTTACACCTAAAGGATGAGGTGGGATAGAAACAGATGACTCTTCGATCTCTGCTGACTCGAATACTGGTATAGTAGTGGTACTATTGCCACTAGGCTGTATTGGAGTTGAAAAATCTAGATTTGATGCGGATTTCATGGTTGGTATCAAAGTTTGGAAGTGGAAGTAGTAGGGAGAAGGAGAAGAAGGGGAAGAATAAGAAGAGATAAATACAATATCCAAGTTGAGGCTTTTAGGAATAATATGTACCAGGTATATGTATAGGTACGAAGTAGGGGGGGAGGAGGAAAAGGAGAGGGAGAAGGGGTGAATTATATTTTGTCTCTTTTAGAATCAAATGTATATAATATATTTTTTTCTCTTCACCATACTGTGAGTGGTCCGTGGAGCAAAAAAGATGGAGGGGGTGGATCGCCACTTTAACAGTTCGAAGGTGGCTGGTGAAGTGGCACTGCACTGTACTGTCTGAGACTGTTTAACTGTCTGTTACTGCAGCTGCAGCTATAGCTATAGCCATGATATTTGATTAAATATGTAATGGGCATACAGTGAATGTCTATGATGTCTGGTTCTCTATGGGTCAATGTTTGAATTTATTCACTCATGATCTAGGTATTCGAGAGTATCTCCAAATAGTTAACAGTATCTAATTCAGATCTAAAAAGATCTAAAAAGATACCCAAACAGGTAACAAGTCAGAGTCTCCTTAAGAGAAGCCGCTTGAGAGAATCCGAAACAAACGCATATATAGAATGTTGATTGGATGACCCTTTTTCAACAATTATTTTTTACTTATATTGTATGTACCTAACTAGTAAGTACTTCCTAATTCAGCCTGATCAAAGTAGTTGTTTGCTTTTTTTTATTCCTATTATCTATTACCTACCTTGGTACACATCTACCTACTTCACTACTGGTGACTGGCTCGAGACTAATAGTAGCGGGACAAAAAAAATAAGCGAGACTTTCCCCAAAAAACTTTTTAGAATATCAAAGCCCTCCTTTCTCTTTTTCCCCTTCCTTTTTTTTCTCTCCAAACCACAACTTTTACAAACACAATCAAACAATCAAAATCACTAGATATACATTAAACTCTCGTTCTCGGGAGTTGTTATCTAGTTTTCCACCCAAATAATCAAGAGCTTCACGTCGCAGTCTCTTTAAGAGTACTTTGCGCATTTTTTCACCCCACCTCCACCTACCAACCTTATCATTTTCTAGATTTCAAGCAAGAGCTTGTAATCTAGATTTTACTTCAAACAACCCGCAAATATGGCTTCCGCTGATAAGGGTCTCGAGGAGATCCAAGAGGGTGAGTTACACCGATATTCTGAAGATGGATCCTACAAGATCGCATTGTGGGAAAGAAGAAAAATCATCACTAGAAATAAGAAGACTGACCACTTTTGTTTCTTGCAGGACAAATCGAGTCCAACTATGATGAGACCGTCGACTCTTTCGATACCATGAACTTGAAGCCAGAGCTTCTCCGAGGTACGATTTAAGAAAAAAAATCGATGAACAAACATATTCGGAGGGGCAAATTTAACATGGAATTACAGGTGTCTACGCTTACGGTTTCGAGCGTCCATCTGCTATCCAACAACGTGCTATTATGCCAGTCATCAAGGGTGAGTTCATCGAGTATGCGACATTTGTTCAGCATATCTAATATATTACAAAAGGCCATGACGTTATTGCCCAGGCTCAATCTGGTACCGGAAAGACCGCCACTTTCTCCATCTCCGTCCTCCAAAAGCTTGACCCCAACGTTAAGCAATGCCAGGCTTTGATCCTTGCACCAACCCGTGAGTTGGCTCAACAAATCCAAAAGGTCGTTGTCGCCATCGGTGACTTCATGAACGTTGAGTGCCACGCATGCATTGGTGGTACCAGTGTTCGTGATGACATGAAGGCCCTTCAAGATGGTCCTCAAGTCGTTGTTGGTACCCCAGGTCGTGTCCACGACATGATCCAAAGACGTTTCTTGAAGACCGACTCAATGAAGATGTTCGTTCTTGATGAGGCCGATGAGATGCTTTCCGTAAGTTTAGAATCGCTCAGTTTCACTTGAGAACAATTTCACTAACAATCCTTCAAGCGTGGTTTCACCGAGCAAATCTACGACATCTTCCAACTCCTTCCTCAATCTACCCAAGTTGTCCTCCTCTCCGCCACCATGCCACAAGACGTCCTTGAGGTCACCACCAAGTTCATGCGTGACCCCGTCCGTATCTTGGTTAAGAAGGCCGAACTTACCCTCGAAGGTATTAAGCAATTCTACATCGCTGTTGAGAAGGAAGACTGGAAGTTGGACACCCTTTCCGATTTGTACGAGACCGTCACCATCACACAAGCAGTCATCTTCTGCAACACCAGAAGAAAGGTCGACTGGTTGACTGACAAACTCACTGCCCGTGATTTCACCGTCTCCGCCATGCACGGTGACATGGACCAAGGTCAACGTGACTTAATTATGAAGGAGTTCCGTTCCGGTTCATCCCGTGTCTTGATCGCCACTGATCTTTTGGCTCGTGGTATCGACGTTCAACAAGTTTCCTTGGTCATCAACTACGATCTCCCAGCCAACCGTGAGAACTACATCCATCGTATCGGTCGTGGAGGACGTTTCGGACGTAAGGGTGTTGCCATCAACTTTGTCACCGCTGATGATGTCCGCATGATGAGAGAAATCGAGCAGTTCTACAGCACTCAAATCGAGGAGATGCCAATGAACGTTGCTGATCTCATCTAAGCTTAATTTTCTTTTAATATACAATTTGGTAAATCACGAGTTCTCGGGCGTGAATGTCTATAAAAGGACCACAGCATCGGAACCCCCTTTGTAAAGGCAGTGATAGTGAGCGTAGCTGGTTCGCCCGGCGCGTGAGGATTTGGTCAATGGGTAGCATAAAAGTTGCTGCATTGGTTCGTGCAGCTGGATCATTTCTTGCGTATTTTATGGCATTAGAGGTTTGGGGGGTTCTTCTTTGCTTTTTAGTCTCTGTATTTAGGGATTCCTCATCGGTTGTCTTACGACCTCTATGTCTACTCAGATCTACCTACAGTTGGCTCAAGACTGGTCCATTCGATGTAGTACGATTGATGATAGATGCTGAGATCATTTTCCATAGATCCCGGCAAAAATAACAATAAAAATAAAATAAAAATAGTCAAACGTTTCAGTGATGTCTGCATGTTTTCCTTTGAAAGTCGCCCATTCATCATATCGTAGTCGCTCATTTTTTCCAATGGTGTTGTGTCACAAGCGCAGGCGGCGAGCTCGCTAACCTGAGTAGGATCTTGGAGAGGCTCAAGTCGAACCTTTACCGTTCACCGACACGCCATCATCAATTTCCTTACGCATAATACTCATGGTTTTAATGTAGTACTTAGGGTACTGGGTTATTGTTATAACATCATATATTTACTGGCGTTTCATCATTCTTTAAATAAGTCATTCTTGTGTCTTTACTATGGCATCGGTATCCGCGAAGTCACCTCTCAAACGCGTTGGTTTGAGTCAAGGAGCTGTAAATGGTGTTCAAAGCATAGTCAATTTACAATTCCGAAAGGAACATCGTTCTCTCTTTACCCTCTTGGAGGGCTTGAGAACTAAGATAGATAAGACATCTGCAGATGCAGAACGACGATTTGAGGAGTCTCAAAAGCAATTGAAGGATACCGAAAATCGATTGGAGAAGTTGGAAAACGAGTCGAGAGATTGGATGCAGAGGAATCGGGAGTGGGAGGGTGAGGTGAAGAGTTTGAAGGAGAAGATGGAGAGGTTGAGTGGATTGATGGGTGGGTTTGTGCTGGTGATGGGGTTGCGAATGTGAGAGTGGGACTGATGAGAATAGGTTTACAAGCTACATCTGCAGAGCCGATTCTTGCTCGCCGTGGTGATACAGAATTACAGAAGAATCGGGTGCCGGCTGGGACTGATTTGTCTCGTCGTGATGTAGATGTCGCGGGTCTGCAGCTTTTGGAAACGCCATCTGTCATCGTCTCTTCTCGGGGAAGTGCCGAAGCGCCTGAGCAACGCATGTCTGCATCCACTGCAGAGCTGCCCCGAGTAGTCTCACAGTCCGTTTCAGCATTGTTGCCAGAAATTAATACATCTCTTAATGATCGCAACCCTCGTACCCCAAATAGACGCCAATCAAGTCAAGCAATATCACCACTCGCGCATGATGGCCCAATGAGTCCGCCTCCTCCCCCTCGACTACCACTCCCAGCTACTACACCGACAAAGAAGAGGACCTCACCATTTTCAAGCAAGCCATTACCAAATGCGACATCCCGCAAAGCTGCCCACCCCCCTTTATGGATCAACATATCGCAGACCCCAGATCAAACTATCGAGGCCTATCTAGCTCACGCAACAGAATACAATAAGGCGATTAAATCACGCAAATCTCGATTCGAGTTCATTGCAAGAGTTATCAGAGGATTGTTAAAGGAGAATGATCGCGACGTCTTGCTCAAGCAGCTGCAAAAGAAATTCCAATCCCGAACTACGAAAGATGGATTCGTGGAGGTTATGTGTGGATTTTCTGACGTGGGAGAGGGATTGCTGACTGCTGGGTTGATTGCTGGAAGTGGAGGTACGAGTGGGAAGAGAGGTGCTCATGATGCTGGTATGAATCATGGAGAGGTGGATGCATCGCATCAGAAGAGAAGAAAGACTTTGGAATCTCAATTGTCGAATGACGATGAATTGTAAGATGTGAGTCTGCTTGCTTGGCTTCTTTGAAGGGAATGCTGGCTTGAAATGGTGGTACATACTTTGTGGATGCGGGAAGATATTAGCAGTGTTAGTCACTGTCAAAGTTGCATGCTCGGATGTTATGCAGAGAAGATGATGGTTTGTATTGAGGAAGTAGCTGATACATAGAACTTGAGCTTTAGATGCTCGGGTATAATAGCATATACGCCTCGCCGCGCTAATAATACCACACAGCTCTGAATCAATCCTTTACTAATGCAAAATCTCATTTCTTGCTCTGAAGAAATGTGTCCAAGATCTGTATCCGTATTAATAAGTGAGATGATAACATCCAGACTCGAAAATGGAATCTAAAGTAGACCAGGACGATATGTTCTTACAAAATTTGATTATATTGCCAAGATAGAGTCAATGTGTTAACTATAGACATTGTAGATCACAGAAACACATATCTATTGCATTACGCGACTTGAATTTTAGGCTGGTGAGCTGAAACCATTCTCAACTCTTCATTATTCATCGCCTTGGGCAGCACTGCTTTCCCCGCCCCTTTATAACGCCTCGTTTAATCCTCGTCCTCAGTCATTTCCTTCCCAAAGAAATCATACAGGGCGAATTGAACCAAACCATGCCCCGTCCTGTCCTGTCCTATCATATCCTATATTCATTTGGCCCACCCTATCCCATTCACAATCATAAAGGGCCATCCTCGGGCAACTCCTCAATTACCCCCCGGACAATCTCCATCAACTCATCCACATCTGGTCTCTCACTGGGTTCCACCTTCAAACATTTCCGCACCACCTCCCGTATACTTTCGCTAATACCACTATCTTCACTTTGTCCCGTCTGGTTTGTGGTCTTCTTCTTTCCACCTGCTCCTTCGTCGGGAAATCGCCAATCGCCCCCCAATACGCAAATGCTTAGACTTCCTCCTGTCTCATCACTGCGCATTTCGAAGGGCGATTTTCCTACAAGACATGCGTATAGCGTGCAGCCTAGCGACCAAATGTCGACTTTGGTGTCGATAGTACTGCCTGTTTTTACGTCGAAGAGTTCGGGGGCGCGATAAGGCATGGTGGAGTGCTCGGCTGCTTGGTCTTGTACTGCTAGGGCGAGTGATCGGGAGGTTATGGGTGTGGGCGAGGGAGCTAGGGATCCAAGATCCATTAAAATGGGTTGGACGCCGTCGTCGTCAATCATGATATTTCCTATTCTGGCGTTAGACAGCTTCACGCATTATATTCTCCATGCAACATACCTGGTTTAATATCTCTATGCGCATATGCCCTAGCTCCTCCTGGCGCAATACCCTCTTGACTCATTGTAACTTCACCATCCATAAGTGGTTCCTGCTGTTCACTATCCTCATCGGTTTCTCTCCCTCTCTGTCTTCCCCTCCTCGATTCCACTTCCTCTTCAGCTTCCTGATCTGCCCGCGCCGCATCCGCCCTTACTTTCTTCGCCTTATTCACACTATTCGCACCACCTAGTCCTCCTTTAACTTTATATTGATGCATAGCCTTCAGTGCATTCAGAACTCCCAAAAATAAAACCATCAGTCTCTTCTCCGGAAATTTCGTATGGTTCACCAGATTCGCATTGATTATATCTTGTAGATTTCCGCGTCGATAATATGGTAGCAGAATATACACCGTCTTCGCTCCGGGATCTGATCGATCCGCAGATACACAATAATCCACGCTGTGTATTATATTTGGATGCGGCGAGAAGAGCGCATAGGCTTCTACTTCTTTCATGGCGAGTGCCACGGATTCTTGGCCGAATGGACATCGGATTTTCTTGACAGCATAGGTATTGTCACTGCTGGTGTCTTGGACGAGGTAGACGTAGGAAAATCCGCCCTCGCCCAGTAATCGTAATATCTTGAAACTGCGATTATTTATTTTGAGTTGCGGAGAGCCCGGAAAACAACTCATGCAGTTTGTGAGGGTATATAATAAATCGAGAAAGTATTGAGCCATCTTGAATTAAGGAATTGGAAGGTTAGGTGAGTTGTGAATATTTGGCTCTGAGGTTTGAGAGGGTGCGAGCTGCTATAGCTCTTGGGCGCAAAGTGGTATGTTTCGTATCTTTGTGGAGGTATCGGTGGGAATGTTGCGCATGTGACAATGGTGATGCTGGAACTTTGCAATGCGAGTTATAAGATTGATTATGAGGAATATGATCGTGGTAATTGAATTGTGTTGCTATTGAGAGGTGTCTTTACCTCCTACATACGGTTTATTGTTAACAAGGGACGGCTGAGTAAGCCACGGTATTAGCCACAATATATATTTGGATTCTCATCAATGAAGAACAACATCTTGGAAAATGCTGTTACTGGAACTATAATCTGGGATCTGGCTTATTTAAACTATTGCTTAATTGAAGGTATGGCTTGTTATCGTCTCAGTACATCTCGTTTTATCTATTGAAGATGGTTCATGTGGTGTTATATAATAGTGCCCCAGTGAGCAGCAAAGCTTTCAACCCGGGGCATACTCAACATGTGGAGGAGAAAATTGAAAAGATATACGAGACTATATAAGATGTCATCACAACTATCTCATCATCACGAAGATTAGGAATAATGCACGCTTTTAATGAGTTCCTATAAGAACTCAATGGCCGTTCAAGGTTCCCTTGAGAGATTCATCAACCTATCACTCAGCCTTTCATTTTGAACGCCCGCATATTGCTCCCCATCGATCTCGCTGATCTTGTTCTTGTTGTCGAATTAGAAAGGGTTGGCCAGCGCTCAATTGCTTTCGATGATGAGATACCGTTCAGGGTAATCGATTGAGAACTTCCCCAAGAGGGCAACCGGGGATATATAGGACATCCCTACTGTTGCTGTCTGTAGTGAGTGTGACATAGGAGTGGTGATCGCGGTGATTCCTAAAACAACTATAAGTATGGTGAAGGAAGGCCGCATTCTGTCATGGCTTTAAGATTCTGCCTCGATTCATCATCATCTATATACGATGGAATCAATAATGTGGAGCCGGTATAAGTTTTGTATATTTCATCGCCACAAACGCTGCTAAAAATATTTATATCTGAGGCTTAGTTGCCGATTCGGATGTGGTATCGAGTTTCTTTTTGGCCTGTGAAATTAGTCACATGCATGAAGCCGTCGGAATAGGTCACAGGGTCCTCTGGAACACAAGCCAGAAAACCGGTACCACAGAAACAAACAGAAGCTCACAAAAGCCTATCGTCGTTTGCAAATTGGAGGGTTTTCCTGCACCTTTTCAAGGCAGTGAGCGGCGCAGCAAAAAATGATTGGCCCTGCATGCGGGGTCGCAGGCGGCTAATTCCTGCATGATTAAGTACATAATCAGCTCCAAAGTACGACTTGCATTCACAAAAAGCAAATTTTGAACTTAGACTGTTTGTCGATATGAGAAACAAGCTTCCTGATCGCCACAATACAAACGAGTCATCCGATTACATGTCAAGCACGCCCGGTTACGAGAACAATAGCCCGATTCTAGCAGCTCAGTCCCATCCACATACGTTCAATTCAACTTTCAAGAAGAAATATCAAATACTAGGCATCTTCGCTTTAATTCTGGCCATCATCTTTGGTTTCCGTTCATTACATATGGATCATAACAAAGACGACCTTGAATCAGTAGGCGATTCTGATTTCAATGCCTCTACCATCTGCACACCCCCTTCTACCATCATCGCCGATGAAAACCGCCAAGACCAAGACAATCAATGCTCTCACCACTCAAGCTCAGTCCCTTGGCCTAATTTCACCTACCTAATTCGCGCCTCCTCATCTGGGAGACTCCTAACTCTAGACTCTGGTGGTATTACTTTAGCCAAACCAGGCGATAACCGCGGCTCCAGCATCCACATGAGTACACAATCCTTCGGCAACAAGCCCTTCCCTAGACTCCTAGTCTTATTAGTTTATACTGAAACTTTCCTTCAAATAGTGGAAATGCATCGAAGTTAAAGGATGGCTCCATTTCCAGAACGCTGCTTCCGGTTGTTTTCTGGGGCACAAGTTCTGGGGTGATTTGACTTGCTCTTCAAGGGTGGCCGAAGGGTGGGAGAGATTTACTGTAAGACCTTTACCAGAAGGGGGTTACTATCTGTCGTTGACGCACTTCGAAAGGTTGTGGAAAGTGGGGATCAAGGATGGAGTTCTGGCGAAAATTTGGGAGGGGGAGACTGGAGGTTTCGTAAACAATGGAGAGGGGGAGGGGCAGGTAGTTGTTTGGGAGTTTACTAAGGTTTAGGCACGGTTTACTATGCTATCCTGTGCAGCTGATGCCTTCGTGCATGTATACACGACGTGTGAGGGCTGGTAACAGTTGTTACAACTCTTTAAAGAATGATATGTCTAATCAGCGGTAAATACGCATCGAGATAGCGAAAGGTACAGAATTATAACCGGAGACTTTTTTAACTTGTAGGCATATAAACATCCAGCTCCAGGTTCGATTCTCTTCGAATGAAAAAAATGACAAAAAACACGGGGGAGTTGAATATACTCGGAAACCGACTTTGTGTAATAATTTATATGAATAATTAATTATAACGTGTGCCATATAAACTTTTAAATACAATGTGTGGAACACGCTTGATTGTCTCTAAACTCGGGGACAAGAACCTCGTCCGGAAACTTATGGTCGCTAAAATGCCCACCATGCCAAGAACGCCTTCGCTATGCAATCAATGACCATCCATATATACCATCAAATTCGATATCAGCGTCTATTATTTCCATCGAGCTCAGCGAAAGTCGATCCATTCATTTCGTGTACCTGCGTATTGCCAACCTCGTACGCCTCATATCCATATCCATTGCCAGTCTCATGCGGAACGTCAGATCCAGGCGAAGATGGAAGAGAAGCGACTTGGTTCATTTTTATCTGGGAAGCCGCGTAAGGACTATCCTGCTGTGGCGCTGTATCATATTTCCTCCGCCTCCTCATGAAAAATATAGTTCCAATAAGAACAGCAATGGCAACTATACCGACGGCGATGCCGACAGCAATACCGATTTTTGCTCCAGTGCCAAGTCCTGAACTATTATCACTACTATCACTAGTTGAGAGTGAAGAAACTGCCGATATGGACGTGGCTGCAGCTCCAGAGGCTGCCGTTTCAGATTTGGAGGCCGATCCAGATGTCGAACTCGAACTCGTACTCGAACTGAAAGCCGTCACTGTTGGAAATGCAGAATTGCCATCGAAATTATATCCATTGATCTGAACAGCCTGAACCGCATGGTCACGATCCAACACGGCAGTGATTGTTGTATATCCATCTGCGGCAGGTGTCCAACTACTAACATATGTAATCGTAGCTCCGGAGGTGATGGTCGATGTGCATTCGCCGGGATACGGTTGGGACATTAAAGACCATAGAGCATAACCGCTAGGGCAACATCCACTCAGTGTAGAACCTGAGTTTACAACGGTGGTAACGGCTACTGTATAGGCTTCTGGGCATAGAAATGGTCCTAGTGAGGTGATCGCTGCTGCAGAGGTTTCTTGATTCCACCATGATCTTGCTTCCGAAGGCCAGCACTTCGTTGCGAAAGTAAGGGCATTCTGGTTGGGGTCGTAGGCGTAGATCTGTGTGAGATTATTAGGAGAATAAAATTCGGTTTTGCAGCTAGGCACAATGGGATAAACAGTAGTTAGAGGTAACCAAGTAGTCACCACACCGGCTGTCCCCTCAGCAGCTGGATAACGCGAAGTTGGAGTTGACATTGATCACTAGCTTCATCAATTGTTGCGCGAAGAAAAGTAAAAAGCGGTCGCAAGAGATCTAGAAAACGCAAGGCGCTGGAGATCTGATGCATTTACGAAATAGAGTGCGCTACTGGCCTCCACCCACCCTCAAAGCACCATCCCCAAAGCACCACTCTCCTTGGACCCCTGTATCCACATGGGGATATCGAGTCTCCATAGCCAATTCGTGATACGCTATACTTAGAGAGCGCGACAGTTTGAAGAACCTGTTGAATTCCTTGCACCAAGTATACACGTCTGAGTGGGAGGAGGATTGTTATCTCGTGGGGCCATGATCCTAGGTAAGCTTGAATGGAGGCCGCTTTGGGTATTGCCCTTGATTTGCAAGGCTGGCACTGACAATATTAGTAAAGCAGCAATGAGAAATAAAATTTGAGCGATCGCTTGCCAACTGTGCTGCGTATTTTATTGGTTCATTCGTCTGAAAGTGACTAAAGAATTGATTACAAGGTGGCAGGGCTGAAGAAGACTGCAAACATGACAATGTATCAAAATTCAGCCGGGATTCACCCCCTTTTGTGTCAGAAACCCTTTTTATAGATGTGGCTGTGAAGAAAACACAAAAGACAGATAAAAAGACGTTTTTCTTGATCTGATAAAGATCCCGTAGCATTCAACTTAACCATGCGGAGTGTAAACCCGTAGATCCGAACAAGGAGTACTAGTTTGAACCGTCGTCCCACTTTGGACCTGTGCACGCGTTGGCATCTACTTAGTCTGTCCCAATACCAACAAGTGGCCCTTTCACTGTGTGCTCGATCGCCATGTCCAGATCCTAGTTGGGGAGTACCTAGTATTTCTAGGCCAATAATGAGAGAAATGCAGCCACATAGGGCGGAGATTGGTTGCTGGGTTCTTGAAATTTGCTTGTCAGTTCCAAATCAAAATCAACTCATTGTGAACTACACATACATAACCATTCGCCTATCCGAATACTTTCTTCAAGGTTCAAAATATCAAATCTTGATTCACCAGAAAACATCTGTTTACAGCTTGTTCAATATGAAGATGGGTCACTGTGAAATTGACTTCGAGATCCTGGCCAATAACTAATAATCCACCCCAGATATATGTTGTGATCCCCGTTGTAAATTACCAGGCTTCCTCAGGAACTCTTGGCCCGAGTTGAATCTACGACTGAAAAATGGAAACCGAATTGAATAACGTTGCTTATGAATTCCATTAAATCAAGGATGAATTCTTCGTCGAAAAGGCCTTCGAACTATTCTCCCTGATCTCTCAACACGTCATGACTGTCCTGCGAGACCTGAATTTGTTCATGAGTTCTCTGAGCGGCGCAATCGTTACCAAGAAGCATCCTGATATAATTCTTCTGGCCAGCGCCTCGCTCGACGCAGTAACAACTTCAGATATAGCTCGGCACTCTATCTCAACATCATTTGGCGCGATTGAAGCTTGTAATTTCTCTAGAATGTCCGACGGATGCTCCAATGACAGTGCTACTATAGACACAAAAAACCCTTTGGGTTGATTGGTCTGCACTCATCTTGTTGGTTGTGAAAGCGCCGGATTGGAAAATAAACACACAGATCCTGAAAGGCTACTTTTTCTGCTAGTCCTTCAGCCTTAAGTGCTGTCAAGCAGACTTGGAAATCAAGGCCTGATGGGCATCCAGTGATAAGCCACACTAAGATGTCGAACTGGCCATCACGAGGTTCCGAGCATTGACATCACTACCAGAGTTGGGAAAGGGCAATGGGCGTATGCAATCAATCTATCAGTTTTGGAGAACCTTCGGTAAGTGCGAAATAGGTAAGTAGAGTTCGCTGTGATCATAAATGATTCAATATGCTGAGGAGCAAAAAGAATTGTGGAGTCAAGATTTGCCGATGCACCGCCTGCGAGGCATTGCGTTTGGATTGTTTGACTGATCGGGCAGGAGAGTTGACAGGTGACAATACGAGTAAGAACTTATGCAACACGCCGGCACTTGCAGCAGATGGGGAGGGAATCTGGAGGCCATGAAATTCAATCCACAGCCTTAGTGAAAAATCAAGAAAATATCAACGATCGAATGCAACATATAGCGTGGGTATGGAGGAGATGACATAAAGACAATCGCCTGGTTCATAGGAGATTTTTATACTGTTCTTCTTTCTGCTTCTCGGAATGTAGATGTAGAGATTTACCTTGAACATCAAATATCCTCTGTAATACAACGTTTCGACATTCGCATCTCCATTTTAGTCGCCCATTCGTGGCATAATCAAAACGAGCCTCTATGCGCCGAACTTTGACTCCTTGTATGGGTATCTAACTTCGTCATCCTTCCTCATCCATAATTGCTTCTTCTTCTTGGTTACGACATGTTCACCCCAAACTTGCTTCGCATGTTGCTTCATAAACTTCCTGATAAATCTAGGATCCCAAAGCTCACTGGCTACTCCGAGGTCCTTGCAGCAGCGCATTAAGGCATTCGATTTGCATCCTTCGGTGGCGGTTGGAATTCCTTCGGGGGAGAAATAGTCTTGCTCACCACGAGCCACAGATACTAATCTGCAAAGGGGGAACATTAGCTGTGCTCATTCAAATGATAATAATAACCCCAAAAGACTTACCGTCCATGAGCAACGAGAGCATATTCTCTTGTAATACTCTTCTGCGTAACAATGGTTTCCCCTCTTGGTGCCAAACCCCATCCACCAGGTCCAAACGCCCTATTTAATATTCTTCGATATTTGATTTCTGGCAAGTATATAATACCATCTGGCTTGACCTCCACATCATCAGCAGGGATTGGTGCAAGTAAAATATCTGCAGCTTCTTTGGAGAATGGCTGCGACGATAATCCGTGGAATGATCTCGCCCAGTCGACTTGTCTAGCTCCCTCATCCAAAATCAGTGGTTCATCTGCAAGTCCCTCTGTCATATCTTTGATGGGCGATTGAGAGTCTACCGCATTCTCTGATTCATTGGGTTTGGTTGCAGGGGCAGCATAGCTTGTGGGAGGCTTTGTTGCAGGGGCAGCGTAGCTTGTGGGAGGCTTTGTTGCAGTCGACGGTCTTGGTGTATAGCTCGAACCTGGAATCGCCGCATTTCGAAAATTTTGGGAGAAGTGTCTTGACTGACAAGTCAGACTTGTAATTTTTGATACTGCCGAGAATCTTGATACCGATGTCGCTGCATCAGTAACTATTGAGCGTGAAGCTCTAGGTATAATTGCTGCCATGTCGATGTGTGAGGAAAATATGTATGTTCTTGGTAGACGCGATGGCTCTATGTTCACGAAAATGTGGCGCGCTTCAGATGACAACCAATTTTCCTTCAATAGTTGATTTTAATAAGCTACCCTAGACAACAACAGAGGAAATCCAATTATAAAACTACTTGAAGTGAATTTATGCTGTTATTTCTCATAAAGTGAATTTTTTTGTCTATAATAATGTACATCCGGCTCTCACGAACCATATTCATCAAATCATACAATTATTCTACCCCTCATGCCCTCGATGATCTTTCCAGTCACTCTTTTCATCCATGCAATCAATGTCCATGTCATATCAAGCATCTTTTGTTGATGTCCTCTGATCATTTTGATGCTTCTTCCAACATTTTTTAAAAGTATCAAGCTGCATATTAATGAGAAGTTAGTCATGCTATCACTGTCTCAATTGATTCCCCCACGTGATTTAACGCTAAGAGGAGCTTTCTCATACCTCTACTTTGCACAGTCTCCAATCTTTCTTTTCAAAATAGCAATCTGTCATTTTCGAGTTCTCTTCTGCGGTTGATTCAGCATTCATCTCTCCATTGTCTATTGTTGATTGATTGAAGAATCTTGACTTACCCGCACATCCAGTGCTAAAGATTCGTTTGTCCCTGCCAAATTGAGTCAGTAATCAGACCCGAGTTGTTGAGGTCAACAGATTTTACCATTCATCAGGCTCATCATCATCCTGGACAACCGTCGCAACTGGGGGGTTGTTTCCTGACTGACTCGACATTTTTTGGGTACTCTGTGTCCTTCTCGGTGAGATTTGGAGAATTATAATAGTTCTTGTAGGACATCGAACGTGAGTTTTTGCTGTTGGTAGAGCCTCGGTTGTGACCCAGTGACTAAAAGCTTATAAAGTCGAGAAAAAATGGTCGCAAGAAAGATGGATGTCCTGGTCTACTCAGGTATACTGAATCAACAGTTTTTTGAGACTCATTCTAAGTTTTTTGATAGGCACTGGGAGTACAATTGAATCCGTTCGCCACTGTCTTTATACGTTACGGCGTTTGCTATCGCCAAGTTACGCAGTGATTCCTGTTAGTGATAATATCATTCTCAAAGAGCCTTGGACCGCTTCTTGTGCTCTTCTTGTATTCCCAGGGGGTGCAGACCAAGGATACTGCCGTGCCCTCAATGGAGAAGGCAATAGACGTATCTCACAGTATGTGCGTAGAGGTGGTGCCTATATTGGATTTTGTGCTGGAGGCTACTATGGTACCTCAAGATGTGAGTTTGAGGTCGGCAACAAACAGCTAGAGGTTGTTGCGCCACGCGAACTACAATTCTATCCAGGTACCTGTAGAGGATGTGCTTACAAAGGTTTTGTGTACCACAGTGAAGCGGGTGCAAAGGCTGCAGAGGTCAAGATTGAGGGCTCGCTTCAAAGTGGAAATGCCTCTCAAAGTTTTAAATCATATTACAATGGCGGGGGTGTTTTCGTCGATGCAGGTAAATTCAAAGATCAGGGGGTGGAGATACTTGCTACCTATGTGCATCCTGTTGATGTCGATGGCGGAGAAGATCCCGCAGCGGTCGTCTATTGCAAAGTCGGTGAAGGCGGGGCAATATTGACTGGGCCGCATCCAGAGTAAGCATGGTTTGCTTTATGCTTGGATATATACTTACAGCTTCTCAGATTTGCTGCCGTGAATCTGGACCCCACAATAAAGATTCCTGGATACTCGGACCTTGTGAAAGATTTGGCCGCCGATGACGACTCGCGAACAAAATTCTTGAAAGGATGTCTATCAAAATTGGGGTTGACTGTGAGCGAAGAAACTTCCACAGTGCCGTCTCTATCTCGCCTCCATCTTTCATCTGTTCATCCACCTTTTGTTCCAGAGTTGCTGGCTTCATTGGAAGAGATCATCGAAAAAGAGAATGGTGAAGAGATTATCAAGGGCGAAAATGACACCCTTCACCTTGAGAAACCAGAGAGTAGCTGGTCAGTTCAATCTCTAGTAAAGTCGCTTTCTGACGCAGTCGTTCCTACATCAGAAGAAAAGCACACTGTTGAGTCAGCTGGAGCAGATGATGGAATCATTGATTACAATGCTATTCCCAAACGAGTCATTCTCCATGAGACGGAATGGCCGGGCACAAAGGAAACACCATATTTCAATCACCATGCATTTTACTCCAATTTGCGACTCTATCAGCAAGAAAAATCCAGCGAGGCCGAAGAATTTGGAAATACTCTTTTGTATGGAGAGGTGGTTACTAGCACCAATACGATGTTGGAAAAGTGAGCTCCCTATTCCTCGTTTGGATTGAATCCTTCCTAATGTACTCTAGGAACTCGAAGCTTCTTTCTAGGCTTCCTACGGGTTTTACTTTTACAGCTACAACACAAGTTGCCGGACGTGGCCGTGGTTCCAATGTTTGGGTTTCTCCTCTTGGGTGCTTGATCTGGTCTGTTTGCATGAAACATCCCATGGAACTTGGACATAAAGCACCAGTTGTCTTCATACAGTATCTAGCAGCAATGGCTATTGTTGAAGCTATTCATTCATATGATAAAGGCTACGATACAGTACCAATTAAACTCAAGTGGCCCAATGATATTTGTACGTTCGTTTCTTCATTCTTTAAAGCTCGTTCTAACAAAAGTAGATGTCCAAGATCCATCCAAACCCGGAAAAAAGGAATATGTAAAGGTTGGAGGTATTCTCGTCAATTCCTCATATTCATCTGGAAACTATGATCTGGTCGTAGGTATAGGTCTCAATACCACAAACGCAGCGCCAACAACATCACTTAACGCTCTCTTACCACCACATCTCACACCTTTCTCTCTCGAAAAACTTCTTGCTCGCTTCCTCACAAAATTCGAAACCATCTATAAAACCTTCTGTAGAAATGGCTTTGATAAAAAACTGGAGGAATTCTATTACAAACACTGGCTGCATACGGATCAAATAGTTACCTTGGAGACAGAAGGTGGTGCAAGGGCTATCATTAGGGGTATTACTACGGATTGGGGATTGCTACGCGCGGAAGAGTTGGGCTGGGAAGATAGACCTACAGGAAAGGTTTGGGAGTTGCAGAGTGATAGCAATAGCTTTGATTTCTTGAAGGGGCTGTTGAAACGAAAGGTTTAATCAAAACCAGGCGCAGACAAAATACATTTCTTCGTTTTCACAATATTTGTATGTCAGATGAAGATAGATAACTAAAAATACTGCTCAACGCTGCATTCTCCAACTTCTCACCCGTGAGTGCATAACTACCACTCTACCACACTCTCCAAAGAACCTCCAACTCACCAGCGTTGAACATATCGCAGCTTTTCAACACCGCCTCTCTCACTCCTTTCCCCAGAATCATATAGCCATTCCTCACTTTTCATCCATATTCACTTACTCCAATCCCCCAAATGTTACCAATAAATACCTATATCCCCCAAACCCACTACCAGTCCCATCAAACACAACAAACACATCAATACCTATCTAGACCTCTTGACCATTCTAGCCTTCTTCCATTCGCGTATTAAACCCCCAAGTTCTAAATGTGTGTGAAGTAATTTGAAGATTTGTTACTGGGCATCCCGTCAAGTCAGGTGGATTAATTAATTGGTTGGTTGGTTGTTTAGATGTCTGGTATGAGTTACCTCTCTTCTTTTACAGTAGTTACTTGGAAGAATTTGTGGGGAAAACTTGACCGAGTAAAGAAAGATCTGTGAGATAGATGATTTGTTGATTGGTTTGTTCGTGTGTGTGTGTCTGAGGATATACCTGAATCTTGCTGTTGATTAGATCAGATGGATAGGTACTTTGGGTTGTATCTGAGATGCTAGATCGGGAATGGGAAGTTGAGATGTGTGAAATGCTTATATGGGTAGTAAAGTGTTATTTGTAGGTGTTGATAGAGTAAAATGCTTCTATGAAATTTTCTTGTGAAGAAGGATTGGGCGGGTAGATGTTTTTGGAATGATAGCGACTTCTACAATTTCCGAGAAAGATTTATTAGACGAGATGTTGGTATGATTATGCGAGATTATTGCATTTCGTGGTTCGATTCTTGGAATAAATAGTATGTATGTCTATATGCAAAAGCCAAAGCCAAAGAATTAAAAAGCTTCTTCTCTCTCAAGAGAACAAACAAGCATAGGGAATCGGAGAACTTCATCTAATTCCTCATATTAAATCAAAAAGTTGATAAAAAAACTTACATTCAGCTAATGAACTAAGCTAAATGAAGAAAACGGCATGGCTTGATAGTCCATCACCAAAGAAGAGGAGCTAGATTGCTAGCGTGCCTAGAATTGAATACCCAAAGAAGAGAAACTCTTCTGTAATCCGTGTAAACTCCGAAGCCGAATCCAAATTCAGAAATCTCAATCAGTCAATTAGATGGGAGGACCAGCGACTTTGAAGGGGTGGGCTTCGGTGTTGAAAACCCATTGGTTGACTCCACCGCTTCCAACTTGGTATTCTGCGTCCTGTTTGATGAGTGTGAGTAAGTCTAGATCTTCACGTTGGGTGACGGAAAGGGAGAGGATAAGGTGAAAGGGAAGGAATAAGGAAGAGAAGCTTACATCTCCATGAATCAAATATGCATATTTCAAAACCTCCGCAAACAAGAAACTGTCTTGGAAATCACTGAAACCGCCTCCGTTCGCCGCATTGACATTTTGGAGTTCAGCAAATCCACTACCGGTTCTATAATTGCAAAGTCAGTTGTCAAGCTTCCCCAAAAGTGATAGGGTTAAATGAAGACATACCTCGCCGTCGCATTAATAGCAACAAATCCATTCCAACTCCACTCACGATACTTCTCATCTCCAGTTAAACGATAAGCATAGTAGAAAGACTCAAGGACTTCGGGTCTTAGGATATAATCTGAATTGGTGATATAGAAACCGGCTTTCTCATAAAAGGCGAGTTGGTCGGCAGGTGGTGGAGGGTTTCGGGTATCGTTGGCAGAAGTGTTGCTCTCTACCCATTGGAAAACTTCGGGTCCGATACCGGTGAGTGTGCTGGCGTATGTGTCTTCACAGCCGTTGACGAGCTCGAGTCCGAAATCAATGTACTTTTGCTCCTTGAGTACGAGACCTGCGAGGAGGAAATTGCCTCCGTCGAAACAAGCGACTGTGTTTCGTGTCAGTATTGTGATTCGACTATCTTGAAGCCCACTGATGATGAGTGCACTTACGATGCTCGGAAACAAAAACACGTGTTTTGTTTTGGTAAGCGGCCATAAAGGTCAAATCTGGACGAGTCGAGGGGTGACTAGCCAAATGTTTTATGGATGAATCTGCAGCTGCGATCCAACGCTCTTTGTACTTGCCGAATCTAGTTGAGTCATACACGTACATCTTGATGAGATACTCGTAGAAACTGTCATCGCCACCTACCCAGCCTCCGCTTGCGTCTTGGAAAAGTCCTGTGTTGATATCCACGTTTGTACCGAGCAAACCTATAGCATTACTGGTCAGCTATTGCCTTCAAGATGAGAGATGTAAGTGCAAGAGGCGAATCAGTGTTAGATTGGGAGCCATAAGAAGAATAAATAAATGAAAAAGATCGAATGAGACATGAAGTCGGAGTGATCTCAGATGGAGGGGGATAATAGAAGACTGGGTTGATGCATACCAGGCCATGGCGAGTTGTACTCGGGTTTTGGGTCCAAAAGATACGACTCTCCCTTTTGTGAGAGTTTAGCATAAGTGTCGTTACCGGTCAAATCAGACAAATGGGTCCACTCAAGAACTAGTGAGCCAATTGTTGCGATTCCGTTTGTGGTAGAACCATCAGTGCTTGGAGGATTGAAATAAAGGTTGTTGGCTGGTACTCCTGAAGGTGTATCAAAAGCAAATGCCATATTGTCAGCTAGGCGTGCTGCCTGAGCAAGAACCTCATCGACGGCCGTATCGTTAGAATTGAGGTCGGAAAAGGGTCCTTTAAGGAGATCGTAACCTAAAACATGTAAGATAAATGGGGTTTCTAGATAGACATCGGAGAACTTTACCAGCAAGTAGCCCACCAACATATCTGATAGTAGTCTCAAACAGTGAAACTTGTGAACTAGTTTCGTCGAAATTGATGGTTGGGATCCAATCTAAAATCACGTCTACAATTTCCGGAATCTCCATGATGATTGCCGTGCTGAATGCATCGACAGCAGAGGCTCCCCATCCATTCCTTTTTGCAAGTTAGCTCAGGTATCGTGATGTATGGTTTTGATTGCTATACCTTGAATCTGAGTAACTATTCGCAATTGGATGAAGCTCGTCATGAGGGAAAGCGTATTTGTAATATCCATCCCAAGCAAACGAGAATGCCTCTTTGACAGCAGCCTGTCGATCTGCAGCAGATTTTGCTGAGCTGCCATAGGTTTGTCTTTTTTCAGACTGAGGACCATGAGGTATAGCCAACGTAGTTAGGCATAGAGATGCCAACGCAGGCGCGGTTGTAGAGATAAAACGCATTGTAATATTAAACCCAAGAACTATCTATGGGAAGTCACGAACCTATTTGAGATTAGCATTCCATAGTGTTGTTTGCTTTTGGCTGCTTAACTTACGTTGCAATATTTGCAAAGAAGATGAGGCAAACGAACGAATTGCTTGTCTTTATAGGAATTCTGGAGTTGAACTCCGAGTTTGGCAGAAAGACAGAGCGGGAGGAGACTATGTGGAACGAAGGTTCAAATGGATCAAAATGAAATTACCTGCAACACTAGTCTTTAAAGGATTTGGTAAATCACTATGGAATCCAAATGATGATGACAAAGAGGGGTAACTGAATAGTGAATCCAATGAGCTACTACTCGGGTGCCTCGAGGAGATCTGAGTCTAGAAAGGAAGACCAGAAGAATCTAGATAGAAAAGAAAGTGTAAACTTGAGGGATTTCAACGTTTTCTTAAATATAGCAGATCACACAACGTAGGAGTACAAAATTTGTAAGTCCATGAACCTAATGGTTCACATGAGGATAAATCTGCAAGGAACACTCGGATTGAACACCAAAAAGCTTAAGTTCCGAAGATCCTGTCACCGGCCAGAAAAATCTTGAATATATATTGAATATGTGCATTGATTTCTTCCCCTACCGAATTGTTTTTGGCGTGTTCTGCGTGATAGTAGACGCACATGCACCAACGTTAAGTCATGTCGAAAGCCTCCATTGGCATTTGACTCTCGGATAAGCGCATTTTATGCGGGGAATTTGATAGTATGATGATAGTTGTTCTAGAGTAATGTTGATCATATGCGCCGGCTATATGAGCTTCCCTATACGTGTTAGGTCAAGTATATGAACCTAGTATACTTGTAGCTGCATGTTTCTCAAGTGTCATTGTTGAGTAGCGGATAAAGTAACGTTGTAGATATTGGTGATAAGAGCTACTAGTTCAACGAGCAAGCATATTGAACCAAAGAATGAGGGGAAAGCGACGTACAACAACGTACAAGAATGAACCAAAACGAACAATTGCATTCAGTTTGGATTTCACAACGTATTTTTGGAGTGTTCGTGAAAGCGTCTGAGCGAACGGAGATTTCTTATGAAGATGCACGAAATGTTTGTGGAGAAGGTCACGGACCATAATTAGACAAATCAGACACCACGAGTCAGATCTACTACCTAGTTAAGTACCAAGGTAGTATCTTCAGCAAGCCAAAGACAAAACTCTTTCTCTCAAACCCCTGGCACTAAAAATAATAGAAATGCCGAACAAGTAGGTACTTATCGCATCTAAAATCACGTGTAGATCCAATCCATATCGGATAAGTCCGAGCGAGCAATCTTACTCAGGATTCTATTCCATAGATCTACTTTGAAGATCTTCGGCGGTCAACAAATAAAATAGTCCACGAACAGGCGTTTTGTTCTTTGTTATCTTGCAGAAAGAGATATTGCAGAGTATAATCTTATCCCGCGTGAGTCTGCACGTTAACTCTTCTGGGGTATCAATAACTAAGGTCTAAGATACCACAATCCGCATTTTCCGGATCTCTTCCCCAAACATGTTGCGATCATCTTTGCTCAGTCCAATGGCTCCATCTCCATCTGCATCTCGCAGCCAGTTTCAAGGATCAGGGGAAATAAGGTATCATTGCATGTTGTGCGTGATGCTTTCATATCTGCACGAATCCACCTCTGTCGGCGTATCTTGGTCCGCTCCATCATTGTCTGCGCGGAAAAAACGCCCAACTGTTTGTTGATAATATCCAATCGACCGAGAACCCAGTTGTACATTTGCTGCGGTACACCAATTCCTCCACCAGCGATAAACAATGGCCAAATCATCAAAAACACTGGTATACCGCTCATTTGAGGTAACAATGTTGGACGTGCCACTAGTGTGGTATGGTCAAAATAACTAGAGATGCTAGTGCAAATATCTGTTGCCATCCTGTTGATTATCTTTAATACTTTCATCTTTTGAACTAAATGTTCAGATGTAAGGTATGTTATCCTATTCAAATGCTCGAGAAGAAGTTCGTTCAATAATATTCTCATCCATCAATAGTGATTAAACATTCGCGAAATCCAGACATCACAATATTCATGACATTTCCCGTTGAAAGAACTCCCATCTGGCAAGTCTCTGCTCCGTACAGTAAAATTCCAGTCAAGAGGGAGATTTGCTTCCCATAGCTCCAATTTGCCATCCAGGAAAGCTACTGCCGAAACAATTTCAACTGGATCTGTGAATGCTTTCGCCCTGATGGATGCATGGAGATTGATGAATCGAATAACAATCTCAACCACCGCAGAGGCAGTCGCATCTTGCTTTCGCTTGTCCTTTAGAATAAGCTTGGGAAAGTCGATTAGTTGCGTCGAGGGGAGGTTGTCCTCCTCAAAGTATTTGATATGTGCAGCAAAAAAGAATTGCAACTGGAGTTTCGTGGTCGGTTTGTTTTCCTTGTAATTTCTCAAAGCTAGTGTTTTCAATAGACTTAAAGCACAGTTGAAATGCACAGAAAGCGAATGTGATTCACGGGGTGCAGTGTTTATCAACTAAGTTGTTAGAGTTGTTTCGTGGTTCGTGATTGGCGACACTTACCTCAAAGATAATTAACATCACAACTTTCTGTAAGAGTCCCTCAATATTTGCATTCACAATATCTCCAAGTTCCCAAATCACAAAATTCACAGTATCAGAATGCTTCTTTCTTGCAATCTCCATAAAATTGGGATTCTTGGGAGCGTTTGATAGTCCAGCAAGTCCCACTGAAGAAACTGCTTCTAACGTTCTTCTTTGCACGAACGATTTAACAGACATGGTTGGCATTAGATCAACCCAGTTATGTGTGCGTTCTAGTGGAACCGTCATATAATACGTGAGAAAGAAAGTTATTCCCTTATCATCTAAAGGACACCAGTTTTTGGTTATGGGCAAGTTCGATATGGGAAGATTTCTAGATTCGAATTCTGTTATAGAGACTGCGGCTTTGGTTGATAGTCGTGTAATAGGAGATGAAACCTTGGATTTTCCATCGTGAGGAGCACTTTTAGCTCTCACAATAGATGTATTGTTTACGGAATTGGCTTTTCGCAAGGTCCTTTCATTCTCATCCCGGAAGCAAAGTTCTTGCTGATCTCGATACCCTGGACAAATCTTGCCCACTCTTATACATTGTGTACAAGCTGGTAACTTCTGGTCACACTAGGAGAAGTTTAGTACTAGGGGTATTGATTGGGGTGGAATGATCGAACTTTTATCCTTCTCTTTCGGCAGCATAAACATGCCTTGCTTGGCTTTCCACAACAAACTATGGTGGTAGTTTGTACAATCAACGGATTATGAAAGCCGGTCCCGAACTGGTTTACGAACCGTGTTCATCACGAGAAAGCACCGGCTCCTATTCGGCAGTGAGTGGATGAAATCTGCAAGTAGGCAGGCTTAGCGGATATGTATATCGCGCAAATACCTCCCTCCCCATATGCGATTTGACTGTTGGGAAATGCAGATTTTTGGTAAAATCATAAATCTATTGAAACATTTCGTCTATAGTATTTTGTAAATTTCAAAGAGCTGATCGCGATTAAGAGTATATGATAGTATTTACGTACATAAGCACTATTCCGGAAAGGATAACCAATTCGCCATGTCGGTTGCGATATGGGGTGAGCATGAGAGTCGGTTCCGTCCTCTGATCAATGCATCGACTACAGTTCTATAAGTGGCGTTTTTCTGTAATTGTAAATTAAGAGGTACCCTCTAATGATGACGAGCGATAAGATTAAATGTTGACAAGCGCACAGCTAAGTAAACTTACAAGTATTTCAACAGATTGTATCAAATGAAATTAAGAAATTAAAAAAAACAACAACACGGCTAACACGCAGTTGTCTTTACCATCTGCATTCTCCTACGAGCGAAAACCGAATACCCCTTGAACGACTTCGCCAATCAGTACCTTCCAATCATGACTTCGAGTTGCCATTGATTTATCTGGCATCCTTTGGCAATCTCCATTGCATATATGGGAGGTATTTTGCCGGGTGCCAATAGTTGAGAGTGCCACATAAGGGAAAACAGGGAGCGTATCAAAAACATGCACACTGTTTTCTCATCTGTTAGCTAATCTCTACTCCCCTTATTCGTCATCCACCTGAAAGAGATTGAAAGAATAGACACTCACCACCACTCATGTTTCTCGGTATACCCCGTTCCCCCTAGCGCGAAATCCACCATGCGAAAAATACTCCTGATCAAAATCAACACGCGAGTAATATTGACCACATGTAATAGCGCCTGCCAATTTGGCTTGAGCTTTTTTTCTGCCCCATCGATCATCACATATTTCTCATTCTTGCTCTCGCCATCATTTGGAAGAGTAATGCGCTGCTGAAACTCAGAGGTAAAGCGTCGAGATGTGAAATTGAATCGGATAGCGATGATGGATAAAAGTCCAAAACATGCCATCTGGATTGCGACTCCGACCAAAGCAATATTTTCCCCTTCAGTCAGCTTGGACTGTGCGTTGGTAGAGGTGATATCGATAGATGTGATGTGCACGAAACTAATTAATTGAAGGAGAAGCGCAACTTAAGGGTGTTTGTTAGTGATTGATACATAAATTTTGTGGTTCTATTACGAGGGACTCACGGATATCGCAGTTTACGAAAATAGGAATTATGAACCGAGGGGGGATCCAGAAGAGCTTGCTGGTTCGTGCTTCCTTCGGGACAACGTGGTAGATTATTCTGCCCTGATGTTCATACCGTTATCGACGTTGTAATGGTTTCAGGACAGCTCCGCTTGGAAAGGGCTTGACTCACAAAAATGATATAGCAAGCAGCGGCCATGAGGACAGGGGATAGTACAATAAGTGCAGTTTGCGCCACATATATATTGATTTTTCAGTAACATGTTTCGAGGAGATTGCTCTGATAATATAACCAGCTCCTTCCACTGCAAAGATATCGTTAGTGCGAACTCGGGATATAGGGCTAAAAAAGGGAAGAAATACTTACTGCCAGCAGCAACAACCATGATAGCCCATACCCCGGCATTGTATCTGAGCCATTGGAAGAAAGTAACGAAGAATGCTAGGGAATAGAGTATGCCGACTACGATGGCGGCTGAGAATGATGGATCGTAGTTGTAGTGAGATAGTGTTCTGGGTTCTGGTGCGAGGACCATGGCTAGCGAGGGAGTTTCTTCTGTGGTTTGAATGGTTGTGGATTATTAAGTGAGAAAGAGGTTCCTGCTTAAGAGGATTGTAGTAAGTGAATTGAAGTGGTGATCTGAATATTTGAAGAATCTTCTTCAAGAAATGAGAAATGAGAAGAGAAAAGAAGTACAGGATAGAGAGGTAATGAGATGATGTGGTGTACTTGTATGCTCGCTTTTGATCGTGTTACATGAATACCAATTCGTCTGTAATCATGCTCATATTCATTTGATGAATTGCTTGCCTATTCAAGAAAGCTGCTGTTGGTGCCCAGCCCCAATCAAAAGCGTTGCATTGTAGACTCAAAGTAACATACCTGGCTAAATCATGTAGAGATAGCAAGGCCCTCAACAGTTGCATGATTACAAAAAGGGTAAGCAGATCGTCTCTTGTCGTTTAGTCATCAAGCATTCACATAAAATTCTACCAATGGCTCTCGAGCTTGCAAACTATAATGAATATGATGTAAAGATTCATTATGTATTAAGAAGATCTAAAATACTATATAATGCCAAATATGCCCATTTACTTCTCTGTATGATCTCTTTTCCTCTGACAATTAACATAGGATTCCATCCTTATGGACAATTAAAATAGATATATAAACATGATTTCTACCAAACGAATGTGAGAGATCGATACAAGAGAAGAAATATACCCATAAAGAAACCGATGTACTGTGAATTTTGAACCTGAATGACCCGAGAAACTTTTCATCACAATCTGTGTGAAAATGCAATGTGAGGTATATGAAGAAGAAACATTTTTTGAAGAGAAAAAAAACAAGCTATGCATGGTATGATGCGCTAAATAAATGTTGACAGAAAAAAAATTACACGCGCCCTAGAGCGGTGTCTAGATCACGAAGGAATGTATCCTCTCCGGGTAATCGTTTAGAGGGTACGATTAATGAGGAACTCTCAGATCTAGTATCATAACTAGTGCTGCCTCTAGAGAGCATCGTAAGACGTGCGGATGCACCTTTCCTCATCGGCGACTGGCTTCTCATAGAATTGCCACCGGGTGTATGGATACCAGGAGGCGTGAGGAATTGGAGATCGGGAGTAGAGACATTGCTATCGCCACTTCGATAGCCAGCGAAGTAATCATTGATATTTTGATAGCCCTTGATACCACTGCCGTAACCCATGTGGGACGTAGGTCTTTCGAGAGCGGGGGATGGAACCACGGTCGAAGCTGCTTGCATGGATCGTGCCATGATGCTAGGACTGGATCCCCGGAAGATTGATGGTCGAAGAGGTGGACCCTGGAGAGTAGAAGGTACAGATGCTTGTCCCCACATATTACTCGCTACTGGAACTGATGGCAATGCAGGTCTTAATGTGGGTCTTGGTGGTTTCGAGGGGAATTTCATGTCGTGGCGAGACTTTCCAATCCAGAGCATCTGCTCATGCTCTCTGAGATATCTGTTACCTCCGAATGATTTCTGAACAATTTCTCGACTTCGCATTCCAAGGGCTCGAAGTTCGCTCTTCTTCTCATACATTCGCTTTGTAATGATCGCAACTTCTTCTGCGGAAGGCTTATCGATGATAGAAGGAGGCTTGTAACCTTGAGGGTCATTCGCATAAGGAGCCCATTCGTCCAGAAGAGCAAGCATATTGATCTGCGCTCTTGCAAGACTTTGTGCATCATTGGGGGCAACCACAGCGCTGAAGCAGTCGCCGGTATTAGGATCTGTAAGCACCCGAAGAGACGCCCCAACATCTGTACATACAACAGGCGCGCCAGTCAAAGCCGCTTCTCCCAATGCCAAGGGTAGCCCCTCAGAGATAGAAGAATTGAGAAAGACCCAAGTTTTCTTGAGCACATCAGTTGGGCTTGCAGTTCCGCACAAATTGACATAGCCTGGTAAGGATTTGGAGGCTAAAATTTCGAAACAGTCTGTTGAGTATTGTGGTGCTTTGTCGATTGCACCGTAGATATCGAGGCGGTAGTCTTTGAATCCCCATACATTCACAATGATATCAGCAGCTAAAATAGCAGTCTTGATGTCCTTCGCATACCAAACATGAGAAAGCATGGTGACTGTTGGCAAAGGCGAAGTTGTCTCCTTGATTGGACTGAATTTTGAGATATCTGCAGGTGGAATACCATTAACGACAGGATCAATCTTGCGCTTGAAAATATTTCGGTGCTCGATTTTGCCTTGGTGTGATCCAATTTCAACTTCCCATCCAGGATTGAAGAAGTCAGCGCAAGGTAGAATGACATCGGCGTGGTGAAGTGTCAGTTGACTGGTGAGCTTCATAAGACCGAGTAACGAGTTTCTGACAAACGGTGGTAGAGAACAGAGATCTGAAGACAGGTAGAGATTTGTTTCGCGCCAACTAATAGCGTGATCCCAGATTTGCAATGTGCTTCCTCTGGTAATCTTGCACACAATTCCGTACGAAGCACTGACGGAATGATGTGACGCTTGGAATATTGCCGGAATCTTCTCAGGCATGGGAAGGGAGAATATGAACAAGTAGCGAAACCAAAGATCGAGTGCGGCGTCAAGTTGAGCTATTGTGGGTATCTCAGTCTGAAACCAACCCTCTGAGGGTGTTGGACTCACAAGATCTTGTGAGATCCATAGATTCCGCCAGGCATTCTTAACGATTCTACTGTTCCAAACACCCGTCCAGTGTTTTCCTTGGGAGAAATACGCGTTTAAGTTGACCAAAGCTCGAGTTGATTGGAGAATGTCACTGTTCGAATATTGACTCGTTCTAGCCCCTTTCACCAGAGCTTTGAGAATCGGGACAAAATTCTTCTGGATATCCAGTTTTGTCGCATCTCTGACAGCATGAACGACCTCTGAATCTAATCGATCTCTGAAAATTCCATGGGTTGGTGTCATGAAATCGAGTCCCCAAATTGGAATGACTTTTAGTGTTTGCACGTTCTCTTGTGTTTGATGTTTAGGCACTCCAAAATCATTCGCAGATTCTGAAATCATATACCACTTCGCCGCCTTAAGATTGTTCACCATGTCTCTTCGGCATGCAGACACTCCCCCTCCTTCATTGGGCCAAGTTCCGGAGTCTGTGGCAAGAACATGAAGCTCATCGCTTTTGAAATCCGGAGCAGACCTAGTGCGAGCATTGGCGGAACCTCCCTGTCCAAATGCGTACAAGTCTGCAATCTGAAATGCAAGTGGTGCCCAACCCGAAATTGATTTATCGAGATCGATAACGGCCATAATTGCGTCTGCGTTCTCATGCAAATATTCTTCAGCCGACTTGAGGTTGCCGTGATCACGTCTTCGAAAATATGGGCGCATCATTGGTTCCCGTCGAAGAAGTCTTTCGTCAAGCCATCTCATGATTACACCATCAAATGCCGAATTGTTTTTCCATGCTTGCCATAGCCTCGACCTAGCTTTCGAAGTGGAGACTGGATTTCGATGGGTATTCATACCCAGCCACCTGGGCAGAGCATGCGAACGTAATGATTTGAAGCCAATCATGTGATCATCATGCCGAAATGTGAAGTTCGTGGGTTTTTTGAGGATTCCGAGATGATCCCATTCTATCAGCGCCGGTGTGTCGACAGGCTCGCCATTCAATGTTGTGTATATGGTCGGATGATATTTATGATCGTATGACCATTGTGCCTCATATACATCGGGGCCGATGACAAAGGTAGCCTCAATAACTTGTGAATGGGGTATCCATGTGTCCAGCTTGTCTTGACGTTTTACAGGAGGAGCTGCCCATGAAACCATGCAAAACATATGCGGCAATACAAACTCTGCTCTCAACAACTCATCATCAAAATTGCTGTTCTGTCTATAATGGCAATGGAAGCGCACGAGATTTCCATCAAGAATGTAGGATCCACTTTGGACAAGACCTTGCTTATTGAACAGCACTTGTTCAAATTGGTTATTCCCTTCCACACATCGTCGCGAAATTGGATAGCGACGACGTGTTGCCATGATTGTCTGTTTTGAAATGTTTTCCAAGTCGTACTCATATTCGTAAACGTTTGCTTTCGCGCCTTTGACATAATCTTCTCTGCGTAAAAGAAGAAGATCCTTGCTATAAATACTAATGCGCTCAAGCTTGGCAGAGTCGGCTGGCTCTTGTTTCAGGACGCCACCATACTGACGGAGCTCGCAGACACCGTTGCCGAGTAATGACTCTTGTAGAGCTTCAGCATCTTCCCTACCGTTGTTGACGATACGGCTACCAGTAATGCTGGCTGGATCCGGGACTCGAACAAATGCTGTCGAAGACCCTCCAGTGCTCTCTATCATTATCCTCTGGCGCTTTAATGATACTGTTGTCCCACGTATCTGTTTCCAGAGAGTATCTACATTCTTTCTACCATGGAGCAAGAATATTGGCATCAAAAGATCCTGCAAAAAATGCGTGTATGACCATATTCCAGTTATCAAGAACATGACAATCAATCGTATGTACTTTGGAGTTGACTTCATGGTATAATCAAGCTCTCTTTGCAATTCCGGTTCCGCCACAAATGCTATTGCGAATAACTTCAGGCAATGCCCAATTGTATGATAAACTGTACTGAATGGAGATTTCAGCTGTCGTGTGAGCAGTTTTGACACCCCAATCCGTGTTTGTGTCTTTCCAAATAACTTCATTATGTTAGACTTTTCATGCTTATCGGACCTCTCTACTGGAGCAGTCTTCGCAAATTCCAGTGTATATCGTTTCTTTTCAGTGGCAACAAAGGCACCAAAATTGCGTCGAGCTAAGAAAGTGGCGATGGACAAGCCGTTGAGCTTGTTCATTCGTACCCAACCATGCTGGTCAGTTGTCAATGCATCCACCTGCCCAGTGCATCTGTCGAGAATGAGTTCTCGAATCTCTGTAGGAAGACCTTCCCAATCAATGTTTGGATTGCATCCGAGAGCTGTATGTCTAAGAATCTCGTCATCAAAACAGGTCGCAATACTTTCTGCATGGGCTCTCGAGGGTTTTGAGAAATTCAAGAAGTTCCGTAGTCCCTGAGGCACAAGGGTCTTCTCCAATAGGCCTGACGGTGAAACGGAAGAGAGCAATGACTCCAAGAGTATAGCGTCTTCGTGCGAAATACCGTGAAAAGTTTCGGCTGCAATGTGAAGCAGTATTTCGGCAGCCCTGTTGCAGGTTAGCACCAAAAATTATCGGGCTGTAAAATGACTCCAACATGGGATCTGACACTAGTGGAGACAACACGAGAAATGGCACTTACGTCTGACAGAAAATACTGATGCTTGAATGCTGCTCCATCGCATCCATTGTTTCGCAACCAATGATGACCCTCATTAAATTATTAGAATCGCAGCCAATTGCTTTTAGGTCCTTGAATTCATCAGAAAACATAGACATAGAGACGCATTCGACCATAATCTTTCCACTTTCAAAAGCTGCGATGGCCTCATCCAATAATGCTTTTACTTCCGGAAATGCACTCAGAGCAAAATTTGGGATTGAATCAACCGAGCTGCCCTTGATCTCTTCGAATATTCCGATAGCATGATGTAGAATCGACTTGATTTCCACACCGGGATGTGTCATAGGATCAACTTCATATTTTTCGTCGCCGTGAAGGGAATCCAGATTCTCGAAGGTCATACGAAGCTCGTCTTGGGATAGTAACAACTCACGACCTGGACTTGTGAATTCGTGGAATGATCTATCTTGTGATATCTTATTCCAAATGCGACCTTCGGAGTCCATCGTATCGACTGGTTTTGCTCTAATGCCTGCGTAATATAGAGATAGGAATGCTGCAGTCCATGTTGCTGCCGCAAGTGCGACCACATCACAGTACTCAAATTGGGGAAGGAAGTGTCTGAGTATTTGTCCAGAGGGAAGACCAACGCAAGTGGCTATGAGAAGAGGTTTGAGACTTCGAGGGCCCGCAAAAATCTTTGTGTACTAGATGAGAGTTAGCTGATGTAAATTTGTAAATCTTTGTCAAGGTTCTTATCAAGGAAATGTACCTGATAGAATAATAAACCTGTGGATGCTTATTAACAAACGTTTCAAATCATGGAGATGGTACTTACCTGTATAGGCTCCAACATAGGCAATAAAAAGAAGGGTTGATGCCTCTGTGCTGTCAAATACCCAGAGAAGACTAGAGGCTACAGCTAAACTCCAAACATGAAATAATGAGTACCGTCCCAGCATACTCCAATAAAGGTGTCTCCGTGCCTTGACACCTGCATTGACTGCGTCTGGAATTGAAGAGACATCGCCAATCAGCATGTTCTGACTTTCTGCTGTCATGGTATGAAGCTTTGCGGCATTGAGATCCAGAAGAACTGCGCCAATTAGGTAATAAGCCAAAGCAAAGCCAACAGGCATCCGGTATCTTGTGTTCTGCGCCGATAGCCCGAGAAGACGTCCACCGGCAAGAAGTGAGTTCCATTTGTCGAGAAGTGCTACGATAAAGTAGAGAAGACTACAACCAACCTGTATTATTTTAGTTTTCGATTTCGCAATTTACTAATTATATGGCGAAAGGAAAATTAGACTTACCTCATCACCAGCCTGACGCCAATGTATAAAAGCATTATGTAACCTGAGACCTGTTTGCATTTGCTTGAGAGTATCCAGAGCAACCTTGATTTGCATGTTCCAAGTTGATGAATATGGCATTGGTAGTGGCGTTCCTGAGTAGCCCGAGTACCATTTCAATAGGAATATTGTTGCGTCATAGCTGTCCACTAATGATTTGACGGTTGGATCTTGACAGTTATGTCGAAAGCCACTTCGTACTTCTTTTATTGCCGCAATCATTGCAGTTCTTGAAATTTTCAAGGCCGCCGGATCGGTCATTCCATCGAATGCACGGTTATCGCCGTCTTTGTGAGTCTTGATATACCATTCTTTCAACTCCTTGTCACTGATCTTTTCAATATTTTGATGCCATGTAGTCCATTTAGATGCTGTGTGTCGAGTTCCCAAAGCGAGAAGAAATATAAAGACATACAAGACAGTCAAATAGATATAAATATCATAACCAGGAACAAAAATTGTCGTAATTGGTGAAACAAATAAGACAGGGATAATCATGAGGATAACAGGACGTCCAGATTGAAAAGTAGTACCCGGATAAGAAAAATTGGCCAGAGTTGCGAGCAGGATCAAATAGGTGCTTAGTGCAAACAAGTACAAAAAGAATACTAGCCCTGCAACGATACCATCTTTGATACCAAGACCGATCAAGCCAAGCAAGCCAGCGGCAAGTGAGAAAGCAATACCGCCAACGAGCCTCGTCGCTATGAATTGGTTCATTGCAGAGAAGGCCATTGAAATGAGGTAGTAAGAGCCACCACATGTTATCCACGTGCCACAAATGCCTGATATTAAAAGGGAAATCATCAAAGCTAATGTAGCAGAATGCTGAGCTGTGCGGCTCATATTCCCACTCAAGTAGAGACCTTTACCAGTGCTTGTTAACAGCAGGATATCCAAAAGTGCTGGTATTGCGAAAACACTCAAGAAAGTAAATCTCATTGTTCCAGAAAGACCCTTGGCTTTAAAATCTCCGATATCGATCTTTGCAGCTGCATAAGCTGAGGGAGTTGAAGGATCGGCGTCAGTCCAAATGGGAGGTTCCCGGCCAGGTTGGTGATGACAAGCCCGATACCGATCCGAAAGTAGTTTACCGAAACAACTAGGAGTCATGTCGAAGTAAGACTCGCATCGAGCTCCCGTTGCAAAAAGCTCCGCAAAGGCAGCCGCCTGATCGCTCTGATCATTGAACAAGGTGTTTCTATCAGTAACTTCAACATATGCCTCGTCAAACGCGTGCTTCCGGAAAACAGAAAATAAAGCAAGACAAATAATGTCAATGCGTGCATCAATCTTTTTCGCCTCCATAATTTCAATCAGGGCCTTCGTAATAGTCTGAAGTGTATTCAACCTTCTTTCTTTCAATACAATAGTGATTGAATCATTGATTTGGTTGAAGACGTAGAGAGCATTCTCCTCAGAAGGATGCTGTGAGTTATTGTCCACGTGCCATTTCGATCTTATTGCTATGAGATCTTGTGGAGATTTTTGATTCCCTAGATAACCAACAGAACAGGCATCTTTCATCTGGGTAAAGTCTGTGGAATCTAGTAATTCTCTTTCGCATGCAAATATTATCGAGTCGATCAAATCCCCGTTGCCCTTGACTGACGATAACTGTAATGTCTGGAGAAATCTAAGTAGCTCTGATGGTGAAAGAGAGCTTATGTCATTGAGCAATCGTGGAGGTAGGTATGAGTCTGAATGTGTGAACCACTGCCAAAATCCTTTCTCTGCCTCAAATGATTCGTGGCGAGGACAGCCACGACTTGATAAGAATGTATGCAAGATTGTTCCACTGAGATCTTGAACATTCCTTGACATGAAAATGTCAAGCTTGGCCCGTTCTTCAAACCCAAATACTGCCCAGTAACGACTTTCACCCTGGTACTGCAATCCCGAATCAAGGCCCTTGTACACTCTGATTAAGTCTGTGGTGGCAGAATCATCAGCTAAGCCACAAAGTTGATTCGCGAGTTCTTGTATCGCTGCATGCCATGTTGAAAGCTCCACTATCCCTGGCTGATTACAAAATTGGTTTAATTTGCCACCAATTTCTTTCAATACAGTGTTTTCGATCGGGTCAAGAAGATCAAGGGATCTGAGTTTTCTTTGTGATAGGAGGATTTCGTCAAAGGATTTCCTGGAAGCATGAACTCCAAGTGGAAAGCATCCGAGGAAGTCATTAGATGACCCACCGGGAGACGTTGATATGGGATTCCCCGGCGTTTGATTGAGATACGAATATGGACCATCGGAGAATCTGTGGTTCGGTGCGTGAATGGATAAAAGTGATTCCGCCGGTGTGAGAGATCTGCTTGAAAAACCCGGTAGGTTACAATCAGATGAATTTCTCGGTAGGTCCAAAGGCACTTGCGAAGTAGCCGAGGGCATGTGAATATCTACATCGACAAATGATAGCTGGTTCGATTTTCCCGATGGCTGGAGGTCGACTTCGATGGAGAGCGCCCCAAGAATGTTCTCGGCTAGATCCGACATTTCAGGTATATATTCATTGGCAATCTTAACCAGCGTTAGTAAGCTTTCGTGAAGATAATCAAGGAGTGAATTTTTTGTTTAGTGAACAAAGATGGAGTGCTGTGTTAGATGATGCACTTACAGTATGGTTCAGACGCCACTTTTTATGTGCCTCCATAACTCCAGGCTCCTTGAGCCATGAAAAGGCTCCCAACGGTTCCTTCTGGTCTATTCCATGAGCCGTTGAGGTTAGATCAGAGCTTGAACCGATCCATGGTGATAGCGCGCTGTAGAACTTTGACCATTGATAGGATCTTCTAACAACAGCGTTTGTCGGATTTACCCCATCATCCAAAGTCTCCCATAAGCAGACAACGAATGGCCGGAGGCATGCTTGGGAAACAAAAGCTTTGATGGTGGGCCTCATCTCTTGCATCTGAAACGCATCGCGTTCGTCCCCATTTGATGATACTGTGCCATTTCTTATTATCAGCCCAGCTACTTCATTCAATTCTGCTAATTTAGGATCACGTAAAAATCCAGGAGATGATGTTTCGAGATAGGTCTGGAATCCAAGTTTATGAATGAAGGTAATGAATTCGACGACCATTGGACTTGACAGTTGATCGTGCCAATTGCTAATTAGAATTCCAGAAAAACGGCAATCGCTACCGGATACTGTTGATGAAGCTAGCAGCTTAGTGATCCAGGCAATAGCACCTTCGAGCGCCGCTGAATCTTTGCATTGCTGCGGCACAACAAGGCTTATATCAAGTCTTGCTAGGACCTGTGGCGGTTTATAGTAAAGACCAGATGAAAGAACATGAATTACATTCTCCTGAAAGGCATCGACAACAAGAAGGTCCCATTGCGCCAACACTTGCAGATCTTCACTTGTTGGCGTATGATTGAACCCGCCTAAGTATACTCCAAAGCTTTCGGGCTTCTTCTCGACAGCGACGACTTTATAATGTGATAGTTCAGAGATAGTCTTGACAAGATACTTCTTGATGGACGCAGGGACAGATTGTTGTGCAGATTTCCATTTCTACATACAGAAGAACGTTAGCTATAGATGTCGACAGCTATAAAGTCTTATCATATAAACTATAGAGTCTGCGATAAGGTATGAAGATAGCCTTTGCTATTTTACTTACTCGATAACCCTTTATTGAACTCTGTAGTGCGAGATAAGATATGAAGCTCAAGCCAAGACCAACAGAAGCAAGGATAAATGCAACAAGAATCTGTTTAAAAATTAACAGGGGAAACAACCAGACGTATTGGAAAGCTCACAAACTGCCACCAATATTTTGTTAAGTCCCCCCAAGAGGCAGCTTCAAGGCCTGTGTATTGAGCCATAGATGATATGAAGGCCGAAGAACGAGGAGTTCTTCAGAAAGAACGAAAGTGAACGGCAACGAATAACATGTGGTAAGTGAAAGTAAACGTTACAAGTCAAGGAAAGAAACCATCAGAAGAAGTTGCGGTGGAGCACATCCGTCATAATAAAAGTCAGATCTACGACAAGATTTGCATTAAGATGATGTGGGCGGTAGACAGCGCCGAGGATACAAAGATTGGGCACCCCCCCCCAAGTAGGTCTAGGTAGCTAACAATGTTACTTACTCGTAGATACTTACTAGGTAGGACTTTTCAGCCCATGCTCTATAGTGCGGGTAGTAGTATCCAGGAATAGGATTATTTGCGAGTTTCTGTTCTCGCGACTACGCCTGATTTCAAATACTTGGCAACCCGTATCCGGAAACTGTCAAAATCGTTCGTTACAGTCGCTCTCTAAGGTCCTCTGTACCAAAGCATTCCGCCTGGTAACGTAGTTTGCAGATACGGGTGACGGCTAGTAGAAATTGATACTTTGAACCCCAAATCCATAAACACGTGGCCCTGCACCGCAGGTGGGATTGAAAGACCAAAATATGCTGAAAAGAAAGCAAATATTGAATTTCGGAAGAAATACCTGGTAGCTGCAGATCGTTGGATAATGATGCCATACACACATTGTCAGCACGGAGAGTACACATCGTACGCCACAGAAGGATGTTAGAACATTCGATACCCGAGGGATCAATGTTTGACAGAACAATTGTCAAAATTCGCATATATTGAGCATATTGACTCAAGGTTCAGCTTCGTATAGTGCACGATGCGTTTTCGCTATAGGAGGATGCACAGGGCATGTGGCGATTAGGGATGTGGTGCAACTGTGAGTTGAGATGATTTTTGGAATTATGGGGTGCCTTGGTTGGAAGGCTAAGGGATAGTCCAGCCTCTCATACGCCTTTTCAAGATGAAGAGCGAACAAAGCTTGAGATCGTTTCGTTTCAGGTGGACCTGGCTATAGTAGACTCGGTGGATCGGTGGAGTCGGTGGGTTACTTAGTACTTACTTACCGTAGTATGTATTCGTCTAGGATTGAATAGACGAAAGGGTTTTACGATGGAGGAACTGGGTACGACTACGACTGCGACAATGGTTCGTGTCGCCAACCGGAGATGAAGGGGAGGGGGAGAGGGAGGGGTATTTTGGTCGGACTTCGGGATCGGAAAATCTTTTTACTTAATAATGTCTAAAATAGTACTAGCGCCCCACATCATAGAAATTTCCCTTGGAGTTACTTCGGGGCCAAGACTTTGGGTCGTTTACTCCGTACATGAACATCTGCTAAATCTTTTCCAGGTGAATTTCTATATATATCTACATCTATCTACATTCGTTCCCAAAGAGGTAGTTATATATTAGTCTCATCAGGCCTGTCCCTTTACAAGGGGTTCCGAAAGCTTGTTTTTTTTTCCTTGAGACACTGCTTGGATGGTTGGACCACTCTCATCGCAACTTTAATATAACTTCCTGCTCGCATACCGTACTAAGTATCCATTGGACCATCATGCTTACTGCCGCCCCCAGCAAGCCTTCCCTTCCCCATGGATGTTTATACCCTCCTAGTCCTAGTCGTTAGTCGCTATACACGATGGATTGAAAGTTATGGAATAGGCCTCCAAATATTTCCCAAGACAATAGCTGCTGCAGCCACATTTTGGCTCTCGTTTGGCCAACACTTGACCATCGATACTGTTCGGATTGCTATATCCAGAATTTTCAGATACCATGTGTCATTCAGCTCCCCATCAACTTTCGTGTGGATTGGATGGGATGAGCTCAGCCCTTCCTGCTGTCATGTCGGCTATTTCGTGTTCTGGGACGTCTCAATACACATCCTTGTTCGATTTTTCATCTATCTTCCTTCCTAACTCATTTCTTTTGCATATTCTTCGCCTCGTGAGGTTTATCTAAGACCATACGCGGCTTTGGATCCCGTGTTCAACCTGTAGCCGTAAAGCTCGTGTCCGAGGCCTTGGTGGAAAGCGCGATCGAACCTATGGCGCTGTGGCAAGTAACGTTGTCCTTGGCCGTCAGAATTCGTGCCTAGATTCAATAGTCTCTTCTATGCGGTAACTTACTCATGAGTGAGATGAGAATTTTACGTGCTTAGTAACTTGTTGCTTCATTTCATTTTACTTCTTAAGTCGAGACAAGTACACCTCTCGTTTTACGATATTGATTACCATCAATGCTTCTCATTCTTTTCTCATCTTGATAGCAAACAACACTCGTTAAAGCAAAATTTTGTGATCCAAACTTTATTCTATTAATTGGCCTTCTTTAAACTTTCAAGATGGTGTTATTGTACCAGCTCGTTACCCATATTCTCCCTTTGAGCTTGTTCCTAGATGCAGCTCTTGGCCATCGGGCTCATCGCCGGGATCCCGCTGACGCGGATAATCTCCCTCAATCAGAATCAGTTGCGATTACCAACGCTCAGGCTATTATGACCTCGACAGTTCCTGCCGCACCTCTCGCTACGCTATCCATTGGAGAGGTAGCTGTCCTTGCCAATACGACTGTTGCTACCCCCCCTAAAGAAGAGATTATTGCTACTGATGCAGTCGATACTGTCAGCAGTAAAGTCCTTGTCATTGCACGAGATTCAGTCTCCGCATACTCTGCTTGGAGTGGGCTCAATGATCGAGGAATCCCATATGAAACCTTAATCGTTCCTGCAGCTGGTATAGCATTACCAAGCTTGAACAGTTCAGAAAGTCAAGGAAATTATGGACTCATTGTTGTTATGTCAGAACTGAGTTACTCCTACCCTGACGTGGGGTATCAAAGTGCACTCACGGCCGACCAATGGCAAGCGATCTACAACTATCAAACCGCCTTTCGCGTTCGGCTGGTCAGGCTTGATTCTTATCCATCCGCTGCATTTGGTACAGAGGCACTAGGAGCTTGTTGTAATAATGGTGTTGAGCAGCTTGTTTCCATTTCCGACAACTCAGCCTTTCCCAAGGCGGGACTCAAGACCGGTGCCACCATGAGTACCATGGGCATATACCACTATCCTACTCAAATTATAAACTCAACGTTGGCAAAGGAGTTTTTACAACTAGGACCCTCTTCTGATGGCCAATTCACTACCGCAAGTACAGCAGGCGTGATAAACAATATCAATGGTAGAGAACAAATGGTGTTTTACATTCCATTTGCCACAGATTGGGCTGTCACTTCTGTATGGTTGCAACATGCTTGGATCGACTGGGGCACAAGAAGTCTCTACACTGGATACAGAAGAGCACTATTCGGCACGCAGATTGACGACATGTTCTTGGAGTCAGATATTTATTCACCTACTGGGACGACTTACCGCATTGGCACGGCCGATTTGGCTCAGCATATTACATTCATGGGTTCGATCAACTCTAAATTAAATGCTGGAAGTAATTGGTTCATTGAAGTTGGACATAATGGCAATGGAAATGTCGAACAAGCCGATGAAATCAACGCAAGTGAAAGTGTATGTATTCCTTTCATCATGTGACTCTTACTTCATTCTCTCCACTTTTCGCTCTCGTTTGCGTTCCAATTCCAGCCCACTAGACGAACAAGACTAACTTTTGAATTCAGGTCTGTTCTCCTGGACCCATTGAGTATGGCGAACAAATCGATACACCATTGGAGTGGGTCAAGCCCCTTGGAACCGGAACCGATATCTGGCCCACATCGTCGGTTCTTTATCCCAATTATACCACCGCATGCTTAAGCGACGATCCTTTACTCACGTGGTGGACCACCCCTTCTAATCTTAATGCCTATGCACACATTTCACACACTTTCACACACGAGGATCAAAACAATGCGACTTACGCCGATGTATATAGAGAAATGACATGGAATCAAGCCTGGCTTACTGCCACCGGAATTGCCAATGCAGACAGGTTCAGTCCAAAGGGACTTATTCCACCAGCCATCACGGGGCTTCACAATGGTGATGCGCTTAAAGCCTGGGCTGACAGCGGTATCACACATGCAGTTGGTGACAATACTCGAGCAGCTCTCTTGAACCCTGTAAGTGTTGCTCCGTGCAATATTTTCGGCAAAACCCTCTTCCATTTGTTGCACAAACCTTCATCCACACAAGACCGCCTGAACTTCGCTAACGTGAACACAGGATAATGAGCATTGGCCTTTATTCACAACAGTTGCGGCCAACGGCTATGCTGGTATCCAAGTAACTCCAAGATGGGCAACCAACATTTACTACAATGTAAGTTCGACTTGATCAAGTAGAACGGCTAGATCTGACAGAAATTAGTGCGATACGCCTGATTGTACCGTGTTGGAATGGATCAACACCAGTGCCGGATCCGGTGATATAAACACTCTCCTTGAGGTTGAGAAACAGACAAATGTCAGACATTTGTTGGGTCTCCATCATGATGCCTTCATGTTAGTGTCATATTCCGCTTTTCTCTTATACATGTTTGCTAATTTTCTGAAATAGGTTCCATCAAGCCAATTGTAAGTCATGGCCCGTCCTCTTGTTCATTCTTCCTCTCTCCACGGTTCACTCGATGTGGTATCCAAAAAGGCCACCATAACAAGCACTTACTAATCCATTGATGATTTTAGTGCGCTACACAGGAGCAGCAACGTACACTATCAATGGAGTGACAGCACAACTTTCGCTGCTCATGGCATGGGTTGAGACGGTGACTCAAGAATTCGTCCGATTGTGAGTTTAGTTTCTGCGATGATTTCATCGGTACTGACCAGGTATAGGGTTGACTGGCCTCTCATCACCTACAAACATGACGACGTAAGTCCCGAAGCTCCTGTTGACTGTAAATTTTCTAACCTGTCATCAGCTTGCTGCCCTATTTGTCAATCGAATGACACGAGATTCTTGTGGAGCTAGCTTGTCATATCAACTTGATACTACTAGCTCATCGATTACGGGCTTCACACTCTCTGCAAATGGCAACACCTGCTCAACACCGCTCCCGATCACTCTCCCAGGTTCAGTCACCGACACCAAAGGGGCCACTGTCGAGCAGGTTGGTAACGACCCTACGACATTGTGGGTCACTTTGTCTGGCGCACCTGTCAGCTTCACTCTCACCACACCAATTCCCATAACGAGCAGCTAAGCACGCCAGTCTCACTCAGTATAACGCAAGAATAATTATGGTCTGGTCTCAGAAGGGGGGCTAGGAAGGAGCACTTACTGCCAGTATTTTTTGCCTTGTGTCAACATTTTCTCTTCTTATCAGTGGGACGCGTTGTTACGCTATCACAGTTCTTGGGTCAAAAGTTTCGTGCTCTTCCTACATACTTAAAGTAGGATTATCACCGTTCAGCTAATGAACCATTCTATCTTAATGGGAAGCTTCAAATTACATCTATCATATATCTAATTTGTTCTACGTCTAATTTGCCTTTTCTTTATTATCCCAAGTATGAATGTGACCCTATTACGATTCTTTTGAGTTATCTCCTGCTTGATCAGTGAGCCAAGATGTACATCACTTTGAACGGTATGCCAATTAATTCAAAATATCGATATCACCTCCCAGATTAGGTTTATTGCATACCCTTGAACTAATTTGTGGATCCGGGAGGTTCGGATTACACAGCATGTACTTCTGTACCATGCATGCCACAATCACACAATCACACCGTATCCGTACCGATCCCCCGCAAAGAAAAAGTCTCCTAGCTTACCCAAGCGCCTACCGCTTTTCTCTGCCGTCTCATTCGGATACCAATTTCTGGATACGAGCCGCCGCAATTGTTTCATTAAAAATTTGCAATATTTAAATGCGCATATACAATGATTCAGCGTTCAGGGATTTTTTTTTTTTTTTTGCAAACGCATAAGAAAATGCAAGCTAGAAACGAGTCATTAGACCGCCCGCTTAGACCTCGGTGATCTATCCAAGTTTATTTTTATTTTTACGTGTATGCATGGATACATGTGGCCAACAACTCGAATTTTTCTTGGCAGTTCAGCGACTCGAACTGCCTGGTACCCAGAACGCTACATCACTAGCATTCCAGCTTCTTCCAGGCTTCGATCCAAAAACGCACACTAACATCGTCCCATAAAATGTATCACAGCCCCTGGAATGTCGTATTCATTACCCATGTACGGGGCCAATGTGTCTGAAAGTTCTCGCATATTTTCGCACTGTTGTAATAGGCGTTCGATGCGATGAACACTTCAGGTATCCATAATAGTGCCAAAGCTAAAATTCTACCTAGCCTAATGAAACGCTATTTTCAACCGGGGTTCAAGTCGCTTGAAAGTTGAAACATATGCCCTTTGACCCTATCACCAAAACGGGGGAACCCTTCTGTTTCTGGAAAGCGACCCCTTAGCGAGCTTGCACGCTTGGCGCCGCATGGTTGGGGGTCAATGTGCGCCAAGAGCCACCTATGCTATACCCTATGGAATGAGAAATCCGAGGTACATGACATGAGAATCCTATTCTCATTTTTGATTATTGGAGCTTCGGGAGAGGGTGGGTAACTCCAAGCCAAAAAAAATTATCACACCACCGTAACCCGCGAATGGCAGTCCAGGTTTTCAGCTTGAAAATTCGGTGACAGCAAATGCATAGGCACTGTAAGCAGATTTACGAGGTTATTTCGTTTTCGAACTGGAGGGCATTACTTTTCTCACTTGATTAGCAGCTTTAAGGAGGCTGTGCGTATTGAATGAGATGGCGTTTTTGGGGTTGCCCACGGATTCACTGGGGGATTTTACTATATAGGATCGCCTAAGAGAATCTCATCATGACACGCCATGCAACGAAAACGTCGCTGTCGAAGTGCCGTAAAAAAAAACTTCTCGCTGCCAAGATAATCATCTGTTGTTCGTTTTTATTCTTTTCCAGGGTCCCAAACAGAGATTTTTCTCCGAGGCTCTCACTACATCATCAGGGATATTTGAGCTGCCTTGACGGCTATACTGTCGAATCGGATTACTGCCAGAAACGACATGTCCTCTGGAGGAGTATCCAATTCACCTCTCACGAGCGGCGAGATCGCTGTCAACACACCACTCATGGCTTCCAAAGAACAGAAACCTGTTAATCCACACAAGATTTTCACCAGGAAATGCAACATTATTCTTGGTTTAATATTCCTCTTTCTCCTGGCAATAGGCTTGGGTCTGGGCTTGGGAATCGGTCTACGACATCACCATTCCTCCCCCCCAGAACCCACTCCTACCACCTCACCATCAAACCCGCTCCCTCCTACGAACGGCTCATATTGGACCCCGAATCTCAACGCTTCCAATACATGGAACATCGAGTTACTCACGCCACTCGATCCCGCCAACATCTATCCGAATACAACAATCTATGACATTGATCTCTTCCTTTCGGCCAATACCACCCCCTCCATAATCGGTACCTTACATTCGCAATCCCACAAAGTAATTTGTTATTTCTCAGCCGGCACCATCGAGAACTTCCGTCCCGACGTGAATCGCTTCCTTCCTTCCGATTATGGCAAGGTGCTTCCTGACTGGCCAAACGAATACTGGGCTAACACTTCCTCACCAAATGTGCGCGCCATCATGCAATCACGCTTGGATATGGCGGTCAATCAATCATGCGATGCGGTTGATCCCGACAACGTCGATGGGTATTCCAATGACAACGGGCTCAAACTAACAGAAGATGACTCTATTGATTATATGCAGTGGTTGGCGGCTGAGGCCCACGGACGGGGTTTAGGGATTGGTTTGAAGAATGCTGGCGAGATCATCGATCGTGTATTGGACTATGTGCAGTTTGCTGTCAACGAGCAGTGCGTGCAGTACGAGGAGTGTGACACATGGCAAGTATTCATTGACAATGGTAAGCCCGTATTCAATATCGAATACCCAGACGACGCACCAAAGGTTAGTCAAGCGGAAAAAACAAAAGTTTGTGATGGCTCTGGCATACAGGCGGATGGCTTTTTTACCGTCATCAAAAAGATGGAGCTGGATGATTGGGTAGAGGCCTGCTGAATAGATCTTGGCGTTGCAAACATACAGGGAGGTGGATTTTAAGTGGAATGTAATATTTTAGCCTGAAAAGAATACGATGTGGCTGAAAGAAATCGTGTACCAATAAAGCTTCACACATGCCTGTTCGTAGCTATTTTAATCTTATGCATGCTTAAGTTAAGCATGTCAATTAGAAAATTTAGTCGTTCTCAAACAGGTGGCAGAAATTGCATGGCATAAGGAAACATAGTGGAGTAAGAGTAAAAATTCCAGACTGTCATGATATGCGAACAAGTCTCGAGCTTTACATCGTTTGAGCGTCTGGAGAAAGTACATGGGATAGAGAAAAATACATGGGACGATAAAAAGCACATGGGACCGTGTGGGGACCCCTGCGGAAATCTCCAAATTATGACACATAGAAACTCAGCCTGCAGATGACGACTGGGATTGGTGCGGCAACTAGCTATAATTTACCATAAGCAAGCAAGATACAAGAATCGCAGCATGTTCTCTTTTGAGCAGGTTGTTTGCCTTGTGGGAATCCCACCCAAGTTAGAGCTTCCATTTTGGATACAAATTCTCTTGCCTAATGTACATCTATAGACACAACATTAGGATGATGATGTGCGTAAGCCCTACAGATCAAATGATACCCTTTGCGGCTCTTAATTTATCTCCGCGGTGGTATCAACTACTGATCACGGAACTAACCTTCCTACTCTAGCTAAATATTGGTAGTACAATAAATAAGATTGGACGAAAGTGGATAAGCTTGGCATAGACGATGCAACTTTAATCTGACCAGCAGATCGGGTGCATTATTTTGGACCCTGTCGAGCTACCACGAAAAATACAAGGGGACCTTCCGATTGCGGGGTGTCCAAGACATCCTGACACCGACAGGGTGTTATGATTTACAGAATCGCTGCAGGTCGGATGCAACGACTCAGCTAGGTTCCTGATCTAGCCGTTCGACCTTACTTTTGGGGGTGGCGACATAAAACGGTAATTACGAAATTTTCTTTCTCATGAATCTCGCTTCGCTTTATTGACATCGATGATGCAAGTATTTTGTGGGAACTTGGAAAAATAACTGAATCGGGTAGAAGGCCCGGTCGCAATTTTCTATACCTATTGTGCCATATTTTATGATTATCGCTGAAGAAGCCATGCTTATCCCTTCAGGATGATTGTTTCCAAGCTTGCAGAAGGCTCAGGGGTTGCCGTCTGATCGTGTATTCGGTGGAAAAATATTCTCCGGAATTAGCCTTCAAAATACCACATAAAACTCAGGATTCTGGTACACAAAAATTTGCAATAAGTTTGCCAAGAGACTAAAACCCGTATTGTTGGTTTCACCATACTTGCTACTGCTTCCCAATGCTTCCGTAAAATCCGATATCAAAACATGACAATTAAACCCAAAAGTTGGTTACCAATACAATCCCCACGCTCCACCAAAAAAAAGTAGATAAAATGAGATTCCTGTTCTAGATCCTTAGGGACTAATAGCTTGGATGAAATTTTCCCAATACTCCCCCAAGTCAGTATAGAGTTCTGTTGCCTGACTAGTGATATATAATGTCCCCACAACCGACCTCAGCTTTTGAGTCTCGGATGCAATGTCGGAAGGTGTGGACATCAAATATTCCGGTACAGAGTGCATCAAGCACGCCAAACGTCCTGGGTCCATTTTAAGATCCGTGAGAGCTTTCTCGCAAGCATTCTCCCGATACGTCTGGTGAGTTGCTTCAAACACCACATTGATATCCGGTAAACATTGTCCAGACATTAGTTTCTTGTGAGGAACTGTTCCTGGATTGTGAATGACCTATTCGGTAACGATCAGTCAGTATTAGTACTAGTACTAGAGTATATTGGGAAATGCACGCACAAGAGGCTCTGCTCCTAGACCAGAACTGCCTTTTACTGCAGCGTTAATATTTGCTAGAAATGCTTCGTTTGAGGCGGACCATTGGTTCGGCGTTTCATCGAAAAATATGCCTCGAACGCCGAGCCCATCATCTTCGAGCCTCCAAGCGGCGTAAGTTTTGACATCTTCTAGAATGTTGGGATATTGCCTGGTTGCATATGCAGTAGAGACATAGCCGACAACCGTAACATTAGGATATGAGTTTAATTGTTGGATTTCTCTTCGGTAGTTACTATCAAGTAATTGTCCAGGGCCATTGTGAGGATTGACCACGATGATGAATTCAAGACCCGGATACGTAGAAATGCTGTTGTTCAGTCAGCCCCAGGATCAATAGTTCCAAGCATGCCGTCGCTCTCCCCGACTTGCCTTTGAATTAACCGTCCCCACGCACCAGGGGAAGGGTAAATGTAGAGGGGGACGAGAACCTTAGATTTGGTAGGTACCACTGAGGTCTTCTTTTTGAAGAACATCGTCAATCGGGTATGCGATGATGAAATAAATTTACAGGATCAGGCTGCTGCAACCTAAATTCCCTTTCAAGATATTCTGAAGATGTTGCAAAAAGTCCCCAAACAAGGAAGGCAGCCTCAAGCCTCTATATCGAAATTTTTGTAGCGGCTGACTCGGACGAGGGACTTGCTTTTGAAATTGCACTTCAGCAGTCTTGAAACCAGTGTGGCCCAATATGGCACGCAATGTAATCCCGTAAGGTCTTGGTAGTAGTGCGCGGCTGCAATACAGGCGAGTATTGTGTTGTAACTATAATTATATACGAGCGTTAGCTGAGAGGTCCAGGCCAGTGAAAAAAGGTATAATATGAAGACTTCTTGAGCCTTGGAACCAACGCATTCAAATACATCGTACCTAACTTCTGCAGGGATTCTACCGATAATATGCCTGGCTCAACAAATTCTTCCACAAATTCGGGTGCTTCCACTCCTGAACTACTCTCTTTTGATAACGAATACAGTGCTCTTAGCACTCCTTTAACTGAAAAATCCTTATTACTCGACGTCAATGATATCGATTTTGCAGTTAGAAATGCAGTTAGAAATGTAGTTAACGATCAATGGATATTGGTCGTCGGTGGTTTAGGATTCATTGGTAGTCACACAGTCTGGGAACTAGCCAAAGCTGGATACAATGTAATGATATCACCCACAATTTTTTGTGGTTTCGCTAACAACTTTTTAGGTGGCCATAATCGACAATCTCAGCAATTCGTTTTTAACTGTCTTCGAAAAACTCCAGTTGATGGTCGATCAGCATTACAGTGCTCAGCGCAAAAATGGACACCGACCAGTACTCAGATTTCACGATGCGGACTTCAGGGACATGAACAAAATGACAACGATACTGGAAAAATATGACTATCCAGGCGTAATGAGCTTCGATTCGAGTTCGGTCACTCTTTGCAATGGTCAAAGATCAAGTATCTCCGGCGTCATTCACTTCGCCGCATACAAGGCCGTCGAAGAAAGCATACAACAACCCCTCAAATATTATTCAAACAATGTTGGCGGCCTAGTCGATTTCTGCGCTCTGCTGCAGCAATTTGGGATCAAGAAGATGGTGTTCAGTTCTTCCGCAACAGTTTATGGAACAGTTGCGGATTCTGGGGTGCCACTTCGCGAAGAATATGTGGTGGGGTCAGGATGCTCGGGTCTCACAAACCCCTACGGACGCACCAAATGGATGTGCGAAGCAATCCTGAGCGATCTCGCCAATTCCGATCCCGATTGGGAGATCACTGCACTGCGTTACTTCAACCCGATCGGATGCGATGAATCAGGCTTGCTGGGCGAAGACCCTCGGGCTGCCGCGACGAATTTGATGCCTGTTGTCTTACGGGTGCTCACGGGGGCTTTGCCTGCGCTGAACGTGTATGGTGATGATTATGACACTCACGACGGTACAGCTGTAAGAGATTACATCCACGTTACCGATCTTGCGCGCGGTCATTTGGCAGCTATCAGCAACCGACCAAGTGGTGGCTTCAAGGTCTATAACCTCGGTACTGGTCAAGGATACTCGGTCCTTGATGTGGTGAACGCAATGGAGAAGGCCACCCAGACAAAGATCCCTACCAATATTGTTGGCAGAAGAGGGGGAGATGTCGGCAAGTGTGTAGCACTAGCGAACAAAGCGGAGGAGGAGCTGATGTGGAAGACGGAGAAAAGTCTAGAAGATTGCTGTAATGATCTGTGGCGATTCTTAGAAGGCACCTCAATCACCAAAGGACAAGCATGTTGATGAATTTGTGGCGGCGACTTGGGCGATTTTTCTTTACGGATTTCTTGGGGCAAACTTTAATTGCGGAAAATGTATCTAGTATTCTTTTATTAAATAAAACGTGTCGGGGGCTTATGATATGAACTGGATTTGAACAAACTCAGCATCGCTGCGGTGTATCTGATTCCGAGATAAGGCTGCTTACGTAACCTCAACCACGTGCCTTTCAACCATCCATCAGAATTGAAAACTTATCGATTCTTAAAACAAGTAGAAATCGAATTATTGCAAGAAGTAGTTACTTTCAGAACGAAACGATATTCTGACTTCTCTTCTAGAATTTATATGTTTTTTAAACTGTCTAGAGTATTGCGAAGTGCGACAATATGAGTCTAAATCTAGGGATTCTCTATACCTGCTCCACATCAAATGAGGGGTTCGATGCTCGATTTGCTTTGCAGAAAACGCCCATCTCATCCTCAATCTACAGGAAAACTACGCCGGAAAAGCCACCTATGACTCAAGTCTCACGTAGGTTCATTCTCACCACGGCATTCAGGTAACGTTGCGAAGTTACACGTGAGGATTGTTACATACCAGAGAGCGGAGCAGAATAGCATCAAAGTAACGTATATTGAACAATGTTACAGAGAAATGCCAGAAATGACTCGTGAGTAAACTATCTACATGATTGGCGGGTATCATCCTTTCTTATTCCATATGCAATATGCACCGTCCCGACCTATATCCTCCGCTTTTATTCTCCCTTTGATGCAAATCCAGCAGAGGAAACCTAAAATGCACAAATTATAGTATACAAATTCATCAAACATACTTAATATACAATGTCCGTTCAATAACATTCCGTTTTATTGTTATTTAGCCCAACAACCAGTGTTTAGGGCTTTCCAGAGTGCTTCTCTCATCTGTCCACAATTCGGTGCTTTCGATTTTCTTCTCGAGTTCCTGTCTGCTCTTTCGGATCAAGGGTGGATTACATTGTTTGAAGAACATGGGGAGCTCAATTTCGTTGTGTGTTATGGATGGCATCCACATAGCTCCCATAGAGACCTGTGCTACAAGTGATGGCCTAGGCATCCAAATCTTTGCATTGATGAGCACGGGGGATGGGTCTAAGTCGGCTGAGGTCTCAGTAGGACTTGGAGTCAATACTGACTTGCAAGTTGGGGTGTCAGACAAGCAGGAGGTGTGAAGCCAGTCAATTTCACTTTTGGAAATGAAGCTCGGTGTGAATAGCTGTGATGAATCGAGCCTTGCCATATGGGCATGAAAGAAGGTTGATGACTTCTGAAGACGCGATTCATTGCTCTTAATAAAGATATCTGGACGATCGATGGCAGCCACTGGAGTTACTTTCCATGTACCGGTGGATACTTCCGTTGCAATCCGTGGGGATGAGGTCCACAACTGTTCGGCTCGCGATAAAGGCTCATCTAGTTCTAATAGCTCTTCAGAAGGCGCGGACTCTAATTCGAGCATATCCATTATCTCAAGCTCAAGTAAGTTTGATCCAGCATCGATCAGGGGCTCGTCGGCAACAGAGATATCAACCAAGTCCTCTTCTGTCATAAATTCATCTGCAGCAAGTAGCTCGGCAATCTCCTCTTCGGTAAGATTTTCTACGTCAGCCATTAAGTCTTCGAACGTAGGCTCTCTAGCGAGTGGTGTATCGTCGTCAACTATTGCTTTTGCAACGAATTCTTCGATCATGGGCTCCAGAGAAGATACACGAAGCCAATCAATCTCTGGCTGTGACTTATCCTTGGGCGTGAAAAGCTCCGAGGACTCTAGGTGTAGGAGAATGGATGAATGAGTAGCAGATATTCTCTTGGTAGGTTCATACATTATGCTTGAAAACAGGTCCGGAGTAGATAATCCATTGACGGTCCACATCGTAGAGATCTTCTGCGCGACGACGGGTGAAGCGATAGATGTACGTAGCCAGTGAATCTCAGGCTCACTCTTTTCCGACACCGTATAAAGTTCTGTAGACTCCAGAGATGGGAGGAGTAAAGAATGAGCACTTGAAGGTCTTTGGATATGATCTTGCTTCAAGTTTGCAAACATGTCCGGAATATACTTGACGACTCTTGTCGATAATTCCCACATCGAAGCATCACTTTGGTTGATAACCTCAACGGCAGGCTTCTGGAATAGGAGATTGCGGGTGGCCTTAGGCTTGCTCGAAGTATGTAGCCAACTTCTTGAAATGAGTGAAACCGAAGATGGTTGCCAAAGCTCATAAGATTCCAGCGTAGACAATTCAAGATCCTCTTGCGCAATAATTCTTCGAGAATGTTCAAGCGCTAACGCCTCAAATTGTGGCTGAGTATCGCAAACAGACTTTGATGGTTCTGTCCATAGACCACTGTCTACGACTGACGTCATACTCGCTGATTTGGAGACCCAGAGACTAGACTCGGACATTGGATGAGAACTTGTGATGGTGCAATGCCCGATGCAAGAAGGGTGAATATCCATTGTAGTTGAAATGAGAATATCAGCGAAGAAGACTGGGTGAATAAGAGCAGAGTCGAATCTCGGATCTTGAACATATTCCAAAGCCGCAGGATAAACATCGCTGGCACTCGACATCATGGATTCTGTAAAGAATTCTAGGTGAGGAGGTGAAACATCATAGCTAGGAAGAACACGTTCAGCCATCACCACAGTATCTCTCTGAAGCTCCCTAACATCGAACATCTCTAACCCCTTCGGAATCCCCGCAGCAATAGCCTCTTTCAGCGCATCTTTCCACATAAAAGCAAACACCGTTGGACGTTGCACTCGCGTCGTATCTGTGTGCACAATCTTTCCCAATGCGCGATCCCAATCATTAACACTAGCTGTAAGACATAGAAGTTTCGTGTGTCCAAAAGCAGCGGGATGAATATTGTCCACATCTGAGACGAGATTTTCGGTGAAGAAAACGGGGTGGAGAATTGCGGGGTTATAGATAGCGGAGTAGGTTGGCCCGGTAGTATTTTCTGCAATGGATTCTATGAGGTCTAATTCTAAGATGTTCAGAGATATCTGGGGTTCTTCGATAGTTGGTGGTGTTCCGAGAGTTATAGATTCGTTTAGAGAAAGATCCCATTCGGCAGATGTTGTCTTGGATCTAGGTAATCCTGCGATGATAGCTTCGTTCAATGCATCTTCCCAATTGGCACGGAAGGCAACGGTAGATCTGTATTGATGTCTAATAGCTCTGTGAGCTGGTTTGACTGGTTTCATTGGCACCACAGATCTGCGAAATTTCGGGAATTGAGGTTTTTCTAAACTAGGAGGGATTCTTGCCTCGAATATATCCCTGGAAGACAAAACCTTCGACTTTCTGAGTGGTGTTGAAGGCGAAGGTTCTGGAGGAGATCTTGGAGTTGGTTTCAAAGAAACCTGACGAACAGGTAGCTTGGATTGATACTTGCTTGGGTCAGCAGGAGGTGGCGGTGGTGGAATAACTTCTTCCTTCTTCTTGGCTGAAAGAGTTCTTCGCATGGAAACAGAAGCCAATGAAACGGAAGCGAAAGAGAACAATGAAGATGCTTTAGTACTCGTTGAAGCGATAGACGATGCATCTGAAATATCAGGTGAAGATCTTCCAGAACTTGTCTCGGATGCTATCGACGGACTAACTGGTCGAATGGAAGATTCCGAAATCCAATCATGATCACGCTTTAGGTGCAATAAGCATGGTTGACGCCAAAGCTTATTGGATACCAAGTTTGAAAGGGTTCCCGGTACACTTCTTACTTTGGATGTCAAGACCAACGCGGCTGGCTCTAGCTCGGTCGTGCGATAATTGGTACGAGATGATCTTGATTGAAATAGACCTTCGATGATCTCACCAGCAACGACCGGATGTGGAGTCCACATGAAAGAGCGACTAGCGGCAACTGTCAATGAAGCTGGTTTAACCGTACTTGTTAACATCCAGTCCTCGCCTGTGCGTGGCACAAATTCTTCGTTTGACCACAACTTATCGGAAGAAAGAACGGAAAGTACAGATGAGTTTGTCCGCTGGATCTTCTTGATATCAATTGCAGCCGGTGTTTGTGTAGTTGTGCGGAAATCTTGACGCTTGGATTCGATAGAGAATAGACCATAACTTGGCACTTCAAAAGAAATCGCTGAAGGAGTCCACATGAGACTCGTGAAAATGGTAGGCGGCGATTGAATTTCGAAGCAAAGTTCCATATCTGACTCTAGTTCCTCAGAAACATCACTGCCCTCCTCATTCCAAAGGCTGTGGGTCGAAATTTCAGGTACTGAAAGCGACGGTTGAGATTTTGTTCGAATAGTGTCTTGTAATGATGGGATATAAGATTGCCAGACATCCGAAGTTGGTTGAGGTAAACCATACTCGAATCCCTTGGTGCTTGGTGACGGGGTATGATCCCAAAGTAGCGAGTCTTCAACCAGAGACCTGGAAGAATCACCCGAAAATTCGAACAATTCTTGGGAGCTCTCTTCATTCAATACGACGAGTGGTGACGCTACATTAGAAATAACCATATCCTCAGAGTTCATAATATCTTCCTGTGAAAATATGATGGTCGAGTTTCTAGCCTCGTTGTAGTCTCCAAAATACTCATTATTGAACTCCTCATAATCTTCATTTTCTGAGCTGAAATCAGTCTCTGAGCTCGTCTCATAGTCATCATAATCATCAATGATATTCTGAGGGGACTTTGGTGGCGGCAATAAGCTATCCTTTGATGGAAGGTCAGTGGTCTTCAGCATGCTTGCAATTTCCCACAAAGTGGTCTCGTCGAAATCATCATCGCTTTCAATTTCCATCTCGGAGTCAAACTCCTCTTCCTCGTCGTAATCAAAGAATGATGTGGATGAATATTCCAGTCCATCAGATTCCAATTGATGAGACCTTGAGTCGAGCATCGCGTTCAATGGTGGTCCAGCCTGGGACGATGAGTTGTAAGCTTGCTGTGGTATAGCTGTGTCAGATCGCTCGCCCCATGGAAATTGAAATATTCCTAATGTATCGCGTTTGTTAGGGAGAGGCTCAGGGTTTTCGACTATTTATTGTTAGCTGCGTATTCGTATATTTAGTAACAGAATATCAATAATCACATACCAATGTCTGCCAAAAGCGTGATACGCCTGGATCTTCTAGGGGGTCTTTGGGTCACCGGGCGAGCTTTAACAGTAACTGCTTGGACTGATTTTGATCCCCACAATTCTTGTGCTACAACACTGCTAGGTTGCATGTTCAAAGACGATTTTGACCATAAATCGCTGCTGCTGAGTACCATTTCAACATCGCATTTTCTCTGTGCAGGACGCAGATACTTTGCTGGAAGCTCAGGAGATTCGCTTGGCTCTAGGGAGGCCTTGTCATGAACAGAGCTCCATAGTGACGAGGTATCTGATTTGGGTGAGTGTACTACTGCTTGCCATAACAAATTTGGGTGATATGGCGAAGTAACCAGCGGTTCGTTATCCATGATTTCCTCCTCGCTTTCATATTCGCTTTCCGACTCGGTCTCTGGCTCGGTCTCTGGCTCGGTCTCGAGTGGAGCAGGGCTTCCCATTGGTGCTTTGGACACCGACAAGAAATTTATACTGCTACTTCGCGAATGAGAGATCGCTGGTGCATTCTCCATGTAAGACATCTGAGCATTAGCTAAGCGCTGCTGCCAGTCACCCAAACTAGGATTCTCTTGGACCTGGGAAGACATGATCTCATCTTCTGCGGATGTTCCAGCCATATTCTCTCTCATCCGTTGACGTATAATCCGAGATGAAGTGCGGCGTAATCCCAACGATAATCTCTTTGGATCGGCTGTCTCCATGGTCGATCTTCTAAGTTCGGGGGACTCTTGGAATTCTGGTGTAGCAAGAGAACCAATTGAGGAATCAGAGTCAGGACTGAAATTCTGATGCATCTGTTGCCAATCGTTCTCTTGCTCGCCCATTTCCCTTTCGAGATTTTCAAGTAATCGTAACCTCTCCATACCCTCATCGTAGCCAAGGTCTTCGAGCTCTTCTGTAGCTGGCATACGACGTAGAATCGATCCCAGTGATGGACGTCTTGGTTCTTCAATGCGATTCAACTGATCTTGAATCTCTTGAAGTGCCCTTCCTGGTGAGTCTAATAGTGGAGATGATTCTGCGTTACGAATGAGAATTGGAGATGCTCTTCCACGTGGTGGCTCTAATTGCAAGGCAGTAGGAGGCGATATTTTCCGGGATCCATGCTTCGATCTTCGATCAGAAAATGCAGGCAGTTCGTCGCCGATACGTCGATGCCATGTTGGTAGAGTGTGCGTTGCTTCAATGGGTAAACCATTGATATCGAAAATGAAAGATTCCCTGTCACCCACCGCTGATTCAGCCATAGATCTTCGATGTTCAGCAGAATCCATCATGACAACCATAACCTCTCCTCCATCTTCATCATCCTCCACTGCAACCTCCGACATTCTTTCCAACCTCTCAACATCAGGTGTAAATCTTTGACTTCTCAGTGGCGAATATGCAGAATATGAAGAATTTCTATATGTGTCAGATGCAATCGATGGACTAGTCTCGCTCAAATAATCTTCATCCAAAGGAGTCGACGCTTGGGCGTTCTCATTGTGAGAGCTACTTGGGATTGTTTCGCTATTCGACTTGAGAATGCTTGCGTCGCTATAAATCCGACTTGGCACCAACGTTTTTGACGGACTTCCTATTGCGTTTGAACGATATGTTTCGCGATTGAGATTTGCTTCTGTCGAATCTTGTTGTGTTGGATAAACTTGCGGACTAACTGCTACGATGGTTGTCGTCCGTTTTGAAATAGGGTTGTATTGGAAGTCTATCCCATCCTCAATAGCTGATTGACTAGCCATACTGGGAAGACCTGGAACGGACGATCGGCGATTGTTGAGCAGACTGGCTTCTGGCGGAGCTGGAAATAAGAACTCTATCTTCTCGTTAAGTGTCATACTTTTGGTATCATTAGGTAGAATTTTCTTCAGTTCGGCAGCAGTATACACTGGATGCGGCTTTGGTGGAAGTGGAGGCAGCTCTGGTGCATCATCTGGAATAGTGAAGAAAGATTTCCGGCTAAAGATGGAAGAGCCTGATTTGGTACGCCTGTGGCCTGGCAGGGGCTCACTTCCAAACATGCCAGTATTCTTGTGCCTGGGGATAGGTCTCGCTCTGTCAATTACAGACTCCCGTGGTCGAAATGTCGAAGTATAAGGAGTCAAGGGTGAAAGTTCCTGCAAGGACTTTTGTTTGAAGTGGCCAGGAGTTCTGCTGATAATAGACTGTACTATTGTAGGATTATCATAGATGATGTCATTCATTAACATAACTGTTTCTGGTTGAGGTACAGCATTCTGTCTGGGTGGCATTGAATTCTGAGCTCTAGGCATGGATGGCAATCCGACGATAGGTCTATAAGTCTGCTTCTCTTCCAGGGTTTCTAAATTATTAATTCCTCGTGGTGACCGACGTCGCACTTCCTGTGCAGGAGAAAGTAATGCAGAAGTGGAAAGTCCAGAATCCGCCGTCCACTCCTTGGATTGATATGGTGGTCCTTTCCTTGCAGGTTCATTGGCTTTGTTCAACATTTCTTCTGGCGACATTCTTGGCCGTAGAGAAACTGCCCTTAGAGTATTGAATGGAGACTTTTTACTAGCCATTTCTCTTCGCTCGCGATCGTTCATTACAGCAGTCTTAAGATCAATCGTAGCTATCTTGGCAAAAGGTGTATCAGGATCCGTTTCATCACTAACTATAGGCTTCGAGATGGCAAGACCTCGAACAGATACTTTCGAGCGTTTAGCGGACGCTGATGTAGATGCTGCTTGACCCGAAGCCAGCGATGATGCAGCAAAAATGGCGGGAAATACACCACCCGGAACTTGCGTTGCCCCTGAATCTCCATCGTCGGCAAGTTTCGTAAAGCCCCGTACATCTCTTTGAGGTGGCGTTGAGGAAGGATTGACTACAAAAAGTTGATTTTTAGTGCCAGTACGACTAATTATTGGGGATCCTTCAGCTCCTATACCATTCTGGAATATGCCTCGAGATGATGCCATCGGGCTAGTAGAGAATGGAGATTTTGCACCGGCGGTTACAGAATCCTCTTGCTTCGGCGACAACAATGCCACCGGAAATATAGTAACTATGCCTAAAAGGTATTAATATTAATACATCGCGACAATCATAGATGATCAACACTCACCAACGAGCACAAGGAGGCCATTTGCCGGTACGACAGTTCGTACAATTAGAATAATACTAGGTATACCAAGAATCATGGGTACACTGGTCTAAACTTCCTGTCAGTAATGGTGTTGGAGAAACATTTTAAGCACATACTACTGTCCAAACCGCGAAGCCTGCAATAACAAGCAATAGAGCTCGACTCTGTACTTTTCGGTCTTCACGTCGATCCCCAAACATTCCCAAAGAGCCGGCCTGGACGAGCAAAGCTCCAACAATGACAAGGTCCATAACTAGAACTACAATTGCCACAGGTATTATCGAAGTTTCGGCGACACATGTAGGTGAAAACTGAGGGCGAGTGATTCCAACCAAAACGCCTCCCACAATGAATCGGGCAGCCAATAGTCCTTGCAAAATAGCGCGAATGACGGTGATCTTCGTTCCATGCCCAATCGACCATAACAAAAACTGTTCGAGTGCCACCCTTGCCAACTGATCGAAGGCCGTTGTAAATATTAACCCAACCTGACAAACTCCGGCACCCGTCGTCGGCATTAAGAGCTCTAAAAATCCAATCTGTGCCCATAGAACAGAAAACAACAAGAACAGAACGAGGACCAGCCTCCGGCCGTCCTTGAAGATATTTGAACCATGACCCCTAGCATATATAAGTAATGCGCCTGTTGCTGCCTGCAGAAGAATACCACTTTAGTGATTGTTAGTGAAAATGATCAAAGATATTTGAGGTTGATGAACTAACAATGAGAAAGCAGCAGACAGCGTCTGAATAGCATCCGGTATAGCCATTACGACACAACGTCAAAAGAAATTATAAAAATGTAAAAAACCCAATCTATGGGTGTGAATTCAAGAATAGAAAATCATGAGTGAACATCATGTTCCTAGCTATCAACGCGAGCTCATGTTCGGCGCCGGCGTCGTCAACAACAGCAATTGTTAATATCGAAGATGTTTAAGGTTGATGAAAAGTAGATGAGACTAGAATACAAGACGGGTGCATAGTAAGGCTGCCATGCCTCTAGCAGTATCGTGGGATTGAAGAAAACACCGAATGAGTGGATTCCTAAACGACGATCAGGGCACCGAAATCTACTCAATTTGGAATGACTGCCCCAACTTGGACAAGTGTTGAAGGCAACTGTAACGCAAGCTCTAACAATGACAGGTACCGGCATTGAGAAAATTGAATATTTTTCCAAAGGCTAAAACTAGAATAACAATAGTCATTGGACAAGTGCACATCGTGATAGGGTTGGGGTTGTTCTGTGCGTCGATCTTACTAGGAGGCACGGTTTCGAATGAAACTTACTAAGTCTCAAAGCCACATGGCCACGACCTTCCTCTGGGGTTCCACGACTTTATGTTCGTCGAAACTGCCAGAGAAGATTCGAGTAATGAAGTGATCCGATGCTTATCGAGTTCCAAAAAAGCAAAAATGGAATAGAAGAATGAATTAGACGAATGGAAATAATAACGTTCTTGGTAAGGCGAATATGCCTAACCTTTTCGTAACTTACTTATTCGGTGATCTAAACCGCTCCAAGAGCTTCAATATTGGATCACCGCAACGATTGCACAAGAACTCGAGACAGTGACAGTGTGGGGAATATTCGATAACAAACAAGTAGCTTTGCTTCGCCCATACTTAATTCTCATGTTTGCTCGGTGGCGGAATGTGCTCTACTTTGGGATACCAACAGACTTCCCCCTCGTATTTGGTAAATAATTCTAGCCATGACGTCCGAGAGAGTGTATGCCAATTTCCCAAGGTCAGTGAGTCTTCATAGAATGCCCACTCCCGATGATAGTGCTGGCGAGACTGATTTATTGGTGCTGATCGTGAAGGTTTACGGAGCGTAGAGTTATGCCAAGGCTCTTTTTTTCCAGTTGAAACAACTTGCTAAGCACAATCCCTCGGCCTTCACAGCCTACAATTTCTCCAGCGCGAAATTTCTGTTTCTAGTAGCAGCCAAGGTGTATAATGGTAGGTTTGTGATACTGCCGTTCACAGAATAATTCACCAGTAAATTTTAAAGATACTTTAAAGATATAATTAGAAACGTCTAGGAGGTAGATGACACTAGCGCCGGGGCATCGATTGATGCCACATCACGTGTAAGCACACATTCTGGCCAATGGTAGGATCTGCGATAATCACTCGAGGAGCAATCTTACAATTATTAATCCATGTGTCGAATCTCTGCAAGAACTCTTCGACAATTGGGAAATGATAATCAGCAAATGAGCTTTGGATGATCAATATCACGTGCCATGTTCTATTTCCGTAGGCCAATGCATCATCAAGACTTGTCCTCCATGAATGAACACTTCCCAGATCACAAAAGCGGCAAATACAGTTTACTTGAATAATGAACTGGAAATTATGATGGTCACAATGTTATCCATATATATTCATAAAGTCTGATTTGATAAAAATATGTATTCTACTTAATCACCTCTAGCTCAACCAAACCCCCACGACCTTCTCCAATCTCTCCTTCACCCACTCCGCATCAACATCTGCCTCAATATCAAATCCATGTTCCGCGCCCTCTTCAATATGTACCATCAACCCTTCCCCTCCAAATGCCTCCCTCCATTTCCCAGCAAACTTCGTGATGCCGGCAACAGGTAAAACGCTATCCTTTTCTCCGTGATATAGCCAAAGGAAAGGCATTTTTCTCTTCACCTCATCTCGAGATATCTTTTCAAGAACTCGGAAAGGATATACATGTTCCTCTTGCCCAAACATCTCTTTGTATCTTCCTTGCTGCAGCGCCACAAGAATAAGTTGCAATCTCTCCCATGGATCTCCTGTATCAGAAACAAGTTCTCGTTTACTTGGATCCTTCTCCATCTTTTCTAAATGATTATCCAAAATCTCCGTAGGAAGTATGGGTACACCAAAAGGATGTTTTTCAAATTTCTCGCAGAACCACTCATCTTCGATATCTAGTTGCGGATATGCGGCTATGCATACTTTTATGGTATTTTCCGATTCGGTGAGTGAAGATAGCATGGCGAGATGCCCACCTGCACTATCGCCGTACAAGAGAGTGTGAGAAAGGTTGGCTGTGATGTTAGGGGGAAGAGAAGATTGGAATGAGGATGTACGCGTCCAAGTCCAGAAATCGGAGATATCGGAGATCATTTCTGGAGCAGTTGATTCTGGGAGGAGTCGATAGTTTGGCGCGATAATGATGGCAGATTCTCGAAGCGCGAGGGTTAGGAGGTACTGGGCAAACCAAGGAGCGAAGACTCCTGATCCAGTTACCTAGATTGGGGTTAGTATCTGTAAATTAGAGGGGCATTCGAGACCCATTTACCGAACCGCCACCGTGAATTTTCACGATCACAGGATGGGGCCCAGGAGATAAATTTTTGGGTACGAGAATGTAGGCTTGGATTTCATGGTCTCGAACTGTCTTATAGGTTTTGACCGAAACGTTGAATTGAGAGAACTTAGCAGAATCCATATTGGCGATCTAAGACAGGCGGAATAACGTCTAGAGATCCTTTGAAATGAGAAAATATCTTGCTACTTATGGATGAGATGGCACGCAAGGGAAATACCGTCAAGTATGTTAGAATGTCATCTTCTCCACCGACCACATTTATCAGTGGGTCATTAGTTGACGACACTTCATCGTCACTGTTGATTTGAGGATGCCGAGGTGGGATGCCGAATAATTTACTAAGTGACATCCTAATGCACCCCATATTCAAGCACTCATTGCTATGGCAATTATATTATTTCCTCCCCAGATTATCAATCAAACGTCCGAGAAAGAGGGAGCCGTTGGTTGACAGACCCCAATTTCAAGAATTACCAGGAGATGTCCTGCTTGGTAGCGGGCCCAATTCACCTTTCTCGGGGAGTTAACAACAATCGGACTCGACAATCGTTCTATTTTCCGACAGAATCCGCCTTAAATCATCCAAAGGGTTTTGATCGGGCATGCGGAGGAATAAGCATAAGAAAGTGTATGGTCGAGGAATCTGAGTCTCTGTCCGTCATTTGAGTTTACCAATCTTGAGTCTCGAACATCAATGATGAAAATATGACAGAGTACAAACTTGGAAACTTCTGATGGGTTCATCATTGACGTTTGGCTTGTAACAATGGGAAATATACAGTCTTTGCATAGATGAAAAGTCAATCATTGGTGCATGGCTCATGAATTGACTCCAAATCGAATGCATCGACGTTATCAATATATCTGCCAGTATGCTCCAATGTTTTATTGAATCATAAGATCAGAGCGTATGACAAGTTCACGAAGCTAGTGTTGAATCAAAACGTTTCTTTCGCCGTGAGCCATTGCTAAGGAATCTTGCAAACCAATATTTGTCGACATTGTTATCGCTGTGTCACCTGGGGGACTCAACTCTTTTTGAATCTTCAAGTAACAAAAAGAGAACTGCCTTGGATAAAATGCGATTGGACTTGATACAAAAGATGTACAAGGTGCAAATAAAATAGTCATGATGAGTGATACAACAGTATTCAAATTCAAGACATGGGTAGAGACCACATCAACGATATCGAAATACAATCAAAATAAGCACCTCGGTCTCCCTCGGTCTTGAGGTTAACAAGTATACCTCGTAGCTAACGAGTCATTAGGGTTCATTCTATATTCACTTGTTACTTGCAATTGCTCACCCCGCGTTTTGGCAAGAACAAGCTCCTCGACTACTTCCTCGACTAATTCCTCACCTATCTTGGAAGACATGTTCTTGGTGTATTCGATTGGATCGGATCCACTGTAATCTGCCGTACATATACCGGTACCTATTGAACTTCTCCGTCAGCTTTTTCTTCTTCTTCTTCTCCTTCTTCTTTCTCCTTCTCCTTTTCTTTTACTTTTTCTTTTTCTTTTTACTTTTCCATGGAGCGAAGCGAAAAAGCCTCCACGGCAGTGGCCTAGCGGAGCGTCATCAATCAATATTATAAGGTTTCTAGATTTCTCCAACCCTCGTTCTCGCTGGGGCTGGTTGTATTCAATCCCATCAAAACGATACCTAGTGTACCTACGAAGTACTGTTCAGTTGTTGACGACGTATAAGGTTAAATGTCCAGCTTCAAGGTAATATCCAAGAAAATAATTGCAGTTAGATTTTGTCGTCGAGGAGGAAGAAGAAGAAGAAGAAGAAGAAAGTAACAATAATTCTGATTATAACAATAAACAGATACTTGGATAATATTACTGAGGACAAGTGATTTTCATGCAACATCTGTATTCTCACTTCTCACTTCTGACTTCTGTACTACCTACCTAGGTATTGTTGTGCACTTGCACTAATATAGTTAGTCTCCTTTTATTTTCGACTAAATTCCGGCGGAACGGCCCATCATACGATAAAATCAGACCACCACGACTTATCGGTCGATAATCCAATATATCCCAATTCCCCCAATGCCCCCAATGCCCCCAATGCCTCCAATGCTAACAAATTTGACAACAAATTTCATTCTTCACAGGAAAATATGCGTATGAACCTATGAACCTGTGAATCTTTTACCTTTCTTCTACTATACCATTCACCTTCCTAGGTACCATTCACTTCCAATCATTTCAATCATTCGCAAACTTGTCTCAATTCGTACATTTTGTGCACATTTCAATCCTTGTCTTATCTGATTCGATCTTCAGAACCTTCCAAATTATCAAACCACTTTCTCAAATTTCTCACCACATCCCCAGATTCCACATAACCTATTGTATAATAAGACACCTTTCAAGGTGACGTGCCGAATCATGGTATCTAAGAATTCTGCTTTCGATCCGACGTTATCGGGAATATCAGCCGGTTTCGAATCTTCCAATGAATTTGATCAAACAGCCATTTTTGCAGATTCACTAGGCCTCGACGACGATCCTTTGTTTCCAACAAATTGGGACGAGACTACCCCGCCCTACGACGGCGGACTATATTCGACCCCATTGAATTGGGATCCCCCGATGCCGAAGCAAGAAGACCTTCAAGACATAGGTCCCAAGTACAATAGTATGAACTCGAACGGTGGACTTACTGCAGCGCAACAAGAAAAATTGCGCGATATCGCCATGCCACCACACCTACAATACCAAAACCAACACAGTCCAGTCTCTATCACTTCCAAGACCACTTCTATTTCCTCACCCGAATCACAGGATATGAGTCGCAAACGCAAATCCTCCGCAGAGGTCGACGATGAGGACGACGACGAGTCTGGAGGACACCACCCACCTGCCAAGAAGACGACGGCGCACAATATGATTGAGAAGAGATATCGCAACAACTTGAACGACAAGATTGCGGCTCTTCGGGACAGTGTACCGAGTCTGCGGATAATGCAAAAGAGCGCTCGTGGTGAAGTGACAGCTGATGACCGAGACGAATTACAAGGTTTAACTCCTGCTCACAAATTGAACAAAGCTACAGTAGGTTGTTTCTTATTTCTTGTTTCTAGTATGCAAATATGAGTCGATGTATCTGCGGATATGACAATCAGTTGGACAACATGTCATGCGAGTCTCAAAATCACGCCACTATTTTATGTCTACACTTTACGTCTAAGGTTCAAGCCATGCTAATCATTCCTCTAAATAGGTCCTCTCTAAGGCCACTGAATATATTCGGCATTTAGAGAAGCGCAATTCGCGTTTACAGGATGAGAATAATCAAATGAAGACACGCATCAACGCTTTCGAGAAGCTCTTTGTCTCTGGATCTATGGGTTTCGCTCCCATGCAACAACCAATGAATCCATATCAATACGCTCAAGATTTTAACACACCAGGTCCTTCACCTTCCTCCGATCAAGGTATGATACCTGTACCAGACGATATGCGCAGACTACATGGTCAAATGAGTCAAGAAACCTTTGCTGTTCCCACGCAATACGTCACTCAGAACCGCCAACCAATCGGTCCTAACGCATGGAATGGAGGATACTTTGGCAAGCTCATGGTCGGCTCTCTTGCTGGTCTAATGATTGTGCAAGGTTTCTCAGAGGCAGAGCAAGATACTGATACACCTGGCGCTCGTGGTCTCATGGCCCTTCCTACTCACTTCCTTAGAGCCTTGAGCCGTGGTCTTCATTCAATGTTGGAGGTCAACTTCCAGGGATATCACTTGCCGGCAAGCCAGACTATACATTATCTTCAATACTCTCTCGCACTCGGCCTCCTCCTCTACATCTTCTTACCTTCGTTGTTCAGCCCCAAGCCAAATGCAAAAGGTTCCAAGTCTGCCAACTTAGCCGCCGCACCTTCACTCGCCTCTTCTATACAAGTCAGAAGACAGGCTTGGCTTACAGCTGTTCAAACGGTCTGGGTGCCAAGACACAATTTCTTTCTTGAGGCAGCTGCTTTGTGTATGAAGGTTGGCAAGTTCACCTGTCGCAACATTGTTGGACCTTCGCTCTATTCTTTCTTGACTGGTACTACGGAAGAGCAAGAGGCTGCTCGAATTAAAGCCTGGACTATCGCTCTTGACGCACAGCTGACTGGTGGCGATGTTGAGGTCAGCAAGAGCCGTTTGACGTTGACTTTATTGGCCTCTGGTACACTTCCTGACACTCCAGCCCGCTTAATGCTCAAAGCACTACACATTCGTGTTTTGTTATGGGAGCTGAACAAGATTGGATTCACTGGATCTAAAATCATTCGAAATTGTGCTCAGGAAATGGCTAGATGGAAATGGAACGAAGCAAAAAAAATGCAGCAAGTTCTTTCCCAGTCCAAAGAACAACATGATGAGCTACCCGAACACCTCGCTACCCTTCTTGAGCAAAAGTGCGATGATGTCTTGGTCGATGCCGTTGTACAACGTGCTTATAATCTTGCATGGAATCTACCTACTACCAGCAACACAAAGGTAAACTGTGGTATGGATCGCGTGGTGGATGATTTTGCTATTCGGAGCCCTCTTGATGCTGTCGCAGCTTGGTGGTCAAGTCTCACACTCCACAAAGCTTTGGCAAAGAGTCTGGAGGTAGAAGATGAAGATGCTGCAAGTTACAAAACCATCGCCGATGATATCAAGATTTCCATTCAAACAGCACCTCCTGGATCCGGAGCTCAAATCCGTGCTCTCGTTGCGCGTGCCGTTCTCGTCAAAGAGAAACGTGGACAAAGTATCGCTATGGCTCTCAAGGCAGTTGGTGCAGGACAACAAAAGATGCCCGTGTCATCAAATGTTAGTATCAAAACATCCGTTGCCAATTTACCAGATATTCGAACTTCGATCCATTGCGCAATGGCCCTTGCTTATTTGGAACGCTTTCCTATGCCAGCCAATCCTGAGAATGCGCCAAAAATTATCGACTCTATTGTTCCGGTCAATCTCACTTTGCTTGGTTTCACGGCAATGTACAAGCTTGTTGAAAAGATGCATGAACATACTCTGATTGCCTCGACCTGTGCTACTTCGTTGGAGAAGTTTGCTGGCAACCTCAGAATTTGGATTGGTGGCACAGATGGTGAGAAAAGTGGCTTGGAGACCGAATTGAAGAGAGAAATGGTGGAGAAATGTTTAACCATTACTGCACAAGTTGTTGGCATGGAAAACGATGCGGGATATGGCAGCATGAGTGATGACGGTGACAGTGAAGGATGCTGATGATTATTTTCATTTTTGTTATTCTTGCAACTTTCTTCAAAATCATGGATTGACAAGACCTGACAAAATATTTTGTCCGGCACAACATTTTGGCATTTGGAACGGCACGCGGGGTATTATTATTTTTCTTTATTAAATCGTCATGGATACCAGGTAAGCGAATGTCGGGACTGATTGGCGTTCGAGGTTTGATCTAGATGCGATAATATCATAGAGCACTGCGTTGCGCTGCTTTGGTTTGTGGTTAAATGCATACGCTCTACTTCAATAAAAAATCTACTTCTCTTAACAGACTCTTAATATAATTATTTATCTATTGATTTGCCCTTCCATTTCTTCCATCTTCTCTTAGATACCTAGGTAGAACAATCTTTGCTCCGATACCCATAGCACAGGTACTCCCGTACAGCTATTCGATGACCCTCTCCATTTACCCACATTATCACTGCCCAGTCTAGACTAACACCCAAACCACTGACTAAAAATTCTCCAGAAACAAAATATCAGAAAGCAAATAGCAAGTAGCATTTCCGTTCCTTCTCCGGCAGGGAATGGAAATGTTGAACGGCATCGCCAATTGACCAATTAGAGTTAAGGTTAGGACGGGAAACTTCTTATCTGCTATCATATGCCCCACTCCACAGGATGCTCAAACAATTTTCTTATCAGGAACTATTTGTGGTACTGGGTTAGTTGGTTAGTACTAGGTAGGTGGGCGGGTGTATATCTGTGCTTTCTATATGATAATAGCAGATGGAATGGATGGATGGTTGACCGAGGAAATGACATGATCGATTTGGCGAGTTGGGTTTGTTTTTGAGGGCGTGTGATTGGTGGGTGTGAGGTGGGTGGGATATTGGGTTGTGGGAACTGGGGGGATATGGGAAGTTGAAGGGTTTCCGAGGAGGAGGGGGAAGTTGGTTATCGATAGATTGGATTGAGGGGATGGCTTGGTTGGTTGGTGGAAGAGTGAGGTAAGGTTGGTTTGATATGATTTGATTTGAATGGATTTGTTTGGGTTTGGGTTTGGGTTTGATATGAATATGGATATGGATATGGACATTGATATTGATATCATGTTTTCTCGGTATCTGTTGATGCTTTCCTGGGGTTGCTAGAGAGATTGTGGCGGACTTGGAGATAAGTGTGTGTGTATGTATGGATGGATGTATATATCTATATACTGTGTACTTTCCTTTACTTTACTTTTGATTTCTTGATTTCTTTGAATCTCAGTATTCTTCTTTGGAATATATATATCTTTTTCTCTTCTTCTTCTTTCATTAAAGCTCAAGTGAACAGTTTATTACTGTGCAGAAATTATATCAAACGCACTTATATATGCATACATACATACGTGTGTTGAGACTCGATCAGGATATAATCGTACAGTGAACTTGTCTTCAGTGCATACGAAAATACTCTACGGATTGGGAAATTGTATATTTTCTATTTTCTTGGTGCAGGAATATCGACATGTCGAAGTTGCAATCGCAGGTTCCGGTTGAGGTGGTGGGAAATTTGAGGAATGGGGATGAGAATCAGGGGTCAGAGAGAAAGAAGGTGGTGGTTGTTGGGTTGGGGATGGTGGGGATTGCTTTTATGTGAGTTTTTATTTATGTCTTACTAGATACGGGGGGTTTCTTCGTTGGAGTTGATTCATAGCTTTGTTGGATAAGATTAGAATTTGGGAGATATGCTAATGCTTAACTAGAGAGAAATTAATGAAATTGGATGCGAAGAAGCGAGAATACGATATCATCGTTATAGGCGAAGAATCACATCTCGCATATAATCGAGTTGGTCTCACGAGTTTTTTTCAACATCGGATTGTGGAGAATTTGTATCTGAATCCGAAAACATGGGTACGTTTTACTTTTTTTTGGTTCCTGCACAAGATTCTGTGAGTTAATACAGAGAATAGTATGCGGATGTGCCGGCCGGATCCCTCAATTATCATATCAATACCAAGGTTGTAGAGATTTGTCACTCGAGCAAAAAAGTTACGTGTGCGTCGGGCGAAACGGTCGCGTATGATGTTCTAGTTTTGGCTACGGGATCTGATGCCCTTGTTCCGACGCAAACACCTGGCCATGATGCGAAGGGTGTTTTCGTGTATAGAAATATAGAGGATTTGGAAAATCTGATCCGGTTTTCGGAGCAGAAAAAGGATTCACATGGACTTGTGGTGGGGGGAGGACTCTTGGGTCTCGAAGCTGCAAAAGCTATGATGGATCTGGAGAATTATAAGAAAGTGCATCTGATTGAAAGGAATAAGTGGGTGTTGAGTCGGCAGCTTGATTCTGATGCTGGAGGCTTGGTGGTCGAACAGGTGAGAGGATTGGGTTTGGATGTCATGTTGTCCAAACGAGTTGGGAAGATCGAGGTGACGGAGGAGAATGAGGTGAAGGGTGTGGTGTTTGAAGATGGAGAAGAGATGGAATGCTCGACGATCTGTTTTGCGATTGGTATCAGGGCTCGAGATGAACTTGCCCGTCAAGCAGGCATTAGATGCGCTGAACGCGGTGGAGGAATCGTCGTTGGAGATGATTTGAGTACGAGTGTCAAAGATGTCTACGCCATTGGCGAGTGTGCGAGTTGGGAAAATCAAACGTTCGGATTGATTGCGCCGGGAATCGAGATGGCGGATGTGTTGTCTTTCAACTTGACACAGGCAAAGATACATGCGTATCGGAAATTTAAGCGACCCGATCTCAGTACGAAGTTGAAGCTGTTGGGAGTGGAGGTTGCGAGTTTTGGGGATTTCTTCGCGGATAGAGATGGGCCTAAAAATTTACCGATCAGGGCGGCGAAGAAGGATAAAGATTCTTCGGATTCTTCGATACTGTTGACTGAACCTAGGCCGTCACCAGTTAAGGCACTTACGTACAAAGATCCTTTTCAAGCTGTCTATAAGAAATATTTGTTCACGATAGATGGAAAATATCTCTTGGGTGGTATGATGATTGGGGACACGAAAGATTATGTCAAACTGATACCTATGGTGAAGAATCAAAAAATGCTAGATGTACCACCTAGTCAATTTATCCTCGGAGCCAGCAAGGAAGGTGATGAAGGTGGAGACGACTTGGACGACGACACCCAAATATGCTCATGTCACAATGTCAGCAAAGGAGATGTTGTTCATTCGGTCAAGCAAGGCACATGTAAAAGCATCGGAGACGTCAAATCATGCACCAAAGCCGGAACAGGATGTGGTGGTTGCATGCCCCTGGTAACCAGCATCTTCAACAGCACTATGAAATCTATGGGTCAAGAAGTCAAAAATCACATCTGTCCTCATTTCAACTACTCGCGCGCAGATCTGTATAACATTATTTCCGTCAAGGGTTTAAAGACCCTTGCGGAGGTAATGCGAGAAGCGGGAAATGATCCCGAGAGTCAGGGATGCGAAGCGTGTAAACCTTCCATCGGATCGATATTCAGCTCGCTCTACAACAAACATGTTATTTCGCGTCCGCTGCATGGGCTTCAAGAAACTAACGATCGTTTCTTGGCGAATATCCAACGAAATGGTACGTTCTCCGTCGTACCACGAGTATCTGCGGGAGAAATCACGCCGGATAAATTGATCCTGATCGGAAAGGTGGCGAAGAAATATAATCTCTACACTAAGATTACCGGCGGTCAGAGAATCGATATGTTTGGAGCGAAGAAACAAGATCTTTTGGCGATCTGGAAGGAATTGGTAGAAGGAGGTATGGAATCTGGTCATGCGTATGCGAAAAGTTTGCGGACGGTCAAGAGTTGTGTGGGAACGACTTGGTGTCGGTATGGTATTGGAGATTCGGTGGGTATGGCGGTGAGATTGGAGGAGAGGTATAAGAGTATTCGATCACCGCATAAGATTAAGGGGGGTGTAAGTGGATGTGTGAGGGAATGTGCTGAGGCGCAGAATAAAGAGTAGGTTCCTCTTTTCTGGTTTTGATGGCTTGCTTCTTGTTTATTTCTTGAGTATCAATACTAATCGGATGTCATTAGTTTCGGACTCATAGCCACAGAAAAAGGGTTCAATATCTTTGTTGGAGGAAATGGTGGCGCTACACCTCGCCACAGCGAACTCCTAGCCAAAGATGTCCCCCCAGACACGGTTATCTCGATCCTAGATCGCTACCTCATCTTCTACATTCGCACAGCCGATAAATTACAACGTACAGCTCGATGGTTAGAAGCTCTTCCGGGCGGAATCAAATACCTCCGCGAAGTTATCTTGGAAGATAAGCTGGGTATTTGTGCGAGTTTAGAAGCACAGATGGAGGAATTAGTGGGGAGTTTCTTCGACGAATGGAAAGCTGCGATTGAGGATGAGGAAATGAGAGAAAGGTTTAATCAGTTCGATAATTGTGATGATAGGGTGGAAAACATGGATGTACAGATTGAGCGGGGACAAACGAGACCGGTGGATTGGACAAAGGACAGTGCGAAAACGGATTTCCGGAATGTGAAGTGGACGAGTCTGAATTGGGAGAGGGTGATTAAGAAAGATCATTTTAAGGGTGCGGATGAGGCACCCAGTGGGATTTCGGCAAGTGTGAAGAGGGGGGATACGCAGTTGGCGGTTTGGAGAGTACAGGGGAGGTGGTTGGCTAGTCAGCAGATGTGTCCGCATAAGAGGGCGTTTGTTTTGAGTGATGGGTTGATTGGAGATTCGGGTCATGGTTCGGTTTCTATTCCTGGGAGTGATGGGAACGGGAAGGAGGAGAAGAATCTTTGGATCTCTTGTCCGAATCATAAGAGGAATTTTAATTTGAATGGAGAGGATAAGGGGAGGTGTAAGAATGATGAGGAAGTTAGTATTGCGATTTTTGAGGCCGAGGAGAGAGAGGATGGATGGGTGTATCTGAAGTTACCGCCGGTTTATGAGTTGGATGGAGTGTTGGGAATGGAGAGGTGGAAAGTTAGAGAAGGGGAGGCGGGCGAAAGACAGTTTAAAAAGTTGGATGAGAAGATTGGGTTTGCGATGGATGGGGGGAGGATGAAGGGGAGAAAGCCGGCGGAAAAGAGAAGGGAAGTGAGAGTTGGGGGGGAGGGGTGCGGTATCGATTGGTAATCTGATGGGGTGAAAAATCGGAGTTCAGTATAGTAACATGGAAATGGAAATGGAATTAAGATCAGAGTAGGCGTTTAAACTTATACAAAATTTCATTTTGCTGCAGGATTACCTATCCGCAAATATTTAATCACCCAAGACTCACGCACTGCGAGAACCAAAGATGATAGAATCACCGTGTAGTTGGCATGTAACACATAATTTATCTTCTCTACAGTATTTCAAGCCCAGCGAAAAGATCCCGAATCTTTCAAATCAAACCAAATCAATTAAAAACTTATATCAATCTATTATCTCCACATATCTACCTACATAAAATTCACTTTCATACAAGACGACTAACCAACCTCGAATACTCGAATATCGAACTTCTATTTCCTTTCCTGCTCTGTCGGGAGCAAAAGTATCATCCGTATGCATGTATCATGCACAGAGTAGACTGACTACAAATGAAAAAAAATAACTTCATAACCATCTCAAATCTCTAGGTATTCATAAATGAATCATGATACTCATACATTATCGCCTCATGTCCCTTTCGAAAAAATAAATAAACAGAGCTCCCAACTCCAACGTTTCGCTAACTCAAGTTGAATCTATACTCCTTACTCCCTACTCCATGCTTGTGAATTTTTCAAAGAAGACAAAAAAACCCAAGTAAATCCTTCCAGCCCATTCAGATTCATTTCCTTTTCCACCACTCCACTCCACTTGGGAAATAGACTTCCATCCCATCCTGAGTAGATATAAGTTCTCCGGACTCTTTTGCTTCTGAACTATATCATCGACTTGACCTCTCGCTATTAATTACCTAACCATCTTGAATTTCTTCCTCCTTCGTTCTTTCGTTCTCCTCTTTAAAACACCATTCCCTAAACCCTGAAAATCCATCCCTTTCTTCACCAAAGGAAATAATATCCCTATCCGCAACTTATCCATTAATCTATTTCCTTTCCCTCTCCCCCCTCTCCTCCTTCCTCTCCTCTCCCTCACCCCGGAAACGCAGCCGGCGGTCTCGGCGGCGTCATAAGAAGTCCATTCCCATTTCCGTTCCCATTTCCATTCCCATTTCCATTCCCATTCGGATTCACATTCCCATTCCCACCCCTCTGCGAAGGCGCCATAAACGAAATCTGTCTCGCCCGTGCCGGTTTCGCAGGCATCGCTATCACCTTCGCAAACGCCTCCATGCTTGCTTCGTGATCTCGTAATCTCCTCTCGTGTTTTCTCATAAATTCTAGGATTGGTTTGTGTTAGTTTTGGTGTTGCTTGATTGCGAATTGCGAATTCCAATCCTCTATGTTCCTGTTCCTCTTCGCCTGATCTCTCCTCCTTCCTCACCCAAAACCCCATAAGCTCAAAAAAAACACAAAAAAAAACACACACACCTTCATGTTTCCTCACCTCCTCCTGATGAATTCTCATCTCCTCCGCATGTTTCAACGCCTCCGTCTCATAATACTGCTCCATCTCATACTGTTCCTGCGCGATCCGATCCGCCTCGGCTTGAATCCGCATCTGGGCTTCCATCATGCGGTCTTGCGCCGCACTCATCTCGTCGAGTTCGCGCGCGCGCTGTTCGGCCTGGCGCTCATATTCGACGATGCGGGGGGGTTTTTGAGACATGGTGGGTTGGGTGTGGAGGGTGGGGGAGGGGTGGTTGTGGGTGTGGCTGTTACTATGTTTGGATGATAGGTGTGGTGGTTGAAGACGTGGGAGTGAGGATGAGGGTGGTGCATGTGTGGATGGATGAATCGATGGGTTTAATTCAATCAAACGTCTTCAATCTTTCAGCAACAGAGAGACGAGAGGTATCTAGGATACGTGAGTAGATACGTAGGTAGGTATGCGTCCCAATAAATAAATAAATGCAGCCCCTCCCCGAAAACAAATCAAAACAGATTAAGATTAAGTTTTGACGAAAATCTCGCCATCCACGTTTCGACACCCATCCGCATTGTCATTCCCTCCTCACCATAACTCATATCTCAACCCATTATACACCATACCAATCTCCAAGAGACATCTTCCCCTCCCTTCAAACCCACACCCGCTTCCTCATCAGACGTTCCTGCGGTTTCATTTCCCTACAATATCCTGTTGGCCGCGCAGCAAACCTGTAACAGATGGGTTTGAGACAAGTCGTGTATCAAAAATCAAAAATCTTGGGTGCTTGGGCGTCTTGTTTGCTCAGGCGAAAATATTTAGTTCATCGTCGATGTTTTAGTGTCTGGTCCGCGTTCTCCACTCTGTCTTGGCAATTTTGAAGCGATAAAATAAAGAGATGTTTGTTTGTATGCGCATGGGAAAGAAATTGTTTCGTTTGGAACGTTGGATATTCGTTTTCCGGGTCTTGGATTTGTTACGAGGCTTATAGATCGGATTTTTTTCTTTCTCATTGCGATGGGTTCGGGTTTTCGATCTTTGGATAGCTAGGTAAGAAGGATGCGAAGATTGAGACGGGAATTGTTTCTAACCCGTCCCGTGATTCATGGCGAATATATATGCTTGGTAGGTACGGGTTCATCTTAACTTTCGTGTGATAGATTCATTGGAATATTTTCTTGTTGTGGAAGGTTATATATTCAATTGTGCAGGAAGAAAAGAATACATGAAAGTAAATCAATATACAATATATTCAAATGGGAGATGTGCAACGGGGAAATCGAGACTGGGAATCAGCCATTATTACGAATCTAGGAGTATTCCATGTAATATTAGCTGATCGAGTTGATTTTAACTGTCTATTCTTCGCCTCTCGAGTAGAAATTGGTGTTTCTTGGGTGAGATGGTCGCTGTATCATATCACTTTGAAATGATATGAATACCTGGGAGAAGGGAAAGTACTAAAGCATAATTAAGTGTTGTATTCTGCATGGCTGTCGAAATCTTGCATCTTGGGTAGTGGTTTGCATCTTGGGTGGTATTTTGCATTTTCTTGTAAGCTGTGATAGAATGAAGATGTGGATGCTCTTATTCCCCATCTATAGGGCTATGCAATTGCCAGATTTCCGAGGGATCGCTGGGGGAAAGGAGAGGGCAAGGGGACTGAGATTATTGAGTGTGCTTTGAGATCCGATGATGAATGTTTACTTGGTACCTGGCTTCGGGAGTACATGCTACTTAAGATAGTTGAGAAGTATATTGGCAATTCGGACATTGCTTCTGGTATGAAGGTCTGCTAAAGAGGAGTAGGAGAAATCTACCTAGGTACTCACTATGAGCTATTGCTAAGAACGACTACAAATGCGACTTTCTGCCCGTGAATTTTGGGACCGATCTTGAGTTGTGAGTGATCATATAGATCTCCTGTTATAGATGCTCCCCAGATCCAGACTCTGCTCTTTCACTCACTTCGCCGTTTTGATATCCTCAAATTCACAAACTCAGGCTGTAGATTTCTCCCCTTAGATTACAACCCTCTGGACTTCATTCTTTTGAGCTCTTAGCACCTGTAGCATATTGAAAGACAAGAGATCATCTCTTCACCCCCTTTCCATCACAGCATCAACTAAGTCTTGACCAGGAACTCATAATCTGAGTATATCAGCTTGACTGATGAAAACCTGTTTCTTTTGGGATAAATCGTAGAACTCACATATTGTAGCCTGGCATGGAATTTTGCGCAAATATCTTTTGAAAACATCATCCCCAAAGGCTCTTTTCATTCCAGAATTTCAGACCCAACGGTTCATTGGTACTGCTATCATTGTCCTTGTTTTTAGTTGGACTGCAGGTGACTGAACTTTCTCTGGGTGAACTTCGGGTCGAATTAAGCACAATTTAGTGTCGATTTTAATATAATCTCTTATCGAAACCCAAGCTTAAACCCTTGAACCTTTTCATGTTGCCTTGCTTGTTCAATCTGTGTAATTTCCATCAATTGTTCCTTGTTAGTTTCGATTGTGTGTTTTCTTTGGCGTTGTTGTTTGAGCTTGATGTCGATCGTGGATAATTGGATAACTGGAGTTGTATTTATCCTCCGATTGGTTCTCTTTCATGAGGACGTTGAGCTAGCTTGAGAGCTCTTGTTCAATGCCAGATATGGCAACTTTGCGCATTGCTCCCACTACACTACTGAAAATCGCTAGATTTGTGTGTTTTTGTGTTCCTTCCCAGTGGTCTCCAATTGTCTGCATTGTATGATTTGTTTTGTCTTGCAGATTGAATGGTATCTCCACCAGCTTTGGCTTCCCATCAGTGATGTGTTCGTTCCATATTTTATGCTCCCTGTCTGGGGAATTCCCGTGTATGTCGACAACCCTCTACGTCAGTTTATGATCACCCACGTACTTGCTGACAAGACTGAGCCATAGTTCTTGTCATATGCTCAGTAATTCTTGGTGCGCGTAGTCCTCCATTGTATCGAATTATGATGGTGATGGATGGTTGACTGCAGACTGTAGAACGTGAAGTGAGAGAGAGCTGGTGTGGCGGGGTAACTCCATGATCTATGGCACACTACTGGTCAGCACTTCTATGGCAAGAAAATATAAAGAAGAACATAGCAAAGAGAGAAAGACAGACTCATGTTATATATGTTTCAGGCGGCAGGGAAGCAAACCCCTTTCATCTCTAAGATAGAATTATTAAATTCCTCTATGACTGTAGTGATTGATTGATTGATTGATTGAATTTACGTCCACCTTCAGTCTAAGACTATATAGGACGACTAGGCCTTAAGGGCCTAGTGGATAACTTTTTATTTTA
>PQXI01000005.1:315654-465144 GCA_004786145.1 Botrytis paeoniae | reverse complement strand
GTTGGGGTTGCAGAGGGGGTGGGGGAGAAAGTTGGAAGGGAGGTATTGGGTGGGGTGATAGAAGGAGGGTAAAAGGTACGGGTGCTGGGTCTGAGATGGAGATGGGATGTTTCGAAGGATGAGGTATGCATGGTGTAGGATAGATAACCTTTTTGATTCGGGGGTGTGGATTTGTCTTTCTGGAGTGAGGAAAGCCATTTTTCGAGGGTGGGGTTGAGGCCTAGGGAGTCGATGTTGGTTAGACCGAGGAGAAAACAACCTTCGTAGAAGGGAGAGGAATCATCTGCTTCTTGATCGACTAGGGATTGGGGCCATAGATGAAGGATTGAGGGTGAAGATGAAGATGTGAGGTTTGTTAGAGCTACAGAGGGGATTGTTAATATCGTGTTTCGGCTTGTGGAAGAAATGAATGAATGATAAATGGGTGGGCGGATGGGTTAGTGGATATACTTACAACTCTTCAATTCTCTCAATCTACCACCAAGCATATCCAACCATCTTCCACATTCCAGCGAGGAGGTACCTGAATACACGAAATCCATCTGAATAATATATATACCCACAAGTTTAGCCGACACATATTGTTGTTGAATATTCGCGAGAAGATTTTTCCAATATGAGAAATGGGGATAACTTTCTGTGGGGGTAATTTCGATGATGGAATGCATGAGCTGGAATTTTAGGTAGAGGAGTTCGAGGGTTGATCTATCTACATTTTGAAGATGGTAGAGATTATAGATGTTGATCCATTGAGTGAGTTGGTTTCTTTGGCGTGGTGTTAGTGTCTATACGGTGATAGGAAAAGGAGAAGAAATTTACTCGGTCAGATGTTCATCTTCGTCATCGTTGAAGAGACCGGTACCACATTCCATGTAGTAGGGCGTTAGGTCAATTTCTGGAACTTTTCCATAGTAGGTGAAAAATCGACGGATTATAGTTCTGAAATCGAGGTTCTCTTGGAATGATTCTGATCCGGTGCCTGATGATAGGGAGGGAGGAGATTATCAAATTTTCCCGTTTTTTATTCGTGGTATCTGGAGCATTGGGTTTCACATGATGTTGTTCGGAACCTGATGATAATGCATGCCGTAACAGGGCGATGATGGAAATGGAAGTAAGACTTCCAATATTAGAACTTCCATAAAGTCCTTGAACCGTTGCCCAGGCTCTGATATAGTGGTAGACATGGTGTAGAGTATTGTCTGTTCTGACTGTATCATGTCAGATTGGCATTTCTAAGTCATATTTCTGGGGAAGTATGGCGAATGGCCAAGAAATGGAGATAAAGTTCTGAGAGGTGTTAAATTAGATAGGAGCTTACACTTTTGAGCGAAATCGGTCAACCAAAGAATTCTAATGGCTTGTTTTGACGACCATCCATCACAGTATTGGAGGGCCGCTAGTGGAATACTTTGAGGCAATTCGTTATGGCTATTCGATATGTGGGCAACACTAAACGTTTGAACGGCCGTTGCATGAGTGGAGATTCTTTCGATAGGTATCTATGGGGGCACTTGGCAACGTACATGCTTCTCACAAATGGTTCGCAACAACCATATTTAACCTCAAAAGCGAAGCTATTGATTCGTATAATAAACACTGGATGTGCGCCTGGCTGAACCGATGACACAATAATACTCGCATCCGGATACTCAACTTGAGCCTTTTGGATTGCCTCCCAAAAGACGTCTATAAACAAACTTGCCGAAATAGTTCCAAAAACCACGCATTCCAATGTTTCGTTTCTTGCCGTACATTGTATTGCGTGGCTTCCAGTAGCAAAACAGACAAGCTTTGGAAGGGCGCCAATGCGAGCACGACGAGCGCTTGGAATACCTCCTTGATCTTGGCTATCAAGGTCCTCTTCTGGACCCGCAAGGCTTGGATCCAGAAGTTTCTGCAATGTTTGGAAAGCTAGATTAGCTTCTTCCCACCATCCTGGAGTAGGGACGTGGAATTGGTCTTGGAAGTATTGCGTGAGTATCAACTCCTCATTATTTGTGTCGTCTGCCATGGGAAAGTGTGGAGGAGGGTAAAAATAGCTCAAATTGTTCAGAAATAGAAATTAACTGGTTTGAAGGGGAAGGAAATGAAATCTGTGTACAATAACTATTGTTTGAATGATACAGAAATAGAAAGAAAGAAGAAATTTTTTTTATCTTATTCTGATTTAGGGATTCGACAGAGAGCTTGCTTTGCCTTTAACATTTTTTTCTAAGTATAGTTACTACCTTACCTATACATCAGTGCCTACCTTCAAATCTGCCTTGGTGGCTCCTCAATTTACGGATCTTGCAGCATTGAATACACGAGAAGAGTCATCGTCGCCAGTACCTCTCTAAAAATGAAGGATGTGCATCTTTTATCTTGGCCAGTGAGTCATACAACTTTGTACGTACAATCATATTTGCAATACAAATTGAAGGGCATCGACATTTTCCTTTGCAGTACTCCTCCGTCTCCGTACGCGATCAGATAATTGCTTGAACAATAACAAAACATGTGGTGAGCAAAGATATACTTGATTGGCCAATGACACAATCATAGAGTTCTGGAAGTGAAATGAAAACAAAGAGAAATAAATTGGCATTAGAGTGGAAAAGCTTGGTGAATGGGCGGAGGAATCAAAAGATTGTGGGTGGCCAAGGTCTGGGCAGTACGTAGTAGAGATTTTATGGAGTAATGATTGGTGATAAGGAAAAACATCTGAGCATACAGACTCTGCAAAAGAAAGTGTCTCATAAATTATTCAGGTATGCATATTTATTATGAATGACCATGTGTATGCCCATGGTATGGAGACTCCGTCTTCGTACATCTGCAGTATTGAAATGGAATATGGGGATATTTAAATTAAAGCGCTCAGTCTGACAGTCAGTCAGCTGAAAGTGCAAAAAGGGGTGGATCATCTCACCCCGCATAAATGGAAAGAAAGCTTGAGAGAAATGAGTTGAGTATTTGCCGATACCTACCTACTGTTTCTGTACTCCGTACTATCATCTCATCAAATAGAGTGGCACTTTGTTCCACGGAATCTTACCATTTTAGATACACGGAGTTTCCATAGGGTCTTCGGTGTATGATGGTGACATACTCGTATAGATACGAGACAAGCTGACATGTGTAGCTGATGGCTGGTCGTCTAACGGAAGTACTACTCGAGTCTGGTATAGTATGAAAAGCGTCGTTGAGGAATTCGAGGAGTCCGAGGCATTCTCGAGTATGATATAATGGGAAAGCCAACTTTGAAGGATTCGATTTATTAAACTCTACCTACCTCGGTATTTATGCCTCTTACGAGACAATCAGGCTAAGAATGAATTTGAAAGGAACTGGCCTTTGCGTGTCAATTATTACAATACCCTTCTTTTTTTACCTACCTCGCCTACATACTGCACTGCACGTAGGTACTTGGATAATATGAATTCAATCTCATTCACTCAGCTGCCTCTTCTTTGCATACTATACGTAATGAATAATGAGAGAGTATGGTACGATGTACTCGAATTATCAGACCTCAGTGTAACCAACTGCATTATGATCCAAATTAAATCTCTAATACAGTAATATCATCTACTTTCCACACCGTGGCTAGGCGCAACTCACTCTCTAGGTTAAACTCTATAGAGATATCTAACGTAAAAGATAAAGATACCAGTACTGTATCGTGAAGCTCATTAATAAATGTAACCGAACACTTAACTTAACCTAGAACTTCTTTCACATTTGGTTGTCTAGAATCAACTATCGGACTAACAAGGACGTAGGATCCTTTTCTTCACCATACCATCCATTATACCTACACCGTACTCATCCTACTAGATTAAACTTTTTGTCTAAAAATTCACTCATATATATATATAGTGCGACTGTCATTTCAGATTGAATCATCTTATGCATATGAAACTCTTATGGGTATGAATGAAGAAGGTAAAAGAAAATGATAAGAAAGGTCAAGTTAGATGTAAGAAAAACACAGCCCAAATACCAAGAGAATACGCAGAGCCAAGATAGCCAAGTTTCTCCGATCTTGGCCTCGGGGCGCAATCTCTTGGTTATGAAAGGTTTGAAAAGCTTTGAAAAGCTCTGAAAAGGCAATTTTCTTTCTGCCTCTAGGCATTAAGGTTAGAAGTTTGCACATGTTCCTTCCATACATGCCAAGAAAAATCAACCAATCAAATGATCAACTCAAGTTTGATCCGAGTGGAATGCCAAGAGACTAGGAGTGGAAGCCAAACTTAATACGGTCGCCAAGAGCTTTTGCCAAGACTTGGTCCCGCCCAAAAGATTCCGTTATTCTTACAAGAAGGCACCAAGGTCCTCCCTTTGCTTGGAGAACTCTTGAGAGAAACACAATTCGAAAGAATAAGAGTTTCCTTCTTTCTTTGATCCAGTTTACCATCAATATTTTATCAAAACGTTGAACATTTATCGATTAAGTTGCTATCATCAATCTGATATTGATACAGCCAAGACCCATAACTTTTTGGATAGATTTATTTCCATACACAGTTTAGTCTGTGAAAGGTTCAATTAACCGACTATCCTTCATTGGTTGATCTATTTGATCTATTCCTAATTTCACAATGTCAAGTCAAGACCAGCAGCAGCAGCAGCAGCAACAAACTGCACAACCTCAGACTTCGACAGCCTCGAGTTCCAATGCAGAAACTACCTCCACAGTAACTCCATCACTTCAGCAAAATGTTGTATCTGATGACAGTTTACTCTGTCAATGGGAGAAATGTTCTGAAAGATGCCCTACTCCAGAATCTTTATTTGTATGTTTGATTTTGTTTCCGTAGTTTTGTACCATCATACGTTACATCATTCCAAGGTCTTCATACTTATACTCTATCCTAGGAACATATCTGCGGAAAACATGTTGGTAGAAAAAGTACCAATAACTTAAACCTCACTTGCGGCTGGAATTCATGCCGTACTACTACCGTCAAACGCGATCATATTACATCTCACATTCGTGTGCATGTTCCACTCAAACCTCACAAATGTGAATTCTGTGGAAAGGCATTCAAGCGTCCTCAAGATTTGAAGAAGCATGTCAAGGTAAGACCGATAGCTGGCGTGTATTCCTTCGGCTGTGCTAATGTATACTATCAGACCCATGCCGATGATTCCGTTCTATTGAGATCTCCAGAACAACCTGGTGGCCCAAACGGAGGATATAGACAACCAGGTGGCAAAGGTACGTAAGGGCGCAAGTTGCCTTTTGTTCATACAAATGTCTCTAACTTTTCTTATGTAGTAATTGCTAATTTGCAGCACCTTGCAGCAAACCCCATGGGTTATTATGATCATAATGCTTCAATGCACCCTGGTTCCGGGATGTATGGCAACTCGCATCATGGCGGTCACAGTGGATATTATGCACCCGCTCATCCTCCACCATCTTCATATGGAGGAGGCCCAGGCTATTACCAGATGTCTCACAACCCCGACCTTGGTCAACATGCAGGTTGGGATGAGAAAAAGCGAAATTATGATAACTTGAATGACTTTTTTGGTGCTGCTAAGCGTCGTCAAATTGATGCCAATTCTTATCAACAAGTTAACCAGAGGTTGATGGCATTGCAAGGTATTCCTATCAGTGGAGGTGGAGCTATCCATGATTACATTCATTCAGCACCTCAATTAGTTCCAATTGATGGCCATGGAGGTCACGGAGGTCATGGTGGTCATGGAGGTCCCATCCCACAACACCAATATTCCCTACCTCTTCCAAACTTGAGGACCAAGAGTGATTTGAATTCCATTGATCAATTCTTGGAGCAAATGCAATCAACAGTCTACGAAAGTTCAAGTGCAGCAGCAGCAGCAGGCATTCATCAACCCGGTGCTCATTACACTCACCAGTCTATCAACTTCCGTCAAAGTCACTCACCACCACAAACTCAAATTCACAACATTGGTTCAATGGCACCACATGTTTCGACTTCTTACGCTTCAGCACCAATGACTGCCACCCACTCATCTCATTCATCTGGCACACCAGCTTTAACACCTTCCTCAAGTTCCGTTTCATATACTTCTGGCAATTCTCCAATGTCCTCAAGTGGATTATCTCCCATCTCTAGACACAGTTCTACATCAACTGCAGCATACCCCAATCTCCCTGCAGTATCTCTCGGATACTCTCCACATCACTCAGCAACTGCACCAACATCTACACTTGGCACAAACTTTGATAGTGATCCACGTCGTCGTTACTCTGGTGGTATACTTCAAAGAAGTGCCGGTGGACTCAACTCTAGTCAATATCGCGAGTCTATGGAGACCGCTACTATTAGCTCTCCATCACCATCTCCAAAAGAAACAACTCCTCGCCCAGAGTCTATCGTTCAAACTGATGTCACAAGTAACATTGATCCAGCTCTTTCGGTAACTTCACCTACAGTCAGATCAGTTGATACTCTCGAAAGTGCTCGCGATAGAGCTGAAGAGGCATGGATCGAGAACATTCGTGTCATTGAAGCTTTGAGAAGATATGTCAGTGACCGTCTTCAAAATGGAGAGTATGTCAAAGATGAAGAAGATGCTTCTGCAGCCGATGTTGATATGAAAGATATCCCAACAAAGACTGAAGAGAAGCCAGCTGAGAGCCTGTATCCCGTTCTAAAAACAGATGATGATGATGAGTAGTTGATTTTTGAGTATCATGAGGTTGTATTGATCGGGTGGAGTTTTCTGGGATGGTTACTTGCTATATCATGGGTTGAATGACGCTTCAATACATTATATCATAGGGATAAGGTGGCGCTGGTATGGATGGAGTACGAAATTGATTCAGCACATTGGTCGGTTGCTTGATTTGATCAAAATATGGAGAATGATACGATAGTGCAATAGTTTTTTCTTCCTTTCTTTTCTTCTTCTGATGAATGGAATAGCCTTCTCATTAAATGGAGTTTAGTATATCTATGAATCAGTACATTATAAACCATCTAAATTATGTGTATCAATGTTTAAAGTGACTCTACAATGAGCTTGCAGGTGTGTGACGACGAATGTTTATGACGATTTGAGATCTACTCGGGCCCGTAAAGCACCCCACATTTTAAGCATAGCTCCCCGAAGCACCCCACCCTGACAACATCTACAAAAGATATATTTGTCATTGACTTTCTCATCATACACTATACATTGTTTCAAGACATCTCATTGATTCGTCATAGCCTCACCATTATCTCATCATCAGAAGTTATTAAAGATGTCGCAACATTCATACAAATCGGAATATCCACAGGGGGTTGAAGTGGATGAGGGGATTAGAGAGTTTTTTGAGGGGTTTTATAAGTTGAGTGATACAGAGGAAAAACATGAGGAGTGAGTTAAGCCTTTTATTTTGGACTTTGTTTTGGAGGATTGCGGAAAGGAGTTGGGTTAGGGATGGGAGGAGCGAGGAGCGAGGAGCGAATGGATGTTTCTTATGTTTCTTGAGAAGGGGGTGGGTAGAAGGAGTGAGTGAAAGGGGGGATCGGAAACTTCGGGTTTCAGAGGCTTGAAGGTTTGGAAGGATTATGATGTGTGGGGGCGAATGGAACTTTGAGGGTGGAGAGGAATAAGTTTGATATCCTAGAATTGGGGGACTGGAGGGAAAGCAAGAATCTGAGAGATGGAGATGGACGTGTTTGAAGTTGATGGAGTGATGGGCCAAAAGGATAAAGCTAATATGTGGATGCGTCGATAGGTATGCAAATCAATTTGCTGAAGATGCGGAGGTAGTCATGGGGGTCAAGAGGATTAAGGGAAGGGAGGGTGAGTTTTGACTTTCGTTTTTGTTTTGCATTCTTTGGTATGGATGGAGGAAAGATGATGGGGGAGGAGTCTGGGGGGCTCACGAGGTTTGGAGGAATGGGCAAAAAGTGCTTTCTTGGACGAAATGAGGTTGAGCGAGTAGAAAAGGGGAAAGAGAATAGGACTTCAAGGTTTGATGAAGAAAGGAAAACGCTAATATAAAGCTTTAGAAATTCTCGCTTTCAGAAAGAGCATGTGGGAAAAAGTAGCAAGTCGTTTGCATACGGCCCACAAAGTCTTTCCCTTTGGAAAGGGGTCCACAGAGGTTATGTTGTTTGGAGTTGTGGCTGTGAGTTCTTCCTATCCACTTAGGGTTTTAATAGTTCAGGGAGTTTGAATTGGAGTGAAGGGAGTGAGTGGGTGGTGGTGAGGGCAAAATACAGAAGATAAGGGGAGGGAAATTTGTGAGTTGCGATGCTAATGCTTTGATGATATAGTATGGATTGAAAAATGGAATAAAGGCCGATGTAAGTGTCATGTTTATTTATCTTATAGCTATGAATGATACCATTTGGACGTATACTCATATGTGGAATAGGTTGAATGGGCCGGACGGGCCAAGATGGTTCAGGAGGGCGGAAAGTGGAAATTGGGATTTTACCAAGTTTATTTGGTGAGTACATTTTTAGTAGTCATTGATGTAGAGTGAGGGAGTGAGGAGAGAAAGGGATTGATGGCTGATGAATATGTGTTAGGATTCGGCTGCTGTACAGAATGCTAAATGATTTTGAAAATTCAAAAATGTAAGGGGTGTGTAGATGGGAATTTCGGATGATAAGGGGGTTTTGTGTAGATTGATATAGAATTCAACTAAGATAGACTTCATATCAACCCATAATTGGACGAAAGCAATGTGAACTTTTAAAATTTAAGCTCTATTCCGAGCTTTCAGCCCTGCCAAACATATCTTACAAGCATTACCAATTACCAAATCCAAGTAACTATTGTCGTTGTATCTTATTTCGTCAACCATGATATTGTTAGAACATATTCTCTCCATCACTCAATCAACTTAATAGCCTCCTCGAAATTCATAATATCATCCGCACTCTTCGCCACCCCCCCTCCCTTCACAATCCCCTCCTTATCCACAACCCAACTCCCACTCGTCTGCCACCGATTTCCACTCTCCGTAGGTCTATTCCATATCTTTTCTTCGCGCCCAAGCTTAAAGACGGAAAACATACTCCAGGGATTTAGTACGTGCCAGGCGGAACTGGTGCCTAATCCCCATTGTGCATAGATCTCGCGATCAGAATCAACGATTACTTGGATGGAACCGGCGCCGTCGAGCGAGTCAACCCAAGTGTCGGTCGAGGATGTTGTGGAGTGGGAGATAGCTATTATGTTGATATTTGGGTGGGAGGCGGCGAGATTGCGGAGGGTGAGGAAGGTCTTTTCTGCGAACTGGAGAGGGGAGGGGTTTAGCTATGGTTTGAATTGTGGGATTTGTTATGGATAAGGGAATTGATCTGAGAGATACATGCAGAGTAAGATGCTAGAAGTAGTACATATGTGGAAAGGGGAACTAAAAACTTACTGGGCAGCCGCAATGTCTGAGGAATGTGATAATAGTAGGTTTTCCATTGGGATTTGGGAATGGAAGTTTGGATGATGAAGGTGCTTTGGAATTGATTTCTGGAGGTAATTGGACGTCAGTTGGAGATGGAGAAAACCATGAATTGAGTTCTTGTTGGAAAGTCATTTTAATATTAGTATGGATATGTAATTGTTGATGTAACTATTGATATTGATGTTCTCGAACAATCGGAGAAAGGGAAACGACAGGAGCATATCGATGATTTCATAGAGGGGGAAAAGCTTCATGACGTGGGGTAGCTTTCTTCTGCGTGGGTCTGTTATCTTATCGTAACCCCTGTCGTATTGCCTTGTAAGGTTAGTAATGTATCAGTATCAAACAATTTGATCTTGGGAAGATTTTCCAAATTCCCCCTTCTTTCGAACATCACCAGATACCCAGGTAGATACCTTTACTGTATGTTTATCTGACAGTCCCGAAGTTTGACATTCATCCACCCTAGGTAAGCTGATTATGCATTAAACGTTATCTTTCATGCGAGTGCTGAGCGATAATCAAAGCATACCATTTCCATCGCCACAAGAGGCTGTGACAACTTTGACAGTTGTCAGTACTCAGAGCACTGGATACTTTTTCGGGAAAAGTTCTGGAAGTAGTAGAATATGCATGAAGTCATTACCCTTCAGTTGGGACAAAAGAGTAATTATCTTGCTACCCATTTCTGGAATACTCAGGTAATACTACATCTTTTTCTAGATTTATCAACGTATTTTGACTGGTTGATAGGAATCATACTTTACATATTCGGCAGATCAAGAATCTCCTATTGATCACGATGTTCATTTTAGACCTGGTATTGGAGCAGATGGTACTGAAACCTTTACTCCAAGAACTTTGATTTATGATCTGAAAGGGGGATTTGGTTCTTTGAGAAAGATTAATGCTTTGTATCAAATAGATGAACCGGTCATCACCGATGGATTATGGTAAGAAGTCTAAAGGTATCGATAGGAAGTCGAGAATTTTGCTGATTTTGACTTCATTTCAGGAATGGTCCAGCTGTAGTTCAACGGCAAACGGCCATCCAACAGAGTCCATATCAACAAAGTCTGGAAGAAGGCCTCGAACCATCAAAGCTCACCTCAGAATCGGTGCGATATTGGTCAGACTTCAATCGTGTTTATTATCATCCAAGGTCAATAGCTCAACTCAATGAGTATGAATTGAATTCATCTTTGATGCCATTCGAAAATTGGGATGCTGGTGAAGAATTATTCAGTTCCTTAGATAAAGAGCATGATTTATTGGATCGTGATCTTCGACCTTTCGCCGAGGAAGCTGATCATATGCAAGGCATACAGATAATGGGAGGTATTGACGATGCTTGGGGTGGCTTTGCTGCTCGATATATGGATCGCTTGAGAGATGAATATGGTAAGACCACGTTATGGTTCTGGGGTTTGGAGGATAATATTAAGGGAATACCCAGAGTAAGTTGTGGTGGGCTGAGGTGGGGTTCATATCAGTACTGATTTTGACAGGAAAAACGTTTCTTGAAGTTGTCAAACACGGCGAAGTCAATATCGGAAATCATTCCACAAACGTCCCTTTTCATTCCAATTACCCTACCATCGACACGTTTGCCAGGCTACGTCAAATTGGACGCGAGTTCTCCATGGGAAGTTTCTGGCTTGTTGTCTTCCGCGATGGAAAGCATGACACTGCCTTCGAGATTAAAGCCTCAAAATGGCACAAGGCAGACTTTGGACCAATTGGCAAGCACATTGAATGTCAATGGCAACCAGAATATTGCAAAACTACGCATGTCTGTTAAACAAAATTCTGAGACAGGAATTAATGATACCATTCATACAGGAACGAACGGACATTCGCAGGCCACAGATACGAGGATTACTCCAGCAACAATTTCAAGTCGTGGTGAGGATGTGCCTGCGGAAAATGATACTGCCAATTTTGATATGGACTTCTTTCCTACAGAAACAGGAGAGCAATTTCGCGGTCCTCGGAAGTCCGGCAAGGTTCATGTATTTGGCCAAATTGAGAATTATAGAGGAAATGAGGAATACGATGAGGAAAACGACAGAAATGATGAGGGTCGTGAACGAGCTCTTAGAATTGCTGCCAGTCTTCCATTGCTTTCAAAGTTAGTAGTCCCCTTGATTATATCTTCAATTTTCTTACTGTATTCTTATAGGACATATACACCATTATCTTTTCCACTTCTCGATAGTTTCCCTAGTATCTTCAACCATGAAGATGATAATATCAGGAATCTCTCAATCAGCACATCTCTTTCGACTGATACGTCTGTGGCCCTGCGGATTAAAAGCCTTCAGCAAATAGTAAATAGAGCTATTGGCATAGATGAACGAGAGGCGCTCAGTAATTCTCTTGGCGAGATCGCGGAATCATATGAAGAAGGTTGGGATAGTGACACCGACGATGATGATGATTAGTTGAGATGTAAGTAAATACGAATAAGGTAAAGATAGCTTGACTCAATACCACCCTAAGCCACCTAAATTTTACCACACCAGATTACCTGAACTGCGTCCCGACATTCGGTGAGTCTGTACGACTCGGTGATTTCTCATGCGAACTTTGTCAGCTTACATGTCGGGAAGAAAATTTAACGACTCAGAGCTGTTGGGTGGCGTGTTCGGTCACGATATGGAGGCCTATTTACAGCCCAAATTATACCTAGCAACGACTGGGTGACAGGTCAACAGTGAAGCGCAAGCGAGAAAAGATACCGAGAAAAGGCTACCAACGGAAGTCCATCATCGCACAATGTTACCCTTTCGCCACATCTCTGCTTTCATTGTCTGTTTCCCGAGGAATTCTTAATTGGATCATCGATGCATCTCCCACGCAAAAAAATTGTATCTAATTTGAAGCACAGCAATTGATTCATATTCCAACATATCCTGATTTTTTTTTACCTTGGACCTCACCCCGCCTCTGTTATGCATGACACAGATTTTCAGCCCATCCAAATACAGGATCCTAGTAGACAACCTTCCCCGCGTTCGCCAGTAGATCCTAATGCATCTTATAGTCAAATACGAAGAAGCAAGAAGTCTTTCATATGCATCTCGAAATTTGCTCTAGTAATAAAAAGACATGCTCGGTACCCTGCGTAGGAAATCATTTAGCCGGAAGAAATGTGAGTCAAGATACTTCCTATGCAGGGGAAAATCATTCACCAATATTTAGATAAAGGTACAAAAATTATTGTGTTACCTGGTTTATCGGTACAAAAGCTACCCAAGAAAATGACATACGACGTTTTTTAAATATTTCTAGAGGCCTCGGGAACGGACAACAGAGAACAAATTTTGTCACCAAGCCTCGCTTTCCACCGGAAATGTGATTCATGAGGTGGCACCATGTAAGAACACTGTTTATCATGCAAAAGCTCGTGTTCCTTTCTCCTTCATGCATCATAATATTGCTTCCACAGCATTAAGCGACTAGGAACCCATGTTTATGCCAGCCTTTTCCCAACGACTGCAGCCTCCGAAATAGTTAACAATCAAGTGAATTGACATATGTTTATATACACGAGTTTTTCGTATTACTATACTTAGAGTTCTTATTTCAAAGCTTGGCTCGGAATTGAGGGAACTGTTGTTGGTCAGCACTATACTCGTATCCCAAAGCTACGTAGCATACTGGTTGGCCAGTTAGAGGGGACCTTTTTATGTCTTAGTAGACCAGAAAAGATACAGATACTTGCCCGAATTTGCATCACCAGCATGAAATTATATGCGGCCTTATAAGATGCACTAAGATTGACTAGATATCTTTCAAGGTAGGATCAAGATTTCTTTGCCATTCCATAGATAATAGTGCCCTTGTTCCCGCATGTGTTTGTGTTTGTTTTCATCTTCTGATTGTCCCAACCTTCTACCAAATATTATATTCCTCCAACCTCCTCATCAGAAAGGTTTGCTTTCGGACCTCTCTTTCTCTCAAGTACTTAAGTCGGTCGTTATACCTATTCTCTGTGGTGCAAAGTACAGAGTGTGCTATCGTTATACAAGTTTGACGCAGTACAAGCTCAAAACATATCGCTACATATTGCAATAATGAAGGCAGCTTTCGCTTTATTGGCTTTGGCCACTTCGACTCTCGCTCAAGGGATTCAAGAAAGATGGTATTCAAGTCCTCCTGGTTATTCAAGCCCTCCTGGGTATCCTGTTGAGACTGATACTACTACTTGGACCACTTATACTTCAACCACTATCTGTCCTGTAAGTAAGATTCATCTTGTTGGCGTGTTGTATTATTAGGATGGAATGGAGATGGTGGGATGATCGTGGATATTCTTGTTCTTTGATCCCATTTGGAATATTGGATGAAGTCATCTCTACTTCCTATCTTTCAGATGAATACCATTTTGTCAAAGGGTGAGGGGTGCCAATTTTCAAGAGCTTTCTCACATCTGAAAGAAAATTCGTCTTTCCCATTAGATGAAAGCTGTTCAATACATCCGAGAAAGATTTAGATGGTGATGAAGATCTCATACCATAGTGGTCACATGCTGTCACGTTTAAAGGCAAAAGCTTATCCATTTCTGATAGGTCACTTCAACCACCACCGAAGAAGGAACAACGAAATGGGTTACAAGTATCGCTACATCAACCGTAGTTGTCACTAGTTGTGTTGGAGGCTGCGGAGGAGTTGTCACTGTGCCTGGCCCAACTGGATGGGCAACCACCACCACCGATGTAAGATCATTCCATAATGTTTACTGCACATTGAGGTTGACTCATTTTTAGGTAATCGTCACGTATACCACCACTTGCGCGGTAACGGAGACCGTCACTGCTCCCGGAAATACCTACACAAAGACATACACCACCACTTCTATTGTCGAAACTGGTAAGAATTTTGAGGATTCACCTAGATGTTGACGAATCATTGCTGATATCTGAGGCTAGCTGTGCCCACCACGATCGTTAACACTGTCACTGCACCTGACACAACACAGACGTATGGAATTCTTTTCAAATCTCTAAGCTGTTCTTAGACTAATATCTTTCGTAGTGTTGAAACTGGAGTGGTTGTAACTCTTACGAGCCTCTGTCCCATTACTGAAACAACTACCATTTCAGGAAAAGAAGAGACAGTTACTTACACTTCAACATCATTGTATACAACTCACGTTCCTACATATATTGAAGTTACAGCCACCGCTCCTGAAAATACAAAGACGTATGGATTCTTCCTAATCGCTACGCCCTATTCTTGAACTAATGGCTTTCACAGTGTTAAGACCGGGGTGGTCCAAACTCTTACGAGTCTCTGTCCTATTACCGAAACTACCACTATTTCAGGAAAAGAGGAGACCGTAACTTATACATCGACATCATTATACACGACGATCCTTCCTACCTATGTTGAGGTTACAGCCACTGCTCCTGATAATACAAAGACGTATGGATCCTTCCCAAATTTCTACGCTTTTATTCCTGGACTAATGTTTCTCACAGGGTTGAGACCGGGGTGGTCCAAACTCTTACAAGCCTATGCCCTATCACCGAGACGACTACTATTTCAGGAAAAGAGGAGACTGTGACTTATACATCGACATCTTTATACACGACTATCCTTCCTACATATGTTGAAGTTACAGCCACTGCTCCCGACAAGACGAAAATGTAAGCAAGCCCGTTTCACTCTCTTCACTTTGGAAGCTAACTTCGTCCTAGCGCTGTCACTGGAGTAATTTCTACAATAACTTCTCTCTGTCCAGTCACAGAGACAAAAACAGTCTCAGGAAGCCTGGTTACTGTCATCTACACAACTACTTCATTCATTGTCACAAACGTCGGAACCACCGTGGAAGTAGCAACTACTCTCCCAGCGAAAACCACCACGTGAGCATTCCTTTCTTAAATATATATATATATATATATGAGGCGAGGGCAACAAACTAATAAGCAAAATAGTGTTGCAACTGGAGTACTTCAAACTATCACCAGTCTTTGCCCTGTTACTGAAGTCGAAACCATTTCCGGAATCGAATATACTGTTACAAAGACGTCAACTAGCCTTATCGTCACTGAAGTATATACCACGGATTACTCAAAAACTACTTTGGCGGGAGGAACTAAGACGTGAGTTTTAGGATTCTTGTTGTCCATTTGATATTGTGACTAATCAAGTGTAAAGAATCGAGACGTACGTCTATCAGACGTCTACTAGCTTATGCCCAGTCACTGAAGTCCAAACAATTTGTATGAAATCTTATTCCTAAGTTTTACATGTGTTCAATGTTTTAAATGGCTTGAATCTTCAAAGAAATACAAATACTGATAGTCAACTTCTAGCTGGTGTTCCGATCACAAAAGTATATACCAGTACAATTGTCACTGAAGTACAGGTTCCTACAACTATTGTTCAATAGTGAGTTAATCATCCATCAAAAAGTCGAATCATTGAGCCCAGACTAACAAGCTTCAGCACTACAACTCAAGCTACTGAATATAAGACTACTGATGTCTACGAGACTACCACATGCATCGAAAGTGTATATACAACCATCAGTGCTGGATCAACGTAAGCTCAGACTCTTCCCTTCCTACCCCAAAAGCATTAGAGTCTGACATCCCCATAGCATCGTCTTGACCGCCACCCAAACAAACACTATCCAAGTGACCGCAGTTCACACCCTAACATCTACTCTCCCTGCCGCAACTGGTGAAACCACCGTTTATGTAAGCATTCCATCCTCTCATCCCTTTCCAATATCTCTTCACACTCTTCCCAAATAAACACACGCTAACCCCATCCTCAGATCCCAACCACAATCGGCCACACCATCGAAACCATCGCCATCGTCACCGTTCCCTCCATCGTCCGCACCGTCACCCTCGGAACAACCTACTACGCAAACACAACCCACGTACAAACATCAACTTACATCCAACCCAGCACTTTGACCGTTGGGGGCCAGACAACGAGCTATTTCGTTCAGCCTAGCGTTAGCGTAAGTAGTATTGCGGCGACCAGCGTGGCTACCATTGCGCCTAGCGCACCGGTGGAGGCGAATAATGCGGGGATGAATGCACCGGGGTTGGTGATGGGGTTTGTGATGGGAGTTTTGGCGCTTTTGTAGATGGATGTGTTGATGAGGTGGTAGGGTAATTCTTCTCTTTTTTCCTGGAAGAGATGATGCTTCGATACTTCTTTTATTCTATTTTCTTCTCTTCTCTTCACTGGGCGGATGCATATAAACACAATGATATGAACGAAAGAATGGGGAGGAGTATTATGGATGTGGATGCGGATATGAAAGGCATGGAAGTCATGGAAGAAATACGACAACATGACACGATACAATGTGCTAAGAATTGGATATTGGATAGTTGAGGGAATAACGTTCCTTAATGAGTTAGTTTACTTTGGAAAGCGGAAGGAAAATGAATGGAATACAATGGATGGATGGACGAGAGGGATGAATGAGAGGGATTTTAGGGGGTAATTGTTAATTTATTTGTAGATATTATAATTCTATTCTATTCTATTCCGTCCTATGTTATTCTATCATTTCCTTCTAATGTATATTAATAACCGTATATCTAATCCACGGATACTCCAAACCGCAGTCTAATCATTACAGTCCTCAAAACCTTTCATTTACTTCTCGAAAGTAGGAAGATAGGTAGGAGGTATACATATCCATCTAATGCCATATCTCAAACTCGATAAGTATCTATCTAATAAATATCTTGAAATCCTCTATCGTTCTATAATTGTTCTCTTATTCTCCTCTAAGAGTATTGAGTAAGGAGATATATATTCGCTGGATTGATTAATTTTCTTTATTTTTATTTTTATTTTCGTTCTATTTTATTCTATCTTATTCTCAAGATCGTATGTTTTGATATTTCGATTCTAGAGGGAAATATATACCTAGATAAATAAAGTAGCTGGTATATCAATACTCGAGTTTGGAGTTGAAGTATAACTTTGATATTTAGTGATGTTAGAAGCGAGGAGAGATATACATATACATACTATTACGAATCGCACTCAATCGCAATGCGATTGCTCATGTGCATAATCATGTGTATACAGCTAGTATATATAAGCGCTCTACAAGCACTCCACTCTCTATTCTACAGTTGTAGATTCCAAGGATAAATTGTACTCTGCTCTCACGGTTCTTCTAAGGCAAAGTGTCACAAGATGAATGAGATATAATAGGTGAAATAGAAAAGTCTATCGACTTGTCAAAATAGTATGAGTAAATATCTTCAAGATCTAATAACGTATAAATCAAATCAATACACAATAATAACTAATAGACATAATCATGTCATTCAATATACATTGACAGATATACTCAATAGACTCATATATAATTGAGGCTTAAAAGGTTAAATCGGAATCGGATTAAAGAATTGTGCGGGGTGGAATGAGATTTCTTCCTAATTGTGGCACGTGTGGATCATTGGGTCTAGAACTTGTGGGATTGGAGTCGATCGATGATGTATTAAGTAAGTTAATTAGATAGGTATTAGTGGTTTATACATATGTGCATTTGAATAGGTATGTATTAGAACTAAGATAAGATAGATAGATAGATATCTGATAGTTTATCTAGGTTGGAGAATGAGTAATTTTATATTTATATTTTTAGTTTACCTAGTTTAGTCAAGAGAGAGAGAGGGGAGAGAGAGAGAGAGAGAGAGAGAGAGAGAGAAGAGATTATAAGTAATCAAGAAATATCGAGTATCTAAGTAGTTAGTATAAGAAGATTCAAATATGATAATCTACTACGTAATCATATATGTGAAAATTGATAACTACAAGTAAAAGAGGTTTCATAGATTGGCTGGTTGGAGATCGATCGACCTAAGAATGTCTGACTAATAAAGTTGGAGGGTACGTTCTTATGCAGAGAAGTGGGGATGATATAGGGCAAGCACGAACTTAACACGTAAATAGAAAGCACAGATGGTAAATGAGTATGAGTATGAGTGTGAGTATGACTATGACTATGAATATGAGTATGAGAGTGAATTGACTTTGGAAAGGTTTCTTGATGAGGAAGGAAGGATCTAAGTGGATGTGATGGATGTAATAAATGATGGATCGAGGAATGGATATATAGGTAAGTCCTGAGTAGGTACAAATAATAAATAAAATGAGTCGGCGTTTAAGTTGTTCGTACTAGATGTAGATGACACAGGAAGTAGAAATGCTTAATTGTAACTAAAGATGGATCTGATAAGAAGAAATCATTATGATGTACAATTTCTCAACTTGTCTTTTACATAATCACTCTAGTATGGAAAGGTATATTATGTAGGGAGCTATAGTATACAAAAGAGTCATATCATAAATGCCTTCTGAATATCAAATTATCAAACCATCAAACCATCAAAGTGTTAGTGTCAATGCCGAGGTGGACCGTTCTTTCGAGGTATCCGTAAATAACATTTTAGTACGCGTTCATCAATATTGTCATTGTACTTCATATGATCATTCTGAGGTTTTTTTTATTAAAAAAAAGCTCAATGAAGTCGTCATCATCATCATTTGGACAGATGGCAAGTACAGAAAACTTACTTTAGTAAATGTCTAGCACGCCTGGGCACTTTCTTCCATTATCGATAGTCAATTTTATGGAGAAGGGGAGAAGGACGGACTCAAGAAAAAGTGCGCCGATTGTTTTCTAAGTCATTTTCAACCAATCATACAATGCCTGAATACTATACTTCCCAAAAATGTAAAAATGGTGAACGAACAATTAAAAAGACTACCAAATTTTGCGACCAAAGAGAAATTCTCCCCAAAACTTCTTTCAACAATCACATCCAACAACTTTATATAGATACTCATTCCTCTTGCTTATTTATTTATATACATAGACACACACACATATATTCACACACACACATACACACACACACATACACACACACACATACACACACACACATACACACACACACACACACACAATAGAATCTCATTCTTCCGTTCAAAAATAAATTCAAACATAGAATTGTTTTCTATACTTTGAATTATCTACCTAAGAAAACTCGTCACAAATTCCAAAAAAAATTATAACCAATTAAATCTACCAATTTCCGAATTCAAATCCAAATCTCCAAAGAATAAAAAGGCCAAGGCAAGGCAAGGCAAGCTCGTAAGTACCTTAAACAAGGACGCGACTTCCGCGTGACGGGTCCACACGATAGGGAGAGAGGCGATTGATCGTATTGCATTGCATTACATTATTATTGAAGGAAGGAGAACCGCAAAGAAAAAAAAATTGTTTCTTTTTAAACAAATACAATACAATACAATTCAATACAATAATCTCATCACGACATCTCCATAAGCTTAACAATTTGCTGATTGCTAATTGCTGAGATTGCTGTTAAATCTATCCATCATTCCGTGGTCCTTTTTGCCCGTGGTAAGTTATTTCATTATATCATCTGTCGCATCGTTACAACCTTCCCCTCCCCTCATCTCATTAGAGGTACCAACTCTTTGACACTTTATTCGCAAGGGTTACTGCACCTCTCCCCCTCCCCCTCCATCTACACCTACTGTTCCTCGACGACACAATACTCATTGTTCTTTCTAGTTGTTGCCAACGATCTCCAGCCATACCGATCCATACCACCGACATTTTATGCGCAATAATCACCGGGTCAACGCTGTCGCAAAAAAATATCCCTACCAAAATGCCAACCTCCGCTAAGAGACCCTATCGTCGAGATTCGATGAGAGAGGAGATTGATATTCCTGACTCCTCACCTTCTCGCCCTCCGAAGAGAAGAAAGAGGGTAAGTTAATTTCACAATGGCGCATATGCCATTCCCACTAACAAGAGATGTAGGCTTCAGAACCCAAACCTAAATCCAAATATTCATCCTCAAACCAACAACCCGTTACCCCCGTACCCGAGATGGAGAACCAGGAAGAGATTATCTTTAAGCTCAAGAAACATTTGGGATTACCTGGTGTCGTACAAGTTCTCGACGACCATGCGGACGATAAATATGAACAAGAGTACGGAGGAGGAGTTCAAGCTTTCGCAAAGTTGGCTGGAAATGGTTGGACTTATTACGTCAAGGATCAGGAGGTCCAGATTGGGCGCAACCCGGCCGAGGGTCAAGAAGAAGTTCCAGGAGCTGTTGCTGAGGTCGATATTGATCTGGGTCCAAATAAGATGATTTCGCGACAACATGCCAGAATATTCTTCGACGATGGCTGGCGAATTCAAGTCAATAGCCGCAACGGAGCCAAAGTCAACGGCACGGCGTTTTCCCGCAATCATGAGCCAAAAGAGTTGCATAGTGGAGATGTAATCAATATCTCGGGTGTCGAGATGATATTCGTTTTACCTGGTGGTCCCTTCAAAATTGATCCGGAATACCTGCAAAAAATTGAGAGTACCGTGGACGATGTAGAGGAAGCTGATGAAGTAGAGGACGTAGAGGATGTAGAGGATGCTCAGAGAGATAGCGAGGAACCTTCTGATGTTCCTTTGCCCCCTTCAAATAATGGAGCTCGCGCTCAGAATGGAGTTCCACAAGCAATTGCTCCAGCGCCAGCTAATTGGCAACGTGCGGCTACTCCTCGCGCTTCTCTTAAAGTACCAAGTTCTGCAAAGAGACCCCATACTGGCTATTCGGCTGGCGGTACAATGATCATGAATGATTCTGAAAATGTCGACCTCAGCCTTGATTCCAATCATCATATCAAGCCTGGTTACAGCTATGCGCAAATGATCGCGCAGGTAATTTTTGAAGCTCCAAATCAAATGTTGTTACTGAATGGCATCTACCAAGCCATTATGGCCAAATACGCTTATTACAGATTTCAAGCACCCGGCGGCTGGCAAGTAAGTTACCTAGTATCTATTTCATCCTTTTGATTGACTCCAAACTAACGAGGTAAAAGAATTCTATCCGCCACAACTTGTCACTTAACCAAAATTACGACAAGATAGCACGCGGAAAGGATGAGCCTGGCAAAGGTAAAAAGTGGTTTATCAAGCCAGCGTGCTATGATACAATCGCAGCACTCGCACAATCAGCTCCTGGTAGAGGCGGTGGCCACCGAGGATCTTCACAGCCAGCATCACCAATCACCGCTGCCGATCGAGGGTTTGAGGATGAATCCAGTCCGGATTCTGTCGTTAGAAAAAGGAAATCTTCAGCTTCACGCTCACCACGTATGAGACCACACCAAACTAACAGACCGCAATTTACTCCCGAACGGGCCCCCCGGATTCAAAACTTACAGCATGATTTCCCCGGCGATGGAAGTCCACTACCTAGACATTATCGACGAGTTCAGAAGAACGCCCCTGGCTTTTCTGATAATTTGCCCAATTCTCCACCCACCCTCTCATCTTCTTATCAACAGGATGATGGTAACACATTTGTCACGCCAGCTCCCCATCGTGTTTATCCTCATTTAGCACCGCCAAGTACTGCACAGCGACCAAGTCAACACATGCCAACTAGCTCCCCTGCTCCATTTTGGACATTCGCTGACGGTACTCCTAATCATGGATTTCGTGGTTATGATAATAGCCCTATCAAAAGGTTTCAACCTAGTGTCATTCCCGATAGCAGTCCACCTCCAATGCGACGGACTCCAGCTCCGAGTCCTATCAAAAATGCAGTTTTAGGAAAACTTCAGATGCCAGATGTTGATGAGGTTGAAGAAGAGGAAGAAAAAGGATTTGATCTTACAAAGTAGGTTTCTCTCCATTTTCCTATTGCGAAATACCTATTGACAGTTTTATCAGGGGTTTCCAAAGTATTTCTCAATTCCACCTCGAGAGCGTTGCAAAACTTGCTGCGACACCTGTATCGGGCTCCCTCGCGGCTCGCATTTGAGTTTCCTCGCTGATATAAATTGTGTTTGCAATTGTTGAATTTGTTTTCTTTATACCTCTACACAGTTTGAGAGTCCACCCGACCTACTTGCTTTATTTGTAAGCATATTAATACTATATCGACGATTATACCTCCTGGTCCCTCCACCAACTCACCTTCACCTACTCATTTATATTTACATCGATTCATAATGTGGCGTTATGCAAAGGAGGTTATCGAATTGGAAGGTTATTTGAATTATGTTACATTTTCCCCACGAGTCTTATATGTTAAGGTTGGGAGTATGGGTTATGATTTTTGTTATGTACGTTTATGGGTGGGATTGGGATCGGTGCTTAATTAAAATGGGAAAGAAAGGAATGGAAAGAGAATGGGGAATGGGGAATAGGGGGACTTGCATTTGACATTTGGTTTTTATGATGAATGGATGGATGGGTGGGTGGGTGGTATACTTTAGACATGGACGGTTATGATTCAATGGTTATGATGAGAGGGTAGGAACTCATAGGGAGGAGGACAATGGATTACTGGTACCGCTAGCCTGGCTTTGTTTGCTTTTTGGGATTGTATGTATATAGGAAGGTGTATAGGATTGAGGCTATTAGTTAGGCTTTAATATCAAACTTGCTTGGAACTCTTTTAAGAATGTTGAAGAAGAATGTGGGGGTTGGGAAGGGTATGATGTGAATATGGTATGGTATGGTATGGTATGAGTGATGTCTTTCATGTGTATTTGTGTTGAGTATTTTGGATTAAATTATTGATTGTATGAATAATATGTCTATTCACTACTACTAAGGAAAGGGTAAAATGGAGGGATGGAGAGGTGCAGAGAGATACAAAGATGCAGAAATTGAAGGCGCGGAGGTATAGAGGAGTAGAGGAGTAGACGTAGGAATACCTGTCTAGAAGGACTGGGGAGGGATCTTGGAAATGGATAAAGGAGCATAGGAATATATAAGATGGAATATATGAGATGGAATATATGAGATAGGATATATAGATGAGATGAAATAGTTTTGACAGAACTGTACATCTAGAATGATGTTATACAAAACAGAATAGCATACTTTTCAATAGAATATATAAAACGGCACAGAATAGGATACTTTCGATAGTACCACAGTACATATCCACATATCTGAAATACAATTAGATGGGTTGGTTAATCAATAAGAAAGAGATGAGTCTGGTTGATCAATAGATGATGGGCTGCGAATGAGGGGTTGTAATGGCATATATGTAGAGTATGTAAATCACAAATTACATATGTGAAAGATGAGATATGATATTGAAGTATTGAAGTATTGATCTCGAGAGTTTGTGAGATGGACAGGGTGGGTTGGAAGTGATAGGGTAGTCGGTAGGTAGGTACCTAGGTATTTAATGAATCTTGGGATAGGAGGAAATCTGCTATATGTACCGAGAATGATGGATTGAAAGACTTTATTTACAATCATATGTATGCCTCTCTCTCCCCCACTCATTTCGATACTAGACTTTATGGAAGGTAAATTTTGAATCTTGGCTTCTTTGCAATTCTCGTGTTGCGAAATTCTCCTAAGATAGGCTAATATAATTATTGTGATACCAAAACGCCCTTTTTACAAATCCATAAACTCCATCCTTCCTAACAAAGATTGACTTTTCATGACGTGCTTTTTGGTAAGTCCTTGTAACATTGCTGATCCAGGTATTGGCGATTCGAAGGAGGTCAGACGGAATAATCTCGTTGTTTCCAAACCAGCTTTTGATGGCCAGCCGCAAGCCATATGTGACATCAATCTCAAAATCGGGTGTTTTCACAATCCCCTTAATCGTCCATCTCCATATCATCAGCCTCCTCCACACCACCATCAACCAATTCCTTGAGCCTGATCTTCTGCTTTCCAAACACACTTCTTTGCTCTCTCTCCAAATCCAATTCGTTGACCTCTTCTCCCAACTCCTCGAGTCTCTTCTTCTCGCTGCCGCGCATCTTGGGTAACAAGTGCTCGTTCTCTGCAACCAATTTTCGGTTGGCTTCTCTTTGTCTGGCCACATTGCCTTCCATACGCTTCTTGTAGAAGACACGTTCGCGACGGGCCCGGATTTTGGATACACGTTGCATGGCTTTGAGGGTAGTGGCGATGTGTTCACGGTTGTAACGGACAGGAACGTTGCGGCGGGCGGAGAAGTTGAGGGTGCTGTCGACGACCATTTCTTTGCCCGCGGCTTTGCGGAATGCTTTGGTCCATTTGAGTTTACGAGGGTTACGCTTCATTTTGAACTAGAAGAGGGAGAATGTTAGTCAAGGCTTGGGAATTGAGCATCGGAGAGAAAGTTGCAATGGTGAGATGGAGGTCTGTAGCGTTCTGGATTGGAGGGAGATGAATATGGCTTGGACGTACGTTCTTGTGGCATTTACTGCGGCAGAATCTAAAGGTTCGCGCATCGTTACGAACGAATGTTATGCCCTTACTTGGGTAGCAGGGTTGCGAGCAAAAATAACAGGTTTCGATTCTATTGATGAATTAGCAAAGGTAAAGATTGCGATAGATGTTTTTATCGGCAAGAAGATTGCAAATGCGATTGAGATCTCGCAAGTCCAAGAATTGCGGAAAGAGACTTGATGTAGTATATGGGCGGGAAAGTTTCTTACCTCATGTTGGCGGTATTTCTTTCTAAACCAGCTTGTCGTTGTGCTGGATTGTCGATGGATAAGTATGGACTTCAGAAATTTTGGAGGAATGTCCGACTTTTTTCACTAGCGCCATCCGATAAGATAGCGATGGCACGTGCTTACCATTTGAGATTCTCTCAAAACAAATATCCCCTGTTTGTCTCTGTTGATTTTATTATTTTTTCATATCGAAGAGGGTTCTCAAATCCTTCTCCTACTGTAATTATATAGTCGACTTCATCAATGACTTCGATCTTTCGTTGATGTGACAATCTCTTACATTTATCAAGTACCTCTTGTGACCAATTACAGTAGCGAGAAATTTGTACTTTGATATTTTCCTTCAAGAATCTTTAAGCTCGACATCTCAACATTTACAGATACAATGTCGCTCTATTATGAGGCAGCTGAAGTTCTAGCTGCTCCTACTAATCAAGGTGGTAGTTTAAGATCAAGAATTTTCAGCAAGAAAGATTTAAAATCACAACCAGCTCAAATCTATGCTCTGGCGATAGAGACGTGTAAATGGAGTCCTGTATTGAAGGATGTAATTGAAAATGCCGATTTATTGCGTTTAGAGCGAAAGGTCAGTATTGCGATGGATTGAAACTTTGAAATAGTAGCTCATGTTATTTACAGCTAACTCCAACTTTGTCTCTTCTTCTCGTCCATGACTTACTCTTGGCAAAGAGAGGAATTGCTCTCCCAGCTACTCATGGTTTACGAGCCTCAATTGAGCGGCATAAGGGGAGGTTACAAGCCGAGTTAACCAAGGCAAGACTTCGGAGAAAAATGAGCACCATGGAAGCCTTAAAAGCCTATGTCGAGACAGGTCAGGAGAATGCAACTGATACATCTGAAGCACCGTACCCTCGCTGGATACGTATCAATACTTTAAAGACTACTCTTGAGGATCAACTCGAATCCACCTTTACTGGATTTGAACGTGCAGCGACGATTGATGCCGTTAGACACCGGGGGTCTAAACGCTTATATATCGATGTTCATATTCCAAACCTTATTGCTATATCTCCAAACATTGATCTCTCAAAGAGTGTAGCATATAAGTCTGGAGAAATTATCTTCCAGGATAAAGCATCATGTTTTCCCGCATACCTTCTTGATCCTCTGGCTGAGGATGGTGATATCATCGACTCTTGCTCAGCACCTGGTAACAAGACCACTCATATTGCGGCTATTTTAGTTGATCGACTTCCTGAACCGGATGAATCTACTCAAGTTATTCACGCATTTGAGAAGAATAAAGGGAGAGCTGAAACTCTGGAAAAGATGGTCAACTTGGCAGGGTCGAATACGTTTACTACACTTCATGCTGGATATGACTTCTTGAAGACTGACCCAAATTCTGGTACATACAAGAATGTTGGTGCTTTATTGCTGGATCCAAGTTGCTCGGGAAGTGGAATTGTTGGTCGGGATGATATGCCCGAATTACATCTACCAGGTATCAAAGAAATCGTTGCCAAACCTTCTAGAAACAAAAAGAAGCCGAAGAAGGCACCGGAGCCCGTGGAAACAAGTAAGGAGACAAACAAGAAACGAAAGCGCGAGGAGGATGGTGATGCGTTAGAAGTAATGGTTGATGACGATGGAGTCGTTACTGCTGTCGATAGCGATGCCGAACTAAAAGCTAGATTAACTGCTCTTGCAGAGTTTCAGTTAGAACTTCTTCTTCATGCATTCAAGTATCCTGCTGCTCGAAAGATCACCTACTCTACTTGTTCAATTCATGCCGAAGAAAACGAATCTGTCGTTCAAAAGGCTTTAGCTTCTGATATCGCAAAAGAAAAGGGGTGGAAAATTCTTCGTCGTGATAATCAAATCCGGGGTATGAGGGAATGGCCTGTTCGAGGCTCTGTAGAAGCATGCGATGGTGATGAATTGGTTGCAGAAGGATGTATTCGAGCTAACAAAGGAGATGAGCATGCTACTATGGGATTCTTCTTGGCGGGATTTGTGAGAGATCAAACATCAACTGTTGATCCTGAAGCCGGTCTCCTGAGAGATGAACGCGGGCATCTCGTACGCGATTTAATGGGGTTCCCAGTCAGAAAAGATCAGGAAGATGCAGAGGAGTTGAACGTCGATGCCCAAATGGCACTTGAGGAAGCTCAAGATTTCTCACCGGAAGACGATGATGAATGGGGTGGCTTTGAGGAAGAGGTTGCACCGATAGTCGAAGAGAAAAAGGAGGCGCATGCAGTTAGTGAGAAGAAGAAGGAAAAAGCCAAGGTCAACAAACATGCCCATGATGCGATTAAGAAACGTGTCAATATGAGTGTAAAGGACAAGAAACGGCAGAAAACAAAACGATAATGTAAAACCTATTAGCGGAGGTGTTGTATATTGAAATAGAATGATGTTGTGGAATACCTATCGTCACCAATATTAATCAGATAATATAAATGAAGATAAGGTTTTGCCGTTTCACATTGGGTTCATTCGTATGACAAGCGCTCGGGATCTAATCTTGAATATCAACTCTTTCTCCGGTACGGACACGGAACAGGATCCAAAAGCCCGGTTTCTTCAAGATGTTTGACACATTTTAGAAATAAGCATGGCGATAATTATTACATCCGTTATTGCCAAGGTTCGTTCGGTTATGTCGGCACCTGCTAGACTAGAATATACCATACATCGGCGCACGGAGTAAGCTTGAAGAAGGTCGAAAGATCCTTCTGTCAGCCTACTCACCGTGATGAAAGGAAGCCAAAGCACGGATGTTTACCCCATTTTGGAGACTTCCATCCATGATCCATTCACAAAATTGAACTTTATTTTTTCCCATTTGCATAACCCCAACTTAGGCTATTCTTGATCCACTAAAGGGTGCGTCCTCAATCAGACTTTATGATATACCGGGAACAATTTCCTCCGGATGTGTATATTTTCAATGGATGCTTTGCATAATGTGAATTGATCAGCATAACTCGCATAAATGCTTAGGTATCTACTCGTCGGATGTTCAATCAGCGGTCTGAGTGAGTCAACAGAAAGGTGCTGTTCAAATTGGATTTCAAATGATGTTATATTGCAGATAATATATAATGTATGTTGTGCGCCGCAAAACGTTTAGAGTATTTATGAGCATATTCAGTCTCGCATTTCGGTGTTCGAATACTACTTTGGCAGGGTTGCATTTAACCATACCTTCCTAGCTACCTACCCCAAACTCGAATAAATCCATAACAGCATCATGGTTCGAACTTCAGATTCTGGTTCTTCAACTGCAATGAATATGGATAGAGATTTGGAAGAACAGAAAAATGTCCAAAAAAAGGCTAGACATTGGGAGTTGGTTTTCGATCAGATACATGTCACGCCCGAAGTACTCAATTACCCTTATAGAGGATCTGGGACGGAACAGGATCCTTATGTGGTGGAATATATTCCAAACGATCGCAGAAATCCATTGAATTTTACCATGTTGAAGAAATGGACTATTACTTTACTTCTTGCCTTTGTAAGCTCTCCCCCTTTTTGCATTAAGGTTTCGGTTATTATTCTCCGAAGTTTGAGCTGTGTAACGGATAGGAGTGAGACATACATAATTCTCTTACATACATACTAACTATTGGTGAAGGCAACGTTAGCAGTATCTTTTTTGTCCTCGGCATATACAGGTGGGATTGAACAGATCATTGAGGATTTCAATGTCAGTACGGAAGTCGTCACTTTAGGAGTCTCGCTTTTCGTCTTGGGTTTTGCGATCGGTCCGCTTATGTGGGCTCCCCTGTCAGAATTATATGGTCGACAGGTCCTTTTCTTTGGCACTTATGCTATGCTTACTATCTTCAATGCTGGGGCTGCTGGAGCACAGAATATACAGACGCTCTTGATCATGCGATTCCTCGCAGGATCTTTTGGTAGTTCCCCTCTTACCAATGCCGGTGGAGTTATTGCCGACATGTTCTCTGCTACTCATCGAGGACTTGCTATGAGTATCTTTGCTGCAGCACCGTTTCTTGGCCCTGTTATTGGACCAATTATAGGCGGCTTCTTGGGAGAAACAGAAGGATGGAGATGGGTCGAGTAAGTTGCATTGCTTAATCACCATTTATACTATGACCCTAACACTATCGATAGAGGACTCATGGCCATCTTCACCGGAACACTCTGGATCGTTGGCACACTCACCATCCCCGAAACTTATTCCCCAGTCATCCTTCGTCGCCGAGCAAACAAGATGTCCTCCATGACCGGAAAAGTTTACAAATCCAAGATGGAAGTTGACAACGGTTCTAAATCTCTATCAGCAGAATTCAAAACGGCACTCTCAAGACCTTGGATTTTGCTGTTCACAGAACCTATCGTGTTCTTATTAAGTTTGTACTTGGCAATCATATATGGAACTTTATACATGATGTTCGGAGCATTCCCAATTGTGTACCAAGTTGAACGCGGATGGAGTGCTGGTGTTGGTGGTTTGGCATTTTGTGGTGTTGCAGTCGGAATGATGATTGCAGTCATTTACTCACTGTGGGACAATAAACGATATAACGCTACAGCTGCGAAGCATAACAATGCTGCTCCACCTGAAGCTCGGCTTCCACCTGCCCTCATCGGAAGCATCTGCTTGCCTGTTGGTCTCTTCTGGTTCGCATGGACGAATTCTCCAAGTGTACATTGGATTGTTAGTATCATAGGCACTGCTCCTTTTGGATGTGGGATGGTATTGGTGTTCTTGAGTGTTATGAATTATTTGATTGATGCGTATGTTCTCTACGCCGCTTCCGTTTTGGCGGCCAGCAGTGTTGTTCGTTCCTTATTTGGTGCGGCGTTTCCACTCTTTACTACTTGTAAGTATCATCTAAATTCTCCATGGCTGTGTGTCAAACAGATAACTAACTGCAAGATTAGATATGTACAACAACCTTGGCATTCATTGGGCAAGTTCAATTCCAGCTTTCCTCGCATTGGCTTGCGTACCATTTCCATTCCTCTTTTATAAGTATGGAGCATCCATTCGAATGAAATGCAAGTTCGCGGCGGAAGCGGCACGTGTATTGGCGGAGATAAGGGGAGCTTCTTCAAATGAAGATGAGGCGGAGCAGACAATAGAGGATATGGAGGAACGGGAGACGAGAAGGTTAAATGCTCACGGGGAGAGCGAGAAGAATGAAGCTGTTAAAGATGGAGATAAAAGCGAAAAGAAAATCAATGAATGAATGAGAAGGAGGGTGCGATTTGATTTTATTTTTTTCTAGTTTAGCGGCATAGCGATCGAGGAGTTTAATGTGTTTACGTTTGAGGACCATGATAGAATTTAGCATATTGAAGGTGTTGGGAAGAGGGAATTACACGGTTATGTAGGATTTGAGGTGTTGTTTCTTATTTTAGATATCCCATGAGCATATAATAGATACCCGGCTTAAAAGTAAAACCATATTTTAAAAACACAAATGGTCCAGAATGATGGTGTAGGAAATACGAGTAGTGATTTCATTAAGGTGATGCGGCTTTGGATTCCCCCCTGAGCAACATCCGTGCACGGGTCCCACCATATTGCATCCCATCCTTTTCCAACCTTCAAAACCCATTCATCACAGCTTCCTACAGAGATTTACACCATACTTATCAACTTTTGATACAACATAAAATTGTAAATATGCACGGCGCATTACGAAACGTTCCTGCAAGCAATGGAAATGTGGATGAGTGGCACAGAATGGCCAAGTCAGAACCCCTTTGAATGCTGAGCTGTTGGATTGATCTTTGCTGATCACCTCAAAGCCGCCTAAGCTGGTGAATTCAGTACTGAATGCAATTTCGATTTTATATGATCTGATGCAAGTCTCGATTCCTGTCAATAATGCTGCAAGGCACATTTTTGCTGTATATTGTCGGCAGAATCAGGTCGCCCATACAATGTATAATTAATTTGGTTATTGTGTACCTGCATCTATCACCAACTTTTGGTTACTCATCGTCACATCCATTTCTGGACAATTCCCATCGAATTGCTATTAATCGTGTCTAAATTGCAGGTGGCGTGTCCTCCATATAGTTTTGTTGGGGAGGGGGAATCTTGATATATCGTTCCGCTGGGACATCACGCCGCGAAGCCGCATTGTTGATTTGATATCACACTCCTTATCTTGATTCATCCGAGATTATGGGAACTACCCCCAGATCCTCCGTACGGTTCTACTTAATATTCTATCTTTGTTGTTCGGTACTGATGTGGTTTGTAACATTCACTTGATTTCTTAGATTAAAAAGGTTTTTATAATCTTATCTACATCATGTAGGCCCTTTTCAATTTCGTATTCCATACCTCTGTCGTTACACTCTTGGAAATTTATCCAATTATCATTCTTAATCATGGTTTCAATCCTCCCAGATGGAATGTCCAATATGGAGGCAACTGTTTCATTCTTGATCATAGACACAATAGCTCTCATTCTACGCGTCATTTCCAGGATACAAACAAAGGGCACGACGACAACCGGGCGATTCATCCGCTATGATGACTGGTGGATTCTTGCAGCTTATTTGATGTATGCTTCGCATTGTATTGTGATTATCTGCGGCGAGTACATACAATCGCCAAAGCAGGTACTTCGTACTAACTGCATCGAATAGACATCACGAAGTTATCAGGCACCCTCGAGCCATATCTAGTCATGGATCCAGATCATCGATTGAAAATGCTCGAGGTAAAGTCCCATATATAATCTAGCTTCTTTATTAGTCCTGAGTTGACACTCATACAGTTGTTATGGATTGGTAGCATCCACTTTCCCTTCATCATCACGGCCGTTAAAATCTCAATATTATGCATGTATCGCTCTCTATTCAAAACGACCCCAAATCTCATTCGATGCGTGGATATAACAATGGGTTTATGCACAATATGGTTCATAATCACTGTATGCTTGACGGTGTTCGGATGCACACCTATCAAAGCAGCATATAATCTAGCCCTTAGACTCGAACCCACCACACATTGCATTCCATACGGAGAGATAGTTCTTGGCTTCGAGCTACCCAATGCAATCCTGGATGTTGTTATTCTCACCTTGCCTTTTTTCGTCATCAGAGATCTCCATGTCCCTGTACGGAAGAAGGTGCTCTTGTTCTTGGTTTTTTGGTTCGGTGGGTTGTAAGTAATTTCGTCCTTTCAACGATGTGAGTGACATGATATTAACTGGCTTGCAGCGTTATTGTGACATGTATACTACGTATAGCATACTCATATCAGCCTTATGATCCAGAGCATTGTAGGAAACGTGAGATCATTTCGTTCTGAAAGTTACTAAAGTCTATATAGTTTCTGGATTCTCGACTGCGAACGAGTGGTTGATGATTGAGGAAGGAAGCGCTATTTTAGGAGCCTGCGTTCCGACATGTATGTTTGCACGAAATCTATTCTTCGATTAAAACTTCCTTCTTTCATTTTGTACTTCTCTTTCATCTCCTACAGCTACTTCAAGGCTACCATTTTCTTTATTGCTCCAAACTCTTTTTTCCATGGGCAATTACTGATTCCTTAATTTTGCAGTTCGACCCCTACTCAAAGCGTATTTTAAACTTCCAAAATCTGTCAGCGACTGGTTCTCTTCGACGCTGGGTGCCTCAACGCCAGCGAGCAAATTCTCCAACAATCATTCGCGAATCAAAACTCAACCAAGTCAATTCAACGATCGACCTGGACCTTCATATCAGTTGAAGAAGCTATCAACAGCCCATCTTCAGCGTGGGAGAGAATGGCAGAATCAGGACCTCGACACAGATTCGGATGAAAGTCCACTGGTTGACAATAGGATTTGGGTCACAAGGCATATTACAACTACCAAATAGGCAGGTTATCAAGCACTGGGGTTTGTTAATAATACTATAGTTTCATTATTTGCCTTAATCCATAGCTTACTACCTACTTACGATTGTTTCTCGCTTGCTCGAGATGAATGCTTGTTAGAGCTAAGATGGAAATCGTTCCATTTTTTTGTATGTGTACACGCAAGCATCTCCTTCACTTGGTCCAGGTGGATCGATTAATTTCCTGTTGCGATTAGATCGATTCAGTTTCGCCTTATTCTCACGTTTTGGACAGATTTAAGTCGACTTTATTCTCTAGAGGGTTCTCCTCCTAGAGTAAATTGATTCAGATGACTTGCCAAAAATGCATCATGTCTTTTAGACACGATGAATTTGGCTTCTGATTGATGCTGAATATTATACACTGTTATTCATAAGTCTTCGACCTTTGTTACCTGAAAGTTTTAGGAAAGTGAATAGTCAAATCAAAGACGTTGTTGTCTGTGGATAGTCATGTTGGTTAGAGATTATCTCACCAGAAGGCTATACCAAAGATTTTTCATTGCAAAACAACAGGGCGGCTGTAATTTTCAAGTGTCGTACTTGCTAATTAACATGTTGAGGAATCTTTTTACCACAATTTTCGGCTTTGTTTACAAATTGGTTGGTAATTCGGCCTCTAAGACCTTCAGTAAGGATTGCCCACCATGAATAGAGGACCTTTTGCGGTCTACGAGACAGCGGCCTCAGCTGTTCTTACTTGTTCCAATGTCGAAAGGCATGTCGAAGGGTTATCAGTTGCGACTATACGTACAGAAGTCATCAATATAGTATTGTTACTTGAGTATAAGAATGCCAGGACTGCTCACCAAGTAAAAATCAGAATAACATCTATATCTAATTTACTCAATCGTCATTACTACGACTATCTAGTATCAAATTCATTATCTCGACTTCCATTTGCCAGTATCCAGTGCTTCTTACGCCTTTCTTTCCTCGACAATCATACTGTGACAATCGTCAACATGTCACATCGTTCAGGTCAACAAAATGTTGTTAAAACAGAACGTGGTAGCAGTGCTAGTCAAGCCTCCTTAATCAATCCTAAAAGCCTGCAATGTTACGAGCTCTCGCCTGGTAACCATTACACACTAGGAAAATACTCCAGTAATTATAAAACTGAATCGTTACAAGGTACCAAGTACTATAAGTGCCAGCTTTCTAACGATTGCGTATATAAGCGACTAAATAGCTTGAACGATCTCGAGAACCATATTCATAGTCAACATATGGAGAAACTTTGTGGATTTATTGGGCGTAGGGATGATAGACAAGAACATGTGGACACGAGTCGGTGTCATGATGGCAGTGAAAGGAGAAGGAAGCGAGACAAAGGTCTTGCTAATAAGGCTAATGCAGAGGAGCAGAAGAGGTTTAAAGATGGAGAAAGAAGAAGGATGAGATATGAAGCAGAAGACAGATCGAGGATGTCAGGAAATGATCAGAGCTCAGGGACTAGTGAGAGTTCAGGGAATAGTGGAAAGAGGAGATCATAGGGACCCAAACGCAAACGCACTACTGGCGGTAGTAATTAGTTTGGCGTAAATTGCTTTGAGAGGGCAGGATATTAGTGGTAGATGGGTAGGTATTGAGCAGTTGAGTAGGCGTTTGGGCGTTTTTTTCTTTTGGGCGTTCAAGTAGCTTAGTATTAGCAATCGTGAGGAACAAAAAAAACACGGTATTACCAAACAGATTTATCTCTGGATCCCATGCGTTGCGATAAGTTGAGTTATGCTCGTAACATATTCTAATTTAAGAGGTATTTGTTTGCAACCTCAAAATGCAAGATGAGATTGATATCAAACCCTACATTATCGGCAGCCGAAAGTACTTCGTTATATTCCTGGATAGGTCTACTGATATTCTATTGTTCCTTATTTTTGAGCCGAGGACTTCGAGTCCACCACGTATACTATTTTGATAGCTTACTATAATCAGCTATCTATTGTTTTATACTCTTCAGGCTCTAGACCCTCACCGAAATCAAGGCTCAGTCTTTAATTTAGGGATTGTAACTCTGATTCTTTTCCAATCTTCACTTCGTTATATTTCTCAGAAATTTCATTATTATATGTAGAGTTGGGTAAACCTACTGACTCTCTTTGTGTTATTATACATATAGATTTCATGACACACCACACATTAACACGTTCCTCTAGCTCGAGGATTCGGGGGGGTTTGGGGGTTTCAAAACCTGAGTTTAAGATAAGAGACCTAGTCTATCGGATAGCCACATATCGAATGCCAAATTACCAGATACTAGATACTATATACTATATACGAGGTTCCAATTCCAACACAACAACATACCTAGTGACCTACTCATAAAACCCCCGGACGCTAGCTTTTTGGCTTAGAATATCCGGGATTCCAATTCTAAGCAGGTAAAGATAGATGATCTCAGTTGTTGATTTCAAAACACTCAGACGCTAGAATATATAAAAGCGCTAGTCATCTCAACTATCGAAGCTCAAATAGCATACCCATAATCACACATTTAATATCCCTACATCTCAACAACTGATTATGGTAACAAAGAAAAACTTAGAAGACTGGCCACCTAAAGCGTAGAGAAGCCCAGTCGAAAAACTAGACAAGCTAAGCATCTTGTTTCTTCTTCCTCAACACATCGTACTCCAACTCAATAAAGTGTCAAGAGATGACATATCATCATCCAGAACCCCTTGCGAAGAAAAGCAGAATCAAGATTACATAGATATATAAATTAGTTAGGTCTGATATTTTGAGCTGAGATGAAGATTTATCATTAAGGATTTAGACGAGTAATAACAAGAATTGTAAGATACTAAAAACTAGAAGAGAATGAGAGGTGATAGGAGAAAAAGAGAAAAGGGTGAAAAGGCAAGGCGCAAAAGAGTATCAGACAAATAATCAATAATATTGATTGAAAGGAGATGGAAGAGAATAACAGTTTCTGGAAGATGTATTCAGTGCTTGAGGTTGAGTTCGAGGTTGATAAGGATGAGACTCAACATGAAGAGAATAGTGAAAAAAGAAGACATTGAAGGGGAAAGGGAGAATACATCACTATTTAAATGGTGTGCTGAGAAACCGCAGTAAGCAGATCTAGATTCTCTCTGAGCTGAGAGAGTTTGACTATGTTAACATAATAGTAGTGGACAGCTGATGATACATTCGCAAAGAATACACAGTATTGAAAATTTTGCATCTAAACACCCCAAAAATTCCACCAATCAAGAGAGTTAACACCCAGGCTCCATACACCGAAAAGGATTCAGAATCATAAATCTGATCATTCCCTCGTATATTCACCCTCAACTTCACCAACAATAACACAGTATTTCCCGGCCCAAAGAAAATCCCCACCATCCCTAATACAGATATCGCTCTCAGCTCTCCCACAAATCCAACACCTAACCAACAAAAACTAACAAGCATTCCTAAGGCTGATGCGGCGCTGTACATGCCAAAGTAAGATCTCCATATCCAACACCAACGAACTTTACAGTAGCGCTCCAAGGCTGAACGTAGTATGATTTAACTCTGCGTGGAATAAAAGATTTAACAGGTGTATATTTATGATTGCTACGTTGGTGTTGTAGTTTGTTATAATCGTTGGTGGCGCGGTATGAGTGGTTATTGGGGACCAGAAGTATGGGCTATATTCGGGGCTAGAGATCTTGAGATGATGTGGTAAGAGGCGTTCGTCTTTCATGTGAATGGGTTTACAGATTGCAGTGGGGTATTTGTTTCTGTGAATGATAAATATATATGTTACTCCAATAGGATTATCTTCGTCTCGATTAGTGAAAGTGGAAGGTTCTCCTCGAACAGCAAAATAATGCCAGTCGATCTAATGCGGAGTTTCCAATACTTCGGACTGTGTCCCGACAATGAAACGCTTGAAATCCCTAAATCCAAGCGGAACACTCAAATGATCTGAAATTTCAAAGTGGCTCTGAATGTTAGATCGCGTTGAGACATTAAAGCGTCAATCCAGCCCATTAAATCGATTTACTGACCACACTGATATGATAGCGGCAACATTAACGGGAATAATTACAATAACGACTAGCATTATGAGACATCTGCAGTACATTCCGCAGTTCACGGCACTTATAAATCCTCGATAAACGCTGTATTCGGCAGTTGGGGACTTTGGAGCGACCAACTGTTATACTATCACAGGTTTTCAGCGCGGCTATCCAGACTACCGGTATAGAAGCGTTGTTGTATGTCACTACACGAGCTGATACTGTTCAGCTCGAATGTTGAATGATACTGAATGTATTGTTTTCGAATTTGAAGGGCTTGAATATTCCTATCACGCAGGAACAATACCCCTCATTTCCTAAAAACATAAGCACCATAACGTAAAGGCAGCTCGCTATCGTAAACATCATAACCGAGTCTCAGTGTGGAGGCATCGACCTTGTTTCGTGCCCCCGACAACCAGCGCGTTTAACGAAGCCGTGGAGATATTAAGTAGCGCAGAATTATTTCGTGCACGAGAACCATGTGAGGCAAGATGCTTTGGTAACAATTTCACTCATTGAGACACCTTTCAAAATGGTTTCATTCGATGCTATGCGGCTCAAGTGAGATTTTGAGGAAAAAACATACACAATCGGATAGTCTTTTCCCAACCATTTCAAGACAGACATATGCTGGGATCACTCCCAAGAAAACAAGTTTTCTCAAGTTGTGATCCAGACCGTGTTTTCCCCAACCTATTATCACAACAGCCAGCCTTGTGCTCCGGGCGCCACATTCAAACTAGGCTGCCCAAGCGCCGAGGTTGAATATCACCGAGTAGATTGTGACAGCATGTGTGATTGTGTTCACAGAGAAATTCCGCAACATGAATCATTCGAGAGCCACGAATGGATGGGCCTCCTGATAACGATAGCCATGTCTTACATTGGAACGTGGAGGGGTAAACCCGTTACACCGAGCCTTGTTACACGTGCAGACAGAAATAATTCGTGCCGTGCAACCACAGATACGCAAAATGTTATACGCACTGCAGTATACAAATTTACAGCGTGGCATTATGATTGTTCGTATTCAGGCAATAGATCCCTTGCTTCAGAATGCAGAGCAACAACCGAATAGAGAATTAGATAAAATGGACACGAGAGAAAAGACAATGAAGATAATGATGCCATTCCAGATTGTCTCGTGATTTAGCTGACGATGAATACCAACATTGTGATTATTGATGTTGTGTGATGATGTCCTTTATTGGGATAAGTTTCAAACTTCTTAATAGCGCTGTCTTATTTAGGATGCGGATCAGATTGGCTTACACGCCCGGCTTGTGATACTAGGGGCAATAAACGTTGAGCAAGATCAAGTAAGGGCTGGGATTTTGACTCCGGCTACTTCTCGGAGTGGCTTGACGGGTGTACAATGTTCCAGAAAAGAGCAGGCGGGGCTATTTTCTGCAGCCTTCGTGATGTGCATTATTAGAAATAAAGTTTCGACAAGAGGACTTGAGAAGCATATCATTCCTGATATGTCAAGACATCAATGTAAAGGAAAGATAGTTGAAGAATCGTACTATATTATTGGTTCTCACACCCCACCACTATGACTCGGCTGGAGGCATGTAATATTTTGGCTTTGTATGCCCGTCGCTGCACGCCCAAGTAAGGCCAAGAGAGTGAATCTTACAGCAACATGGAAACAGACTATTTCCATCGATGATCACGCACTGGCTGTTTCAATGAAAAGGGGAATGGCGTACATGGAAGTCTCAAGTAAATCGGTACTAATGATGTTGATCAGGTACTGACTCACAAAAATAAAAATGAGAGTCTTTGAAGATGAACATGAGGGGTAATTCGAAAAGGCTCGTGACACGGTGACAGGTTCTTAGGTATCTTGATATGGGTCCTCGAGTATACCTAGTGGGGACAATGAAGTGGGATGATAGGAAAGTATATTTTTCCTTCCTGCGCATTTGACGCAATCGAATACTTGGGATCCTAGAGTTGATAGAGAGTCCTCTGACTTGGAAGTGGAGTCCACACCGTAAGAGGCTCGAGAGTCGAGAGGATAAGAAAAGGTGGATTTCAATCAACGTGATCTGAATTCGGGTATCAATCTAAAAACAAACATAGTCCCCGGATCAACGACGACCCCATAGCCATAGACTGTCAGAACGATCCAGCTGGGGCCGATCAGGAGATATATCGATTTCATCGACTTATCGAAAGAAATATCGTCATATCTTGGTATTCGCGGTTAGAGAATAAACCGAATTGGTGGAATTCCATCATAGTAGTGGAGTGACTTCCAAGGCGATGAAGGATTTTGATGTTTTGTTGATTGAATCCAAGTTTAATGAGTTTGATGTGTTGTTTAGCTGTTTGTCTGTTTGTATGTATGGCATAAAGTAAGGGTGGCTGGAGATAATAAAAATTTACTGGATGAGAGCTTGTACACATATGAGATATAGGCCTGATATTGGCCACAAAATGGATTTTTGCTTGGTTAGGCGATTGTTGTGGTCTAATGAAAGGCCCATGAACGCTGTAAAGCATGATAAGTATTGAATACGTGGTGCCAAAGGATTTCAATTGACCTAAATGGTCAATGATCATATCATGATTGTACGGGGAAAAAGGTGGAATCTAGACATCGTTTAACATGACCTAGGTATGTTGTTGAAGGATTGGAGGATTAGAGAATACCCAGGTAGGTAGTGTCCATTGTAAAAGGTTGTCTTTGATTTCCCCGTACTGTGATATTATTGTTCCTAGGATTGTTTAGATGAGAATTGACAATTTATAATTGACAATTCACAATTGATATTAGTATGTCCTCGAGGAGTTGAGGTACGTCCTTCGTAATCGTAGCAGGATTGTCAAACATTGATAAATATTGATGAATACTACCTGGGTATGGGTGTTGTCTAAGGTCACCCCTCTTATCCGGGGTTCCGCCGTGGTCTATAGTCTTTAGAAAGTTAGACTTCAGGTATGGAGTCAAAACTCTTTCCTTCAAGGGCGGGATGTCCACTGTCAAGCGGACCCTTCCTTCCCTTCCCTTTCATATGAATCACAATGTGAAAAAAAGGAAAGGAAAAGTTCAGATGATCTCGCCAATTGAGTGAAACCCAAATCCTCTTTTCTCCACCATAACCTTTCCTACTTCATACTTATTGGAACCAAAACCTAACATTCTGCGATTGGCCTCAATACTTTTTACACTGCAACTGGAATGGGTAATTTGACGATTCTCAACCACACTGTGTTAGATTCCCAAGATAAAGCAAATCCTTCTCATCGAATGGTGTCTGTGAATATATGAGTAAAGGCGAGGGGATGGATATTCATCGGGATCGTTAGAACTGAGGGGTAAAAAGCGTGTCAAAATGTATGATGCCTTTTGGCTGAAACAAAAGCTATGGGAAGTCAACTCAGATTGGATGGCGGGGCAGCCGATACAGGACAAGGAAGTCCTTGCATCGCATTTGCATTATTAACTGCAGGAGCACCATCGGACTTTCGAAAAATGTAACTGGCAGCAGAAAAATGTATTTACTAGGATGATGGCGAATTTTTGCAGTTTGATAGGTGGACCTACTAGCTACTAGGGAAGTGTCCCTGAGTAAAGGTCATGAGCTCTGCGACCCCATTTTGGTGACAATTAACCCGCAATGCCCTGCTTTGGTTTAGTACATAATGTATGTGCTCTGATGTGCGGAGATCTGTCGCCAAAGGCGGTACAGATATTGTTGATTGTTTGAAATCCTTTCGCAGATCCTGATAGGGTTTTCCATGTTTAGCTTGCAACTTCTTTCGAGGTGAAGCTTCGGATATTTCTCGATTTCCTGCTGTACCGTGTACTCTGTACGAGTGATCAATCAGTGGGGCATATGGAAACCAAGGGAAGGAGACCATCAATGATCGTTAAGACCTGCCAAACTAATGCTCGAGGTACATAAGTACATGCATGAGAATGCATGAGAGTGCATGATATGCTAGAAAAAGCTATTTTATCAATGGAAGTGGGAAGAAGAAGAGAGATGATTTGTACTTTCGAGTACAGAATGGGGCAGATGAGGGTTATCTTTGCATGGGTGTCTGCATGATGATAATTACACAGCAGGAAATTGATAATCTGAGGTCTCGGCTCAGGAACACCTCTGTACCTCTAGATTCTGGAAACACTGACGATTTCTCACTTGGTAAGAAAAGAGATCAAAAATGGACCATACAAACTTGATAGATTTTAATATGCCGGTGCCGCAGATACAATAAGTTGGGCCTTGATGCAAGCGACGTTCCATTTGATCTATTCATCCATTCAGGGGATTAGGAAAAGAGGGGGAAGCAATGGATGGAAGGGTGTGCTGACAGTGACTTTGGTACCTGTCTTTGTCCGGTATATCTGACGTTAGCTATACCCCCCCTTCATATTCTAGATGTTCAAAGTTGGAGGTCGGAAAATGTTCTTTTGCGGCTACTTCAAGTATAATCACAGTTGTATTCGGCGGTAAAAGAATTTTATAATTAGGTAGGCTCGGTAGGCAAAACTGATGACTGAATTCTACATCGCTTAGCCGTAGCTTGGAATAACCTAGCTGTGGACAAACTACTTCATTAGTGACATTCGAGTTACTCGAGCGTGCAGTAGAAACGTGGTGGTCTCATGCACTATGAGTCCTTGATGGGACTTAGTTTGAAGCTTTTTATTGGCTAATCTATCACCAATGGATCGAAAGGTCTTTCGATCACGTCCTGCTTTCCTTCCGGAGTTGCCATCATTATTTATTTACTTGATTTTGGATGAGTGACTCTGAATGCGGTAATGGACTGATTTTTTAAGGCTGGTGATGGAGATAAATGCTTGACTTTGAGCCACAATAAAGTGGAAATGTCACATATCTAGCATGAATACTTCATAGATACTATATCCATTTTGCCAACATAAGATGCCTGGTGGCCATGAGTCTCAGATGTTTTTACCTCACATGTCAACCAACCCAGCTGAGTTGATACAAAATAATAACCACTTTTGAGCCTATACCCTACGAAGTTGCAATATTCAAACAAGCTGTGCTGCATCTATTGCCCGTTCAACGACTTGGCTCCGCTTCTATTCGATCAGTATCACTGTGGCGCGTGTTGGTTTGCTAGATCTACTACCGCTATTGAGACGTCCTCGAATTCTTCCGCGGTGGGGACTCTGATATCTTCACGCCAGGCTCTACTTAACTCAACTCCATTCTCTACCATTCGATAAAAAAAAGCCAGACTATCTTCTCCTAATATCTAGCCCAGGCCAGGCTTACCTCATTATATCCCCAGGTCTCATACATACATATCATACAGGACTCAGCGTCGTATCGTATGGCTCCAATTCTCCCACCTGCATCACCCCATCATATCACCCCCATCAAATCGAGTCAAGTCAAATCAATCAGCGTCATATTCAACTTTCATTATACCAAGACCAAGGCAGCGAAGTCCATTTACCTGCTCTGGCCCATTCCCTATTGACGTTGACGTTGGTTTGAAGTTCTGGGACACTGAATGCTTCAGTTACCAATAGAGTTAAATCCACCCATCTGTCGACTATCGAACGGATACTCCCTTTTAAAGTTCGACTAATCATAAAATATCGAAGGCTATCGACTAATTCAAATTCTGACAAGCATAACTTGGAACGGCCTAAAGCTTTTTCAAATATAGGATTACAACATTCTACAGAAACCTCGTTCTATCATTCGTGAATAGTTTCAGGGAGTGGATGCCCCGGCTGGGCCATTTCCTTCGCAAATCCTAATCGTCAGGACGACGATTCACCGCCTCGTTGTCCCCATATCGCCCTATATCCTTATTTGATATTCTATGCCTACCTTTTACTGCGGTTGCCGTTTATACTGAGCCTGGTACCTTGACAGACAAATGATACTGTTTTACTAGAGAGACCGGATTTTTGGACCCATTCAATACCATAACAAAGGATACGATACGTTCATTCGTGTTGTTCTTACACTGCTTTGAGCCAGTTGGACCAGGAAAGCGGAGTATTACTTAGCATTACTTATTATTATTACCATTACTAGTAATAAGGCGGGGACCGAATCAATCCACCAGGGCATTCTTTGGGAATCTATTCGAATCCTCAGTATTACTGTCATTCCCATATATCCTGATTGAGTACCCATTAGAATCCTTTCTCCTCCTTTTTTCGGTTCCTTCGTTTTGGTGTGTTTACTTTTTACCTTGTGTATAGAGTACTCGCACAGAACAAAACGTCAATACCAATCATTCTTCAACATCACATCAAATCATTATCATTACAATCTCAAATACAATCCCAGTACGATATATCGTCAAGAGTTGTCAGGACTTTACACCGGGGAACGTCACTCTTCTTTTACTTCTACTACTGCTACTTCTTTATCTTCTTCGCTACGAATACTCCGTATTCACTTCTTACGACCACCGGACGGAACCATTCTCTGTATACATCCGACCCGAAAGGCAAAATTTGTACACATCATTCACTCTACCGGTCTATTTCTATTCTGTCCATTCAATTCCTTTTGGAACAATCTTGAAGAAGGTTACAAATCGCCACAAGCTTACGGAAGACTTTTCTTTTTCTTCTTCTTCTTCTTCTTCTTCGCTGGTTTCACGGGATCTTGACTGGTTTCCGCTCTCCCGTTGATTTCGCTGCGCCTTGCTGACTCAAGATTTCACCCTTTGGGATCTCACATCGCCTTGGTATCTTCAATCAATCACCAATCAATTCCAGCCTCTTCTTTCGACCTTTCAGTTGTGCCTTACTTTTGCCTTGCCTTTTGCCTTTACTATTCCACGTGGTTCGCATCTCGGTCCCTTGGTTGGAGCCCGTCTTCATCCCATAGGTAATTTACAATTTTAACGGGGTACCTACTACCCAGTCGGGATAATCCGTGACCTCATTCACTATTCAACTCACCCAAGCCTCCAAGAACCTGGACCCCCAAAGATTTTCAAGGATTGGGAAAGATCGGATCCAAGATATTTCCAAATATCTCTCAACTCCTCTGTTGACAAATTATCTTCTCTTCAATACCATTCGGATCCTTTGCATATCGACAATTACTCTACCGATATTTGAATAGTAAATCCTTCCAGCTCTTTTCAGATTTGAATCGTCTCAACATTCTTCCTTTTCTACAACATTCTTTAATATAATCAGCTTCACAACTTCCGCATTGCAATAGATTTCTATCTTCACTTCTCATAGCAGATCAATAACGACATCGACATCTAAGAATTCACTTCCATCGATTTCTTCGTTTGCTTCTCGACGACAATGCAATAGATCAGTCACGAAGGTTTGCAATTTACGAGCAATACATTACGCAAATCCCCATCTCTCATTACTTGAACCTAATACCCTCATTTTCCTTTCGCCATGAGTTCGCCACGCCTCCCTACAGATCCGTATAAAATCCTCGGTGTTGATAAAGAAGCGACATTACCTCAGATTCGATTAGCATATCGAAAACTTGTTCTCCAGTGTCATCCGGACAAAGTTCAAGATCCTCAATTGAAGGCAATAAAGGTCGATGAATTTCAAAAAGTCCAAGAAGCATATGAAATACTTAGTGATGTATCGAGAAGATCAGAATATGACCAAACAGTCAAATTGCAGAAGCTGAGAGAGGAGTTGGGCAAGACTGCGACTTCGAATCCGGTTTCGACCAGTAAAACTTATGAATACAATGTTAGGACCGCAGAACCTAGACCGTCAACATACAGTTCCTCGTATCCAAAGACTGCGCAAAAGCCACCAAAAGAGTCAAATGTGTATTCAAAACCGCCACCGAGATCTTATGAGGATTTGTATGAAGAAACTCCGAGACCATCTGTTAGGAGATCCAAAACAACAACTAGAGATTCGGATAGAGATGAAAGGGACAGAAGAAGACAACAGGAAGAAGATGAAAGAGAGAAGATGAGACGGAAGATGGAAAAGGAAGCTAAGCGTGATCACGGAGATCGAAAGAAGTCTCGCGACAAGGAGAAGAGACGTGGCACCGAAGAGAAAGTGCGTCCAGGCACATATGTTGAAGACGAATCCAGTGAGGATGATTTTCGACGAAAAGCGGAACGAGCCGCACGAAGGACAGAGGAATTGAGGGCCGAAACTGCTGCTCGACTTCAACAAGAACGGGAGCACAGAGAGTGGGAGCTTCGTGACAGAGAACGTGAACGTGAACGAGAACGAGAGTTACGCGACAGAGAGAGGGAACGGGAAAAGAGAGAGCGAGAACGAGAACGAGAACGAGACCCTCCAGAGGTGAAAGACTCGCCGATGGGAGACAAGTGGAAAGACCATATGGCAAATGCTGCACGTTATGTCCAAGCTTCGCGCAGAGAGTCAGATATTAAACCAGAGGTGCCATTTGCGCCAGCGCCACCTCCAATGCCTACTATGCGTCGAGCAGAAACGTTTACTGCGCCATCATCTACACCATATAACAATCACTATAAAGTACACCCACCTGCTGCTTATGAAAATCATAGTGATGATGAGACACCACGGAGATCAGCAGCACGACCATCACGCCGTTCTGCAGAAACTCCTTCGAAAAGCAAAGATACGCCAAAGCCAAGTAGACGCTCAACTAGGGAGTCACCATATGTAAATACCGCATCAACTTCACCTCCTACAAAACCTACTCTTAACAAACAATATTCGGAACCACCGATAGTTGGGGTTGGATCGGGTAGACGGGAGCCTAGTCGATCAAAGACGGAGTATCCTCGAGAGCCACCTCCACCACCTACATTTACCAGAGCAGCTACATTTACACAAGGCATGGGTACGAAGACAGACACTAGGGATAGGGGTCGTGGACCAATTCGGGTTGTTCAAAATCCGGTGTCAGACTCAGATTCTGAGTCTGACTCTGAGTCGCCATCACCAACACCACAATATTCTCATGTTAGACAGCCGCCTCGAGCTCCTGAGCCCTCTGGTACTACCAAAACGTACGTCATTGGTAGCAATGGGCGAAGTGAACTCAAGGGCTCTTATCGATCAGATCTCCGCGATGCTGCTTACTCGCGACCTCGAAGTCCATCCCCTCGTCGAACCACTCGTCCTCCTTTAGCACGTAGTGGTGGAAGTGCTTCTCGTCAGGTGCGATCTCGGTCACGAGGATATCACCCAACAACTGCGCCCGAACCAACTGAGCCCGTAGTTGTCAACGCCCAACCCAAACCTCGAGAGGCTTCTCGGGCCACAAGTCGTGGTGGATATCCACCACAATACAATGTAAACTTTTCTGCTCCAATCACACCCGACAATATTGTCTACTCGACTGGAGCCCATTATGTCGATAGAAGAGCTACCGAACCGGGAAATCATCGCGATTATACACCTTATCCTGCAGCTCGTGGTCGTGAATCGGTCTACTAAGCATTTACTCAACAAGCTTTCTCTTTTACAATTTGTTACATAAATTACCCTTCTTGTACTGACACCGACTTTTTAAACACAATACACCTTTTTATACAGTAACGACAGCGCAGCGCATTATGATTCCCCACTTTTCTTTTTACAGTCTTAGCTGATTGGGCTTTTTTTTCTTACTTTTTTTTTACGGGAATAACACGAACACGACGAATTATGCAAGAAAACAGACAGGCTATAGCAGCTAGCTAATCGGGTCGAGAGGACAAGAGAATTTTTCTCTGATACATCTAGCCGACGGAAATTGAAAAAAGAAATCTTTACAAATCTTTCTTCTTTCTCGTTTTTCGCTTTTGGCCCTCTCCTCCTCGATATGTCGCTGCAAGAGTCTGGAATTTGCTATTGCATTGGATTGAGTTAGTTATTCATCGTTGTTGTAGTTTTATGATTGGATGGTACCTCTGATTGGATGGGCTGGGTGGGTTGGGTATTGATACGCACGTAACATTGCTACTATGCAATTCTCGCGATAAGCGAGTGGTGGATGGAGGCGGAAGGGTGAAATTGATGGATTACATATGGGGATAGGATGAGTTGAGATGATTTGATTGAGTTCTTTTGCGGCATTTGTTTGCGAGAGTGCATGAACGGATAGGAATTATCGGTATTGGCATGGTATATGGAATGGTTCACTTGGGAGGAGTTGAACAATGGAAGAGAGCGGGGAGAGAAGAGAAGAAAGATTTGATAAGGGAGGACATGAGGATATGATTGAATATTCATGCAGACTAGTGATCTAAACACCTGGGTGCTGATTGATGAACATGGCCATGGATGATGGTTGGAATGATAGATATGAGACATGATTGAATGAATGAATGGAATTCTACAAGTTTTCAAGTAATGATTGCTTTTGTGCTTTGAATGTGAGTGTCATCGATAAAAATAGTTTGAACTTCGAAGTGAGGTTAGAGGCTCGTGGGAGGTGTTGAACATTGCATGAGTGGGCAGGACCAGTGTGACGAGGAAGGAGAATGAGGACTAGGAGGAAATTAGTGGAAAGCGGGGTGGGGGTTTAGATGGATGTGGGAATGGGGAGTATATAAAATATTTGTGATGTTTTGTAGAATGAATGGTATTTGTAGTTTTGTGCTCGAAAGAGGAGGTCGAGGGAAGAGAAGCAGAATACGTTGATCGAGTGAATAAAAGAGATATAGTTCTGGAGCAACAGTTACTTATTTGGAACGGAATGACTGCCAATGCTAGAATATGTCTACCTAACTATCTACCTGGAAAGATACAGAGATATACGACAAGATTCGAGAGAGATGAGATGAGATGAAGTAGAGAAACGCATGAGGTGGATTGTGATGAGATAGTGCAATGCGGAAGTGAATAAGATGGAACAGTATGAAAAGTGAATGATAAAACCTACCTTGATAGGTACCTACCTAACTGAGGAATCCGGTGAAACTCGGGAGCTTCTAGGTAGGTACTTTTTGTTGCACATCAAAGCTACCTACCGATGTTGGAATTGACATTATCTCCGGGAATCTTCATCTCCTTCGCTAAGAAATTTGCGAGTGCATAGATTGGGATTGGGAATGGGGGGAGGGGAGTAGTGAAGAGAGCTGTTCGTACCTAGTGATGCGGATATGAAAGATGAGATGAGATGGACGAGATGGATGAATAGGAGTAGTGAATTTTGTTGCATAGGTACCTAAGCTATATTGAATTTGACGTCATGTTTTGTCAACAATCGAATGGTATTGTGAGCACAAGTATCGAGGGGCTGGGAGATGCCTAGGTGGGTAGAAGAAGATTTGGTAGATTGTCAAGTATGGAAATTTGGAGAGTTGAGAGTTAGGTAGAGTTAGTTCAACCAGTTTCTTCATATTGAAATCATGATGTGGAGTTGGGTGATTTGATTGCATCGTTTTGATTATAGAAAGTAGTATGTATAAAGTTTAAGTACAGTTCGGATACGGCATATATCCATATCTACACTTCTGTAACGAGATCTATGTAATCGCGCGTGGTAAGAAATATAACGGACTAAAGGAACGAAAAGCAAAAGAAACGATAACTGAAAATTGTGGTATCTAACTTGTAATGAGTCAAAGAGAATTATAAGAATAAGCAGTGCACGTTCTGGTATCCATCTATGCAGTTTGTAGAGGCTCGACACACCAGCCAGCCACCAACGACGCCTCCCATATAATACACCTTCCCCTTTAGTGGTAAATGAAATGGTCACTCTTCCGGGCCCCAACTCTACTTCCCACTCCCCATCCCCTTTGCCTCACAATAAAACATACAAACTACACATACCACTCAACCCCAAAATCATACTACACCAAAAACACACATTATTCAACACATTCTTCCCTCTAGCCCACGGTCTACTCTGTAACCAAATGATAGGAAGTTGACTCATCTGTAGTACCATTCCATAGCCTCGAAGTTTCTTAGTGATACAAGCCATGACTATTTCATGGCCAATGGCGCTAATGAAGAAAGTTATAAAAGTGGCTCCTCCTTTCCCAACATACGAGCGAGAGCCGAGATATACGTGACGATGGAAGAAGTGATGGACAGGGATATTCCATTCACGGGAGAATTGCATCCAGTCTGTACTATTCCACCAGTCAGAGTAGAAGTGGCGATCTGCAAAGCCTATGAGTTTAGAGAGAGTTGTTAGTATAGCGCAAGGAAAGGGAGGGCACTGAAGTGCAAGTAGATTTGGGGTAAGCCAACAGGGCCGTTGAAAAATTTGTACGTACAGGTTATCTCAGCAAATGCACCGAGGACGAATTCAAAAATTACAAGGAATACGAGAAGGAAAGTAATCATGAAAGGAAAGAGAAGTAAGCTGATTGATTCGGCAACGACAAGAGCATTTTCGGTAAACGAGGTTGCAGTTTGAAGTCTTGTTGCCGATGCGGTCATAACAGGATGGATGAATTCTTCGGAAGTGATAGTGAGCAAGAAAATGACACCAAACGTAGCAAGAGTTTTGTATCCCAATTCTGACCAGACTATACCTGCTGTGCGAGGATATTCGAGCTCATAGCAGAGGGTCGGGCAGAATATATAATCGACATAATTATACCACGTGAGATTTCGAGGGTATGTGACCGAGCCCATGGTAGACGTCAATTCGAGAGCTAAATCCTCCCTAAGACTCGCAACCTCGTTAGCTTTGGTCTGAGTAAGAGCTTTGATCTCTGACGCTGTTCTTTTGTGACCTGGACTTGGATATTGATATGCCGGTGCTTTTGAAGCAGTTGCTGGAGAGTCAAGCTCTTGTAATCGTCGTTCGGTTTCGCTAAGGTGACCATTGTAAAATGCATATGAATGCATTTTCATGAGTAGGACCATAGTATGAAGTAAAAGAAAAACCTGAGCTGTCCATGTCCAATCTCGAAGGAATGGTATGCTATACTATTTATCAGCATTGCGCTTCACTATTGTATGCAGGAAGAACACTTACGAAACCCAGAATACCATCCAAATAGTTTGGTATAAACTCTGAATGGCCATCCCTCCTTTGGTCCATTGAAACCCCAAAGATTTACCTGTCTTACTTCTGAAGAACTTATGAAGGGGAAGACTGATGGATGTAGATACGACCATTAACGCATCTGCGACTCCAAGTTCCCAAACCTTTACTGTGAATAATTGCCAAATCTCCACTCTCATGGGATAACCCGTATCCTTGATATTTCGTAACATCGTTGTGATTGCCATGATAGCAAGACCAATCCAAAACAAAATGTAAAACCCAGTGAAATCATGGTGATCACTATGTGGATCTAAGTGCGAGACCCTTGAGGTATATTCAATTATAGGGAAAATACGACGTTTCTGCTCTGCTTTGATTTGTCTCTTCGCAGAGAACATCGATTGAACGGAGGGAGGTGCATCTTCGGGAACAGGTGTTGTACGTCCACTACTTCATGTTAGATACAGCAGTTAGCTTAATTTGAAAGATTCACCTAGTTGGACCTGTAGAAATACCATCTTCAGAGAAGTCTTTGATATTATTGACTGGTAATAACCCCTCCTCACTTATTGTTCGAATAATTGTTGGGTTAGAGCTATTTTGGGGTCTGGGACGCAAGATATGATCATGACTATTCCCATTGGTGTATACATCCGCAGAAGTAGACATCTCGTGTGTATTGAAATGGATTTAGAAATTAAGTGAAGCTGGCCGCAGAGATTGGGGTAATGAAGCTCCTTATGAATGCCCCTTTTGAAACAAATCAAAGTTTGGAAAGGGTCTAACAAATTTTATGGACTTAGTTGAATATGTCATTTCATAAGGGAAACTCAAATTAGATATGTTTCCAATTTCCTTATATACAAACATTAGAATAAGAAATATTCTGACCAGATTGACTGATTCATTGCTTATCCATTATCCATGGATGATGATATTCGAGGCTGTGGGTTATATTCCCACCCGTTCAACCAGCGGCCTTACCCGCGTATTAAATACGCACCAGGGCCATACCAAGCCACAGTAGGCTTAATCGTAGCCTTGAGCGCCACCCATCACTAGCACGTATGCGGACTAGACCGAGCTTAGGGGATGCATCCTGAAAGACATCAAGACATCAAGCGAAGTATGGTGGCCTTTGCATCACCAATTAGGCACCTCAGAATCAAAACGACCATTCAATCACTTTATTATTCCTGCTCCTTTTTTGAAGCAAAACTTGTGATCTCTTAAGCTGGGAAGTTTTAGAAGTTTGGCCCATTTTGGGCCCTGAACAGTATCAGAATGAGTTCATGTAAGTAATAAACAATGATGCCCCATACCCCTCGATTTCCAAGCTCATCATACACAGTGAAGCAATTCATTCGCAATGTGCGAGCTTCGAAAACAATCGCAGATGAGCGCGCAGTTGTACAAAAGGAGAGTGCTGCTATAAGAGCAAGTTTTCGTGAAGAGAGTGGTGATCATAATGTCAGGTAGGAAGGTCACCGCTTGTTTATTTGAACATATCTGACATATTGGGTTGGCAGACGAAACAATGTAGCGAAGCTATTATACCTATTCACGTTGGGTGAGAGAACACATTTTGGCCAAATAGAATGTCTCAAACTTCTTGCATCTCCAAGATTTGCGGACAAGAGATTGGGTTATTTGGGAACAATGCTTCTACTGGACGAAAATCAGGAGGTACTGACATTGGTTACAAACTCTTTGAAGAAGTATGCGCAACTGTTAGTCTCATGGAGCCATGAAGCTGACTCGAACACAGTGACCTCAATCACTCTAATCAATACATCGTTGGATTGGCTCTATGTACCCTGGGAAATATTGCATCGGTCGAAATGTCTCGAGACTTGTTTCCTGAAATCGAAACCCTTCTTTCTACCGCCAACCCCTATATTCGTCGCAAGGCTGCGTTATGTGCCATGAGAATATGCAAAAAAGTACCAGATTTACAAGAACATTTCCTCGAAAAAGCCGCAAACCTCCTGTCGGATCGAAATCATGGTGTTTTGTTGTGCGGTCTTACATTAGTAACAAATCTCTGCGAAATGGACGAGGCAGAAGGTGGAGAGGAGGGAATCGTGGAGAAATTCAGACCATTTAGCGGTGGCTTAGTTCGAACGCTGAAGGGATTGGCTAGTTCCGGTTACGCCCCTGAGCATGATGTCACTGGAGTTACGGATCCATTCTTACAAGTTAAGATATTACAATTGTTGAGAGTTCTTGGCCGTGGAGATCCAGAAACAAGTGAACAAATCAACGACATTTTGGCCCAAGTTGCTACAAATACAGATTCTTCAAAGAACGTTGGAAATTCTATTTTATACGAGGCCGTCCTCACTATTCTCGATATCGAAGCTGATTCTGGTTTGAGGGTACTTGGTGTCAATATCCTTGGAAAGTTTCTCTCAAATCGAGACAACAATATTCGATATGTGGCCTTGAACACACTCATTAAAGTGGTCGCAATTGAGCCAAACGCAGTTCAACGACATAGAAATACCATACTTGAATGTCTTCGAGATCCTGATATCAGTATTAGGCGGCGTGCATTAGATTTAAGTTTCACTCTCATCAATGAAAGCAATGTCAGGGTACTTATTAGGGAACTCCTTGCTTTCTTGGAAGTTGCCGATAATGAGTTCAAGCCAATCATGACGAGCCAAATTGGTATCGCAGCAGACAGATTCTCGCCAAACAAAAGATGGCATGTGGATACTATGCTAAGAGTCTTGACTCTAGCAGGAAATTACGTCAAAGAGCAAATTCTATCTTCATTCATTCGGCTTATTGCCACCACTCCTGAATTACAAACTTATGCGGTGCAAAAGCTCTATACTAGCTTGAAAAAGGACATTACTCAAGAAGGTCTTACTTTGGCCGGTGCCTGGTGTATTGGAGAATACGGAGAAACTTTACTTCGTGGTGGACAATACGAGGAAGAGGAACTTGTCCAAGAAGTTAAGGAGAATGAAGTTGTTGATTTGTTTTCAACCATTCTTAACAGCAGTTACGCCACTCAAATCGCAACCGAATATATTGTCACATCCTTGATGAAGCTCAGTACACGTCTATCAGACCCTGCACAAATTGATCGGATTCGACGAATCTTGTCCAATAATTCCACGAACCTCGACATTGAGGTTCAACAGCGAGCGGTAGAGTATGGCAACTTATTCAGCTATGATTCCATCAGAAAAGGTGTATTGGAAAAGATGCCACCACCACAAATTAAGGAAGAATCACGAGTTCTGGGAGAGGCAAGCAAGAAACCAAGTAAAGCATCTAACAGGAAGTCAAAGATCGTCAAACCAGCGGAACAGGATCTGTTGTTTGACCTAATGGGAGACGGAGGAATGCCTGACGCAAGTGTTGGAGGTGCTAATAGCGGATCTCAAAATAATGCAGACCTTCTAGCAGACATACTTGGAGGCACCGATTCATCTCAACCTACATCACCTCCAGCTCAACAGTCAAATATGAGTTCAATTATGGACCTATTTGGTAGCACTCCATCTCAACAACCCCCATCTGCTACGGCAACTCCTTCAAACGACATTTTCTCGAGTGTTTCTTCGCCTCCACCTCAAGCTCCTTCAATCCCAACCCATCCATGTTACGACAAAAATGATCTCAACATTACATTGCAACTTCAACGAAATGCAGAAGGTTTAGTACAAGTCTTGGCTCGTTTTAAGAACTCCTCCATGCATCAATCTTTCTCTGCAGTGGCATTACAAGCTGCAGTACCTAAAACACAAAAACTCCAATTACAAGCTATGTCAAGCTCGGATCTGGGACCCGGGGCAGAAGCAACACAATCAATGAGGATTACAGGAAGTAAAGGGGTAAGTTTCCTTGACAAAATGCCAGACCATTTACTGATTATTTTAGCCACCATTACGACTAAGGTTAAAGATTTCTTATGCACACCCAACTGCGGGACAAGTTACGGATCAGGTAGATTGGTCAGAGCCAAGGTAGTGAGGATGTGAGTAACCGAACTGCATTTAGAGAATCTATGAAATGTTATTGTTACTCGGCGTACTGCATGAAGTAATTGGTTGGTGGCGCCACTTATCTTCGCTCGGGTATCAGCCTGCTGTGGACTTGCTGGCCAGCCCTGGAAGCTCGTAACGTGAGCGACAAAGAATACAATGGAGACTATTTATTAAAACCAATGAACTTTGACCCATCTTGTTTCGATGTACGTTTTCTGATTTAGGCCCCGGTTGATGGCGTATTCTCGCTCTAACAGCCTGGAAAGCTCCATGGTCATTCACATCAATATGTTACTTTTTCGAATTGTGAAGCAGACACTTTTGTTGTGACATCCTCCCTAATGTTGACATATTGAAAAATAGCGGATCAAGTATGAGTATGCATTGATCCAATGTCGAGCTACCCAGGTGACTACCTAGTATATCTCGGTGGAACTCGCCCTTTAGTGCTAATAGTCGGCTCTCGTTAGTGGCCGATTAGTTCTTAGTCTGGGAAAAGCACTTGTTCTGGGGAAACGATGATCCTTTTGATACTAAAATATGAATAAGTCACTCGCTCTTAAAATTTAGATAACAATGTTGGTATCGATTAACTCATATGACTGATTTTCATCTGATGATATGAAGCCAATTATCATATTGACTTGAATTTAGGTGGTTGTGTAGTAAAAATAAGAGATTTCTTGTGGCAATTTTCTATCAAGAATCAAGATAGAAAATACACCAAGAAAGCTGAAGAAATAAGTGCTTTCCTAAGACAACACTTTCCCCAACCAGGAGATAATCGGCCATTGTCGAGAGTCAGTTATCATATAACAGTATCGAATTGTTCCTATGGGTTATAATGGCTGATCGAGTTGGTCTCATATTTGATAATTTCCTTTTGAGTTGTCGAACCATACCAGTATGAGTTCAATTCTCATTGTCGAGAATTGAAATTGATTGAAAATGCACTCTTCGGGATCTGTCAGTAACTACCTAGTAAGTAGTATCGATTGAAACGAACTGTACTTATCTTAAACATGAATTGGTAGATTATGCCTTTTTATAGTGTTAATAATAAGTGACAAGAGCAGGTTGTTGGTTCATTCTCGTTATCACAACTAGCGGAACCGTATTGCGCCTTCCTCAGAAGTCAAAAATTCATACTAGTAGCGGTGATTTCAACATACTTATTATTTACAATACACTTCTGATCATTTGAGTCCTGGCAAAACATAGGATTCAACCCTCTTACACTTGTCTCAGATCAACTTTGGCTTCCCAAGAATCTTATAAATTGAATCAGTCTTGTTCGTAACCACGCAATACTGCATCAAATGCAAAGATAAGCAAATAATCAGTGGCGACAGGTACAATGACATCTATCACATTATCCGAAGTGGAACAGGCGGACATCTTGAGACAAGAAGGGAACGATTTGATTGGCTTACTGGTCATAGTGTCTGACTTCAAAATAGCTATAATCAAATATCAAGAATCCGCCAATCTTGTACCGGACAATTGCACACCCCTTGGTAATTTATCGGCAGCGTATTTTGAAGTTAGGGATTACACCCAATGTATCGTCAAGGCGAGAAGAGCTCTTCAAATCTTGGAGGGAAGCAACAACATCAAGAATGCGGATTTGGTAGAAAAATTCTAACAACGGTTAAAGAGGGCAGATATACATTCGTTTGAATCGTCTGAACTGAAGCAGCTGCAAGCTCGACTACGAATTCTTGAAATCCTTCCTCGTTATTGGCCAACATTGTAAAGGCCCTCTTATATTCTTGGACTTATCTGACCAATTTCTTCCACGGAGCTACTGCCAAGGAATACTGCTCTATCGGCAATGATAAGCCTGCTTCTTTATTTGATCATACCATTGGCAAGAATGAGCCTGTGTCTAGTGATGTCTCCTTTCTCTTTGGTGGTATTAGCGATGCACGTAATTTACTCAAACAATCATTGGCATTTCTGAGCTTGAAAAGAAGCACCGCTTGGAGCAAAAGCAATATCATCTGACCATGATCGATATCAGCAATAATACTGTTACAAGAGACTTGATTGTTTTTATGTTACTGGAAGAATATTCTAACCTCGAGCCAAGCTCCGAGAAAGCTGAAGAAATCCTGTCTACTTTGTTTTATGTCTTTATTGCTGTCATTATTCCCCGCTTCACTTTCAATCACTTATATCGCACCATCGATCGAGCCCTCTCTTTGCTACAGTCAAGCATGCAGCCTTTGAGTTGGATGCATCTTCGTGAGAACTTTCGCTTATACATCCAAACTTTAGAAGACTGGAAGGACAGAGCTTTGACTTGTATCACCACTGCCAACGCAGTAGATAAAGTTATCGAGCAACTGCACCAAAACACGATGAGATTACCTCCAGTGTTACGCGGTGATGAAAATGTGCCCACTGCTTTCAAAAAAGAAAATTAACTCTACAAGGCTACAGCGGTTCTCATTCCTCCCACAAGACTTCTTCGTAATCACGACCCTGCAATACTAGCATTGCTCCAAAATCAAGGCAATAATTCGGAGGAAAACGCTGCAGCATTAAAAAAGCATTTGCGTGAAAACTGGAGTTTCAATATAACCCGAATGTATCTCTTCAGGTCGAAGCTCTATGTGAAGATTATGTGGATTTTGCGGAGAAACTAAGATTCGGATTGTACCGCGATGAGAATAGTCTACAATCATCAGACGCCACAGCATCGAAACTAATTCGTCGAAAAGACTTCCCAGTTTTCTATGACCGGATTCACTTGAGTAATGTACCGTGGGTATCCCATCCTTCTTGTTTCACTTTTACTTCACACCGACAGTAGTTGAAGCGCATTCATTACCCAATTTTCTGAGCAATTTACGGGGTTTCAATCTTATTTCTTTACTATGATCCTTCAATGCTTTTAGTTCGAGCATTTGTTTCTTTTATCGTTCTTCGAGGGTCCAGACTGATCCGATCTTTATAGTGACTATGTAGGCGGGCATCTTTCCACATTTCTCTATGCTTCACCAATCTTGAGACAACGACCGACCAGCTTTGTCAGATCAAACTGTCCACGAAATGCACCCGCCTTCAATGATGTGGAGAGCTTTCTGGCTGAATATCAACTCATCACTGACACCAAGATGGCGCAGCAACTTACCTCTGTGACGGTGTTGTCGCGTGGTGAGGAACCATGGCCGATGGCCAACTATATAGATTATGGATTGTCAAAGCCTTTTTTGCGGGAATTTGGAGGTTTACTTTCCCGGAAGCTCTTTATGAAGTGGTTCTATGCTTTGTTCTTCCGCCTTGCTATACCATATAATTCAGACTTAAACGTGTCGGCTACAATAACATTCTCGCCTCTGAATCTTACCATTATATTCCGTCTCATAGCCCATCTACGTAGCATCGGCTATCCCTCTCATTGGATATCTGAAGCTTTGTCAAACATTCTCGAAAGCAAAGTCTATACTACAGCCCGCCCGCCTCGTCATTCGCCAAATCCAGTCACTGAAGTGAAACGCGAGCATGCTGAAAAGCACCTTTGTACTTTGCCATTTATTCAAGAAATGGGGACCCTCGCAAGACTGTTCGAGCCTTTGCTACCTTTCTCCTTGCCCTCTCTACCTGTCATTCCAAAAGAGAATGCCATCTTCAAGTACAAATTTCGCCTAACTAATGTTCGTCTGAAGCAAACGCACCCCATGCGTATATTTAATGTTGCACTTGTCTTTTACGATTATGATGTTCTGGAAAAATGTGGAAAGATCTTGGAAGTTAAATTTTTAAAGGATTTGAGGAAACTACTTGATCCTAACTGGGGAGATGAGAAAGATGCAAGATATAAGGGTGCTGCGATTGAGGATTTGAGGAAAAGTGGAGTAATTGTTTGGACTACTGTCGAATATGATGTAATGAATAGCATTGTAAGCGCGTGGATGCCAGAGGCTTTTGTTGAGAAGATGGAAAGGATTGGTGGAGATATGGCCTATGGAGAGTTGATACTTGGGAGACTGTTAATTATGGTCCTTTTGCAGTAAGAGGTACAGTGTTTAAAGAGCAAAAATGGGTAAACGCTGCTTAATTTCAAGTGACGAAAGTGGCTGCACGATCTGATGGACCACTCCTCAACTTACCAAATTCTTAATTGGTTTCAGTAATCGATTGTTTGGCTTCAAAGCTGTTAATCACATTGCTTGACTTGTTGAAAATCGATCTCTGAAATTGAAAAGCATATATATGAAAATTTAAAGAATGTTGCATTGATATAAGATATCTGTATAGTCCATTGTCATAGCCTGTGTTAGAGCTAGCAAGACCACAATAATGAATGTTTGCTGCTTTGATGATACTTATTCAATGAAGATTGAAACGGAACTTTTGGAGCAACCTGCATATGAAAAAACATTCATCAAACTACAAGTTTCCGCTTCGTCTTTGCTGTCTTTCATTCAATTGCTTCTTTCCTTGACATTTACAGTGAATAATCAACGTGGTTATTCACTAAGTGGCCTACCAGCGCGAGATACAAAATTATTGCACTTTGGACATTCTTTCGTTGCTGGCTTAAATACTCTCATCACCCTCCTCATTTTGCAAACTTACAATCTTCACAATCATCGAAATGTCTTCTCCGGAAGATCTTGCAAAAAGCCTGCGAGAGGAAGGGAATGAACTGTACAATTATCGGGACTTCATCAAAGGTAATTTACTTCTCCTTCTAACTCTATATGTAAACGCATGCATCTAAATATTATAATAGCGATCCGTAAATACATGCAAGCAGCTCGAGCATCCCGAGATGATCCAGCACCACTTCGAAATCTCTCTGCCGCTTACTACGAAAGTGGTTAGTATGAAATGTGCGTGTTATTTGCTAAGAAGGCTATCCATTTGATGCATAAAGCAGTCACTGGCGATGAAGATAGTGCCTTCACAACGCACATTCAGAAATTGGAGGAAAGAATTAGAAAAGCCGAGGACAACTTGCCAGAATGTCCTCATCAGAAACAAAAAGAACGCAGAGTGGAGATCTTAGAGCGACTTGCACGATATCATCCCTCAATGTAAGTGGATTGAAATTTCATCTTCATCTCCATTATCTACAAATTGGTTGAGTGGATGGATTTAATGCGTCACAGGAGATCCGCTGGAGATTACGTGACTGTCGGTCATGACAATGCCAAATCTCTCTTTGACGAAACCCTTGCGCTACAAGTTCCTGCCGGCGAGACCATCTCATTCTTCAACAGCGGACTAGGCGACGCTAGACACTTTCTAGCATCGCTCATTAGTATCGCACACGAAGAAGCCAAGGGAAAGATACCAAAACGTCGATATCACTTCACGTTGAATGATATCAACAAACATGTGCTTACCAGAGATCTTATCATATTCTCTCTTCTAGATAAGCTCTCTCATGTCAAAGAAGAACAAATATTCGAGTCAGTGAACATCCTAAGTACAATCTACTTTATGTATGTATCATGTTTAATGCCCAAATGGGTCAACGAACAGCTGCAAGAAGTTATTGCAGAGCTTTTAAGATGTCTGAGAAATGGCCAACAGCCATTAGAATGGATTTATCTGTCTGAAGCAGATATTCCATTCTACATCCAAGCGCTCGAAAATTGGGTATCTGGAGGAAGAGTAGCGACTGCATTTACCGCCAAAGAAGTAATGGAATCTACAATAAGCACCATGCACGACTCTATATATAATAATAAGAGTGATAAGTATTGGGAACACATTGGACCTTACTGCAACAAGGAGAGAGAGCTCTATTGTGCAACTGGAGTCCTTCTGCCATTCCTGCAAGCAATGCAGCAACATGATCCAAAATTGGCAGATTTGAGCCTCGAAGCACTGCACAACCCTAGAGGAAGAGAATCACGGCTTTTCATGACCCATGTTATGACGGATAACTGAGTATTTAACCCGACACAGCTTGATTAGGATGCGCATAAAGATATCGGAAATCCGGAGCCAAGAGTCTTTTTGCGATTTGATCCATTTAATTTGGTCTCGAGGCTGTGGGAGGAGCTGAAGGAGAAACTGCCACCCAAGGAATAGTATCCACACTTATTCGAAACATTTTGCGCCGTTTTTTACGAAAGCAGCAAGCGCAATCAAGTCTTTAAGTAGTAGATTAATAGTAGAGATAGTAAAGGGTAATTACATTAATGTCGCTAAACGAATCCATTTTGGTCTCCGTTATGATACCATTCAGAGCCAGGCACTGGACACCGAGGATATCGGCTATCCACGCCCAAAAGACTTTCCATCACTTTATTACCGAATAGTCTTGAGCAATGTACCGTGAGTACACTCTTTTTAACATGATAGATGAATGCAAAGAGTCTAATATTACAATCTAGTGATTATGTCGGTGGCCATTTAACAACCTTCCTTCATGCAATGCCGCTCTTCGCCCGCCACTCTACTAGTCTTGTTGGCAGTGTGTGTCTACGAAATCCCCCCTTTTTCCGCAACATGAGTGACTTTCTTTCTGAATATCAACTCATAAGTAGCGAGAAGATGCTCGAACAATTAACCAGTGTACGTATTGTTTTTAGAGGGCATGAGCCTGTGCCACTCGCCAGCTACACATACTACTGTTGGAATCAGCCAATTAATTCCTGTACCACTTTCAAAACAAATAAAAGCCCGACTCTCTCGTGAGGATCTGAAGAGGTGGTTTCATGGACTTTTCCTTAGATTGGCAATTCCTAAGACGTCCGATCATCGTCTCATTTCAGACAATAATCATATGATCTATTCGCCGCTCAATCTTACGATTCTTTTTCGTCAACTGGGTCACCTTCATTGTCTAGGATATCCTGCTCATTGGCTTTCAGAAATCCTAGTTCCACTGCTCGAAGACGCGGGAATGCTCAAGACTAATGTTCGACCACCACGCAATGTCCCACTTCGACCTGATCAAGTTGATCTAAAGTATCCGATCAAGAAGCTTTGTATCATGCCTTTTGTGTCAGAGTTGAAAACTCTTGCGACGCTCTTTGCTCCTCTTCTCCCATTCCGTCTCGATCCAAATCTGCTCTATCCCATCGACAAGATCCACGAATACACATTTGATCTCTCGCCAGTACCAGTGGACTATTTCCAGCCAACATGCCTCGTTCTCCTTTTCTGGTCACCAAATGGCAGTCCCAGCAGCCACTTCCCTCTTGAATTGTATCCCAATCTGCGTCCGTTTCTTGATCCAAGCCGGCACAATGGCGTCGCTGATCACGGATTTGAAGACGCAGCGCAGAAAATTGAGGATTGGAGAGCCAAGGATGTTATTGTATGGTCGACTTTTAAGTTCGATATTGAGAAGCAGGAAGCAAAGGCATGGATGCCGAAACATATCATTGAGCAGATGATCAATCGAAAATGGAAGTGTGCGCTTATGAGAAGAGACCTGTGGATGATTGTTAGGGCTACGCTTTTGTCGAACTCGGGACGCGTTATAGACATGATGAAGATGGGAAGAAAATGAGACGAAGTTTCCAAAGAGGATGACGACACTGAAAAGGATAATGAGGGGAGCATTGATGATGGTAGCGATGATGAGAATGCTTTGCAAGGAAGTGGCCCCAATACTATGGATCACCGGATGTTCCAAGCAGTAGTAGAGGAGATTTTCAACGACAGTAAGAAGCTGGGAACCGCAAACAAGAATGTGATTGATAGTAGCGGGGCGATGGACAAGAAGAATAAGAGTGAAGACGATGGTGGCAAAAATGATGAAGACGATGTAGACGATGAAAATGATGAGTATTATGAAGAGCACTCGTTGGATTAGAGTTTTGAGATGGAGAGTTGGATATCAAAGACGACAGGTGGTATGCAAGCAATGAGTATCCTGTCAACAAGTAACTAGAAAGCAGAAATGTATCTACAAAAAATGAAGACCATACATACACCCAAATATGCACACGAATTCTACTCCATTTCGCAATTCTCGTTTTATATATCATGGGCTCAACATACTTCATTATGCGGCAATTTTACTCTGATACCCCCAAAAATTCGATTAATTACTCTCATGCCCCTTAGATTCTATATCAAAAGTACAGAATCTAGTCCATAATAGCTAGACTTTAAAAAAAAGCAATCCCAAAAAAGTTGTAGTATGATCATAGAATCTACTCTCTCCCTATAGAATCTACCTCTCCAGTCATTATAGATTCCAGTCTAACCCTATAGAATCTAAAAGGTATAAGAATAAATTGTCTTTCAATTTTAGGGTATAAGAGCAATCAAATGGCTTTTGGGGGGCATGAGAGTAATCTGCTGTTCATTACAACATCATACTCACAACTCGCGCCTGCTATAATTGCCAGACGTTGGTGAAATCACAACTTCCAAACTTCATCCTCGCATCTGGATACTCAGCTTCGAGTCCATCAAATATATGCACCTTTCTTTTCGTATTAACCGAGCTCAGCAGCACTCGCTTCAAACTCTGCTTGGCACCTGACTATTATCCTGAACGTCTTGTCCGAAGTCGCCGCATTGTACGCAGCACCTGCAAAGTTGCAGCCTCTTTCACTCTATCGGTTGCAGCTGAGATCAGTACGTCTCACTACCTCTTCAAGGTCCTTGCTTGGCAGAGGAATTTTGCCCTAGTAAATGGAGCATAGTATCTACAGGAATCTTCTACACGTGGGCGGCAGTCCATCGGCACTGGTATGCCGAGGAGATACACCCGCCAGGATCCCAATAGAAGACAGAAAAACCAATAAAATTTCTCGGAGATGAGATTGCTTTTAGTACTGCGTATATATCCACTTACAAGCTTCAATGGCAGTCATTCAACTCACCATCCAAGAGCCCAATGTTATTTGCTGCATCATGGCATCCACACTCTTTCAAAAGCCGCACTCGTACGTCCAGAAAGTATGCAGCTCCGAAGCTAGATGCACATACCACAAAATGGTGAACTAGAAGGGGACTAACCTACTTTTATAGCGGCGGACTCGCATATTGTCTGGCAGCACGAGTACTGTATCGAGCTCGCTAACTCAACCCATTTCCTTTTGACTGCCGCAAACACTCCACATCTCGATGAAGAGAAATCCACTATCCCTACCTTAGCTCACTATGCTTATTTCTTCTTCCAGAGGTCCTGTTTTGACCAATTGAGAAGCTCCACGACTTGTAGTATCCACTCCCTCACCCCGGTATCTGGTATTTGCTCTCCATTTTGTTTATCTCTTCCCCTCCTTGAGTTATATTATTTATCTCATTACTAGCCGCGGCATCAATGCATCAACAGAACCCCGCAGCTCCATAAAAGTCGACATTAAATTCAACGCATAAAATCTCTTACACCAGTGTGGTGGAAAGAGATTTTCCTCCGAAGACTACACTTGCATCGCATCCCAATATCGCGATCGCAGTTTGATTTCTCAGCAACATCGCTCACACGCAATGATGCGTGTGACAGCAAACTCTTGTTGCAGATCTGAAAGCCCAAAATATGTCGAAATTGTTACACGCACTGAGGCACTCTCTGTAAACTCCGGCGCTTCTCGGACACTTCTTATCAGAACCCGCAATTTGTGCACCCTCTCCCTCTTCCCATACCATCTGTTATGCAACTCTCACAGCTTCACAGACCTTTTTCCTCCCTACCCACTCCAGCCCAACTCGAACTCAAATCCAAAACCATCTCCGCATGCATAAATGCCATACCACCTCCAAGAAACAAATGGTCGGGCCTTCCCCGCTCCCCATCACTCTCAAACTCCACCTGACAGCTCACCGGTCTGCATATCACGTGAAACGAAGCTAATTAAATCACATCCTCATCATTTCTACGATCTTTGTATCCAATCATTTTTGTCTGCTCTTATCTTTAAAGGGGTGAGAAGCACTCAGTGAACAAATTGATATGTGGAGATGTCGAAGAAATGTTCTCGTGAGTCCGTGCAGGAAACATCTCATTTGTCAATCACGTGCTTTGACCTTTCCAAGGATCGCTAATATCGCTACTGTACGAAGGGTACGAAGGGAAAAAGGGTACCCTACCCTACGCACTACTGAGACAATTTGAAGATCAGATCAGGGTATTTGGTAAATTGCAAATTTGGAGCCCTAGATAACGTATCCAGGTAATAATCCAACTTCCAAGGGTTCACACTAATAATGCATAATGATAAGGTAGCGATGTTAATGTATGTATGATGTTTGTTTTATTTAAGTTTCCTTGATCTTGTTACATCCGGTTCAGCCCAGCTAAATATTTACACAGTAAATAAAACAAGTAAGGTGTTTCCGAAGAAACCGCTCGAAAATACTAAAATGACATATCTACATGAAGTACACAACCATCCATCATTGCTTGTTTCCTCTCGTGCACATACATGTACAATGTACGATGTATGCATTGTAACCCCCATCCAACCCAAGCATCAAAATATCTCCACTGCCCTCCCTTGCCATAGGATCTAAAAATACGAAAACACCCTTGGAAGTATGAATGTCCACCTCCACTCAACAGTCTAAAGGCCATTCAAAAAGATAAATAAATATCTCACGATATGCACCAGTGACATCACTCCACATCCTTCCCCCCAAAAATCACTCAAGCCACGCAACCGCGTTTCTTTGCTGGAGAATTAATTCGGTTCCTCTCCGAGCCTCCGAGGCCGAACCCAATCATAACGCTCCACGCTCTGTGGGGTATTGAAAACCCGGATAAAATGCAAGGATAGTAAGGGTGCAATATGACCAGTTTTTTTATCCTTTCTCTTGGCATGAGCGATAGTAGGGATAAGAGGCTGTGTGCATGCGTTTTTGAGGATATATTGTTTTTGAGACGATCGTGTCATTGTGGAGATTTTCTAAGTGGAGGATATTTCTGTATCTTTAGACTGTGGGGGTGGGAGTCGATAGTATTAGCGATAGCGATAGTAAGATGAAGTTGTAAAATGAGGTCGTATTGAGTTTGGCTATGCTCGTCGTTGATACAGTCTTTTGGCCGGGTAGATGTAATGGTGATGCGATGCGACGCGATAAAACCACATATCTAAAACGCTTCCGCGTTGTGCAGTGTATACTTGCAATCATCTAACACATGTGTACAGTGATTCTTCACCCAAAGGTACTGGTAACGCATGGTATGGTATCGTAAATAGTAGTACTGTATTGTAACAGATCGGTATCGGAAATAGGTATCAATCGTGCCCTCACATCGTAACTCCATACTCCAAATTCCCAAATCCCTTCCCATGGGCTTCTTTCCAAGAAGTATTTCCTGAACTCCAAACCATCCGGAGGCGTCTATCTTTACGTCCATCCAAGTCCCAATCCCGTGCCTTCGTTGTTGTTGTTGTTGTTATTGTTGTTAAGTTGTGATTGTCGCACTGTACATGCTCGTTGAAACCCCTTCATCAATTCTCGCTTCACTTGTAACCAACCATCTTGGCACAACGATCACAATAGTACAGGTTGTGACCGAATCGTACCATTCCGTTGGCACTTGCATCATCTGTGCTGACTCTTCGTAGCTCGTTGCCTTGGTATTGCATTGTACTGATGGTTTCGACAGTTTTGGCGCATCTCGAGCAGCGCATAACTTCTACTCTTGGTTCCATTGAATATGATGATTGAAAGGATGAAGACGATGATGAGGATGAGGACGAGGAGTCTGACGAAGCTCTGGAGAATGTGTAGGATGACATTGTGTATATGTGTGTCGTATGGAGGGAAGGTATGATGATGTGGAAGAATTCTCACAGCGATAAGATGTTGTGTCTGCTGTATCTAGTTGATCGTTCGAAAACTGATGGGGTTTTCGAGTATATGATAAATCTCAATAGATCTCAACACAAGGTATAATGTGTTCTTGGAGAGTAATACTTGGTAGTACCCTCGTTCACTAAAATAGAAAAGGCGGCAGATCCTTGGCTTGGAATGCGGGCAGATGCAACGGTGGTAATATGTATAAGAGATGTGAGTGCTGCGCAATGTTGTACGTGCCAGGTAGTAGTAGATATGGATCGTTTGGATAGGAATATGGAAAAAGAAAAGGTTTCGTTAAACTTTCAAAAGAGGCTTCTCGGACTTTTACATTAATTCTTCGAATTGATAATAGTAACGAGATGATTCTGTTAAATCAAAATGCCAATACCAATGCCAACACCAATGAGGAGCCCTCCTCAAGTAGTCGAAATCAAGGCGGGGGGAACTCGTCTCAAGTTTTTCTTAATTTTCCAGCAGGGATTGAAGGTCTTTCAAGAAAAAGACCGATCGAAATATCAGTTTCCGATCTCGAGTCACCAGGTACTCTCCAGGATGTGGAACCAGCTACCCTAAAAATGGGATTGTGTGATGTAGATCAAGGAACGGGGATATGGAAAATTAATGTTGAAGGGTACGCTTGTTTAGTTTGACATGAAGAAAAAAATGTTCCAGTTCTGGTGGGAAAAGAAAGGAAAGGAAGAGATTTGAGTCTCCGAGTTGCTGACTTTTTCAATGTGAGATAGATGTGGTATAGCGGGGGCAGTCCAGCGAAAATACTACGTACAGTACTCCGTAGAAATAAAAATTCAAAATAATTGTTCCAAGTCTTGTTGTGGATTGATTAGCTGATAGGTGGAGTACACGTAAACTTTGCTATGTCTTGAAACCAATGATACCCAATGATGATACGAACATTGTCCTTGGGTTCTGATAAGGGTAAACAGCTGATATGTGCTGCGTAAATTGCTATGGTCTGATACACTCTGGAGAGAAATGGTCTGTCGTCTTATGGTCATGCAGCCTGCAGCTCTCACACGGGAATGACTGGAAATAATGCCATGAGGGATTCAAGTAACATCTTGAAGTAACCTCTTGAGGTATTTTGATTATTCATGGCTATACTTTTCTTCAGATCTGGCCGATATAGACTAGGCAGATGTACTAATTGACTCGGCATCGTCGGTTCGTCGGTTCGTCGGTTCCTAACTTCCTACTCTGTACGTTCGTGCTTTCGTACAGTGTAGTTAGTGCATAGGTAAGAACGGCTAGAGTAGGTGTCTACGTGAATGGTTAGAGCACAAGAGCACCTCAAGTGCGTATTCGGTTGCTCTGTTGATGAAGGGGCTAAAGAATTGCTTGTACATGCCCTATAAGGTTAAAGAGTAGTTCTTGTGGCGATGTGCTGCGTAAAATCGATTTGTCCCTAGACGATCGAATGAAAATCATCCGTGAGTTGCGGGGGAGTATTGGAGAATATTGAATATCAACAGATCTTCTACTCCTTCAAGTGAACCATCTTGTCGGAAGGTGTTGGGTTAATAGCGTAGGCTCAGATAAAGTCGATCCCTAAACACCATCGTGGCATGTACCGGCAACAATCACAAATCCCATGCTTTCCTTTACCCCTACGTAAATAAATGAGAGGCTTAATCAGACTCTATTGCATGCCACGATGTAACCTTAAGCTATCCGCATGCTCTGCAGCACGCTCGTTTGGTTCTTGCCGAATTCTCAAAGTTGCCGCCAGAAAAACATTTTACTCGGGGCAAGTCAACTAACACACGGGTGATTGTGCGTGTCTCCATTCAAAGATACTTACAGGGTTGTGATTTACCTACTACTACTGCTCTAAGGTATGAAAGAACATCTCGTACTTTACCTATTAGACTTCCGAGCGCAATCAACCAGGCAACCCTTTTAAAGTTTTACTGCGCCAGATTATTTTGGGAACGAGCTACATTGGGCTGGGTTGTGATAAAAAGCAATACATACTACATACAGATGCCGGTAGGGTTGAGAGAATACCCAGGCAATAATATCAGTCCCGAAAGGTTGATACCGGTAGATACATCAAAACTGTACCCAATTTTATCTCCTTACTCTTTCCAACTACCTCGAGGATTCCAAGTTGATGGCCAAAAAAGGAGGGTATACATTAAAATAGGAGATCCCTTTTCCATCTCCTCGGTACTCAAACCTTTCATTGTCAAATTTCTCGTAAAAAGCCAAATTCTCCTGTCAAAACCAAAATGAAGGAGATGGCCGAAAGACATGTCCAGCAAAATAGACTCGTCAAGTGACTCAGAAAATCGCTGCCAATCTCTTGGGTTTAATCGTGTTTACAGAGGAAACCCACAATACATGTCCGCTTTGCACCAAAAGATCAACCGCGTCTCTCATGCCCAAGGAGCTATAAGGCTTGTCTAATATCTATGAATCTTCGGAGCTTGTCCGACGACCGTGCGTCGTTATAAGTGGATTGGTAGAAATACCCTTGAAATTGTTTTGTGGTTTTACCGTTAGGGCGATCGAGTATGCGAGGAGGCATCGGGATAGAATTTCGAGATGGAAGACAGAGTCTTCTATGCAATGAACGGATCTACCAAAGCTATCGAAAACACTGGGGTTTCACATGATTGACAGTAGGGATCAATACATATCTACTATATATGGAGTGAAAGATTGAGATCTGGTCTGGAGAACTACAACATGCTGTAGATCTACGACATCAGCCTTGAGAACATGCGTACTTCTTATCGAAACCTAGTTGAGCGTTGCGAAGGTGTGAAATGGACCGTCAGCGGACAGCCCTTCCGCAAGTATAAGGTTTTGTTAGAACTTCATGTTAGTCTCGAAAATAAGAAGAAAAGATGTCGAGAAAGAAATGCCGTGGTCCGTGTAGCGTACCTACCTAATGTATGCTTCAACGTACGAGCTTACCAATCGAGCCAATATCACATGTTCCTCTCACCATCTCGCTTTACATCTGTTGAAGGCTTGGTGCTTCGTAAGTCCGTAGGTGCCGAGTCGAATAGATTGTCAAACTTGATGCTAAAGTTACGATCATCACCTGCCCTACTCTCCCCCAACTACATTCCGACCCCACAAACTCCGCAATGGCCGCAATGTCCATTGTCCATTGTCCACTCAGAATTGACTTTCTCATGTCAAACTGTACTGGTTTGCCTATGGCACCTGAGAGTCAAAACTTTATTCGATCGGACTCATAATCGACAGAGTCACCGACACCGAGGGTTTGATCCGGAACTCAAAATTTTGTTTGTTTCAATCCGTGCCAATCTGCACAGGTATAAAGGAAATTTACGCGTCCCCAAGACGAGGCAGTACAATACAGGACTACCTATTTGGCTCAAGTTTCTGCCTTCGTGAATATGACTGCGCACATGTTCAAGAGTGGTAAGTCAATATGCTATGCCGCGTGTTACTTAGGGGTGCTGTGATGGCCATACTCTGATCATGGCACGCTTGACCCGTGAGAAGTCTACAAGTTCATTACAGGCACGCGATCTATGGTACTCCCTTCGATATTCACTCTTGATTAGAATGGTGGCTGAAGACGGCTGTTTTCCGTATCTTCTTCTTGGGTATCTTCCGGATTGCTAAATGTTGACAAGCGGAAAGAGCCTTGATTTGTTTTGTCGAAAGGGCAATTGAGATCTCGCGTTTGGAAACAATGTCGATTCCCCTATCCCACACAGGGAAGAGTGTTGACTATTCAATGGACTAGTCTTACTTCTATGACTACTGCTATGTGTATACAAATACATAAGCAGTGTCCTGTAGGGGCCTGGGCTTCAAGCATGTAGTATATTCAAGTTTTCAAGACTGTTTGAGCTTCTTTATTAATTGGAGCTATAGCTTTCACGATCTCATCCATTATGACGACTTCATTAAATCTCAAATCATTTTTCTTCCTTCTTCAACGGCGCTCGTCATAACTTTGAGAGTTAGTAAACCTCAGGACTATCTCCGTCTTAATTCCTTCTCGGCGCCCGGCTATTGACTGTTGCTTTGACATCCAGTAGTTAGGTGTACATTTAAAAATCTCTCTCGGGAACCCTTTCATAGCTACCTCGACCTTGAAGTTTCTTCTAAATGTAACCTTAACCTTCGATGACTTTCTTTGCATCGCAGCTCGATATCAACCGCTCCACATGTCAACCACTATCTCGGTATTTCCTCCGAAGTTTCAAAAAATCTTGATTGGGAATAGTTACATGCTATCAGAAAATTCAGAAGCTCTGCTCCATCATCATTTTCAGTCAGATGCCGCAATGACTCAGAGACTAAAAGTTCTGGACCATTTATGATGCGATTTTTGCATACATCAAACATCGAAGCCTCGAATGCCAGGAGCTCAATCCGATGACAAAGTAACGCTTCGTCAATTTATCCCGTTCTAGCCGTTCGAATGCCTTCATACCAAACTCTTTTCACGCTAAATACGCCCTTCCACATTGTTGAGCCGACAACTCCTTAGGATTCAATCCGGTATGCATTCCCTAGACGTGTTGTTCCTGTACGAGATAATTACTTTTTTTGAAGCATCTTCACGCATGAAAAAGGCCATTGACTATCCACATTTTATGCACATTAGTGAACGCCGAAGCCCACCTCTTGAAAACACTTATATCTCAATACTTTATAATATATCAAGCTTGACTCAGAACATTAATACTACAGCACATATATTAGATGTAAAGATTATAAATATATTTATTCGATATTCGATCCGAAATATCGGTTACTTGATTTGATATTGAATATTGAAAATCGTGTTTGGTTCCGTGTACCAAATTTCTTGTCCTGCTGGAGCCTGTGGATAATCTAGAAGTCAAGTGACTTGAATCTAGAACCTTCTTTTTCTTTGGAAATTATGGGGGGACTGGGGATCTTTTCCCCTGTTAATGTTTTGGATCGTAACAAAACAAAAGGAGACACGATATCATTGTCACGGAAACGACGATTTTCCTTTAAAGAAAAATGTTTCCTCGAATCGAAATTGTTCTAGAAGTCTAAATTTTGATTAACTCCCCACAATTCTCGTTCCGAGAAGAGAGACAATCTACAAACGATCGGGCCGGGAATCAAGAAAAACATCTACGATGTATCTATCTGTCTTTTGCAATTCTCCGATTCAGATGTGGATAAGATACAGTTGCGATATTTAAGGAACCAAAAGTCTAGAAGTTTGTTTATGTAACTCCTTGAGGATGCAGCAGAGGGCCCCGAGTAGGGTTAAGATCGTCGAAATCTAGAACTTGTTCCCTTGTACTCGTATCGTTTGACGTATCAGAATTGTGATGATCTACGAACCATGATCGTCAAGTAGATTGGAGGTCAGTTGTAAGGACACATACTCAGCAATTGAATTTGATGCTGTATGTTCTTAGTATCGGAGGGATTCCCGCCCTTTGACTGCCCTTAGCACTAGTTCTTCTCCATCTTGTGCTTGAGTCTCAGGTATACTATGGATTGTAATCAAATCACACGATAACGATGAACCCTATTGACAAGTGTATTCTCCGAGATATGGCACACCGTTTAGGTTCATTTCACCATATATATATATATAGATAGCGTACCGTTATGAATAATGAACAGCTAGGGTTCTGATTTCTCATTTACACAATGCTTCCTCTTCCTCTGCTACAGATTTGTGAAGCATGATATGTTTGCATAGTTAGACTTGGGACTTTTTCTTCGAAATATATGGCACTGGGAATAGAGATGAACGGGTATGAAGTTTGAATATATAGCTGCGTGGCACGTATATTGAATTCCCTACCCCCGAAAATATCGATCGAGAACAGATAATGTCCTAGTTGATAATTGCTCTATACTTTTGAGATCTCCTCGATGCTCAGGGACCATCTGAGTGTCGTTCATGGAGGCAGTAAACCTGTTATCAATTTTATCCCTTTTGAAATATTAGCAAAGCAAAACTGGCAATTTCCATAAACATGGTATCTTTGGTCAGACCCTTTGCCTCTATCTGGAATCGATACTGTTGTCAAAAATTGTTCCTCTTTCAGTGAATTACTTATCGGGCCTGTTCATTGAATCTCACATGTATTTACATCTCAATCCTGAGATGAATAGATTCTACGCAGGGGAGTGTATCTGCACTCGTGTCCAAAAGGATGGCGACAAGGCGGATGTTTACCCGAAGCAGTGGATACCAAGTACCATTGCAATGATGATAGACAGAAGCTGCCAAGATAGAGGTGACTTCGCAGAAGCAGCGAAGATGAAGGCATTATTGGGCAGATGCGAAATAGGGGTATTGTCAGCGATAGCCGGTGCACCTGTATCCTGTGTCCCGTGTCAATCGCTGTCTCAAACAGAAGTATGCAGGATAAGTCCGAACATGATTACAATGATTGTAACTATATAGTCCAGTCATTGGTATTACCATCAAAAAGTTCTACCAGCTTACTTCTGTAAGCTTGCTAATGATTTTGATCGAGGAAGCTAGTGAGCAAAGTCGAGCTTGAACACAACTACGAAAGTCTACACAGAGGGGGGTGTAAGTCTCAACAATTGAGGTTCTGAATGTCAGCAAATTCATGGGCATTGGAACACGTATTCTTCCCGGGTGATGCTTAAAGCCTTTTAGGTTGCGGATTAATGCTGCCAAAGCATGTAATGGCAGGTTTAACGAGGACGAGAAAAATTAGTTGAGAGGGAATGAGGTAAAATTGCTGAGATAATGATCATTCTGCCGCTTGCTAGCATTATCTAAAGAGAGTACATGATAGTGCCATCATCATCGATCATCCAATCTATGTAGATGAAGAAAGGAGAGCCTTATTCTGCCAGATCAAACCTTGAGGTGCAATATATGGAATGTGCTCAAGGATCGAGGATGATGTTACCAAAAACTTGAAGATGGATACATTGGATAGCAGAAGACGCCAAAAGTCGTTGGTGGAATGAGACTTGGTACAAAAAATTGTCGAAAATTGAAATTATTCCAACTCAATTGAGCTAACGAATAGCTGGCCGAATGAGGAGAAGCACAAACGATGATTCTGTAGAGGTTAAGTGACTTGAGTCTGGAAAATTCGAAGAATATAGATCAGAATGCCCAGAACTTTATATTCCACAAGCCTACGTTACGAGTATGACAGTCATATAATACCAACTGAGAAAAAACAGGAAGAGAATCGATCAAAGCATTCGCGGTTTATCAGAAGCCCAGATCTAGGAGACAACGGGGTTGGGAAGATAGTTAGATTGATCGGCAAAAAATTTGCTACTCGGATTTATCGACGGAATAAGGCTTTTGCTGGGGAGCTTCCACATCGGGAGATTATGTATCTCCAACTTACTGTTTTTACATTGAGAGTGGAAGACTAAGATAGTATTATAATGCGTTATGAAGTGAGCGCCTGCTCAGAGCAGGAATGTTTCTGGATATGAGTGTAAGTAGACCATCATAATTGCAGATAGCAGTCAGGTCAATCGCAATGACCAGACTCAATCGAGAATCTGAGATAGGGGGGAATATTGTTAGCCAATCAGTCAGAAGATAGGTTCGAGAGCGACGTACGAGGGGGATGGGGATCAAGAGGAAACGATAGAAATGCTCACGATGGTCAGAATCCGAACTACTTTACGTATGGCAGTGTCTCCATTTCTAGAAATTGTGCATCTTAGAACATCATTTGATGTTTTAGATAGCTTAATGACTCGGACACATAATCTTTACGAAAAACATGAACTCGAGAACGCTCACTAATCCACTCAAATAATATCAAATCAATGCCTCATTCACAACGAAAGAACTGGGCAGAACGCATTCCGCTAAATGTTATACTGCCAGCATCTATATCAGTATCCGCAAGGGGTCCGTTTAATGGCAATAACTTCACGCCCACTCTCCTTATTTTCCAATTGTGATACAGAGTATATGGAACCGTAAGTTCATGTGTATTAGACGAGAACCCCTGGAATGCTTGGATCTTCTTTAATTTCAAAGTCACCACACTACTTAGGTACTTAATAATTGTTCAGCATGTGTCATATCCTCTATTCATACCAAAATCCGAACAAATCAATAAAGTCTATCTATCCAGATATATAAGTGCCTAGTGAAAGAAATGCAGTAATACTCGAAGTATTCAATTATCTAGAGATCATTAGTGATTCAATCTTTTTAGAGAATCTCATCTCATCTCAACCAGGCCAGATAGGAAAAGAGTAGCCCATTGTTCAATATTGTTTGTGTCTTTGACAAAGTCAGAATGAATATATCCATCAGTAAACCAATCACATGACACAACCATTTACTTTCCCCACAATAAACCAAGTAAGTTAATAATCATACTTCCCATCAACAAACATCCATTGGTAGATAGCCGAAGCGGCCGCTGGTGACCAAATTTTTCAAATCAGCACCTCCAGGAACAATGGTCGGCCCGAACCCACATGAACTAGAATTCCAGATACAATTAGCACAAAAGTCCATAGGATACTGGGAAGATATCCAAGAACGACGACCCTCTCTCTCACCAGACGCACCACCACCATCTCCAGAACCTGAGTCCAAGAAAAAATGGCATCGATTCTTACAATCACTGCGGGGGTTGCTGCAGCGGCGTTTCTAGTAAGTTTTCATTCTCATGTCTAACTCAATGAATCCCAAGTTCTAACTGTTCCCCAGGGCCGCGCAGGTCTCGTAGCGTTCAGAAAATCGCGAGGAGAAGCCGTCGGCGCACTTGGAAAAGCTTTTTATAAAGGTGGATTCGAGCCCAAGATGAATCGCAGAGAAGCTGCACTCATTTTACAACTCAGGTGCGTTTAACCCCTCCCCCCCTTCTCTATTCTTAATCCATCGCATAAACTAATTTTGTCCTCTCCTCGCAGCGAACGGCAACTTACCAAAGAGCGCATACGAAAGAATCACCGCACCCTCATGATGTTGAACCATCCGGATCGAGGCGGTTCACCATATCTAGCCACCAAAGTGAACGAAGCAAAGGAGTTTTTGGAGAAGAACGGTTGATCTTTCTCACTTCGGCATACAATTTTCTTGGGAGGTTTTGGATGGGTGTTATTTGGATTGAGTTGACGATTCGCTTTTCTCGACTTCCGCATACTTCAATTATTCGCACACATACGATTTCAGCCCTGCTAGATCGACTGTTCCTGTCGGTTCTCGCACATTCTCTTGCGATTTGACATGATCTGGTTCTGTTCCTATCGAATGTCTCCACTACTGCGATTACTGCTACGACATCAGAGCTTGCGATATACAATAGCTCATATCCAATTTCAACTCCTCTACTCTGCCCACCTCTTCTCTAACCGACAAAGCGAGCGACGACCGCAATCTGATGAACCCCAACCTCGACTTTCTTTCCCTGTACATCACTTTCTCTCAACCCTTCGATTTCACAAAATTCCGAATCCCCCTTCAAAAATCTCCACAAATGGCATTATAGCGAATGGCGTTTACGTTTCATATTGGCAGCGTGGTGGTAAGGTTGTTTTGTTCATAAATTCTATGATTCATGATGAATTGATGGATAGATGCATGCATGGGTTGGGCGGCGTTTCAATGTACATTATCGACGGATTAATATCACAATCTGAAATCTCCTCTTTTAAGTTATATGAGAACATAAATACAAGTCCATTTCATTGCTGAGGTAAGGAAATGGAATTTTTATACGCTCAGGTATTGGCTTGTTGTCTATTTTGGTCATGATGAATTTGAAAGTAAATGTAGAGTGTTTTATTGATGTACCTAGGTATGTAATGTAAGTCATCCTTGCTACGCTATGTAGTCTTCGCAACGCTGTATCCTTCGATATATCTACTGTTTCACGCAAAGAAGCCTTGCGTAGCTCATCGAAGAAAGAGAGAAAAAAGAAAAAGAAGAATCCCAACGCATTCTCAATGCAAACTTCTTCGCTGTACCTTCGCTGATAACCCAGTAGATCTGATCCAGTGCTCAAAGAAAAAGAAAACGGGATATGCATCCTCGCGCATTCGCAAGTATCCCACAAGTGATTTGATCGACCGAAGAACAGAAGACAAGATATATATCTTGGACTCTCCAACCTTACGACCCCACATTCCAAGCCAAGTAGGAGAGAAAATCACATCTACCACTTAACCCTACGTGCTCTCTGCTGAGGCCACGGACTTTCATCAGTACCCTTTGCATCTTCATTCTGCTGTTCCAGAAGTTGGAGCGATGCATTTGCTGAGAGATCCATGGGGATTTTACCTTGTTCTTGGAGTTCGGCGAGAGTGACAGTCTGCAGTTTCTGTTCGAGACCTGTCATTTCCGAGTCGAGAGATGTAGATGTAGAAAGTTGATCGGTGGAAATGGGGGTAGAGGTTGATGTTTGGGCAATTGGAGCTGGTGCAGCAGCTGCCGTTGTGTTCCGAGTTGTCCATTCTCGACCCCAGTCACCACCTGTACGGAGTTGAGATATTGTTTGATCCTCGGGATTGGCCTTGCTATCGGTATTGAAACCACTAGCGGTGCTAACTGATGACTTGAAATTGGGACCTAGACTTTTGTATCCAAATTGCTCTGCAGGTACAAGTGCTGGCTCAGGTGCAGAAGTAGAAGCAGAATCCGTCTTAGATTTTCCATTCTTTGTCGGAGTAGCCGGAGGGGTTCCCCATCCTCCCTGAGAACTTTGGTTTTGGCCTTGAGCAATACCAGTCCAAGAGGTAGAAGCAATAGTTTTTGGTTTAGAACCATCGGGGCACAATTCATTCACATCTATTACCTTTGGTCTTCTATTCGCGGCCTTCTTAGCAGCATCAGCTGCTTTCTTGGCGTTTGCTTGCTCAGGTGTAATACGTTCGCCACCGTCGCTACCATCAGAGGACCAACCTTCTTCGCGCTCGTAAGCTAATTCTACTGCTTCTTTGACAGCTCTGATTAAGAAATTAGCATATTGGTGAAACTTATGACATGAGACACGATGAAAACCTTGGGAGCGGGAGAAAAGATGGTTATGACAGGTAGACATACTCAGAGATTCTATCCTTCTTCAACTTGTCTTTCTCCTTTCTTTCAATCTTCCTATCCACCAAATGCGTACAAGCAATTCCTAACATAGCTTGCAAAGTATACACGGCATCATTACCCGCATTATGTAAATTCCAGGCCGCAATACCAATCTCTGCAAGTATAGCAGATAAACTTCTTGGGTTAACTTCCCGCTTTAAAGCTCGCCACATGAGAGTGGTGTCGCAACCTTCATGTAGTTTAAGATTGTTAATCTCATAGCCGATTTGGCGAAGGAAACGAATATCCGCATCAACATCGTGGCCAACAAGGATGATGTTACGTTTCTGATCGGCAAGATCGGGTGATGGAGAAGGGTCGGAGAAGGGGTGTTTGAAACAGCTACCAACTATACGGGGCGCGTCATCTATATAGATAATTTCGCTCGTGCTGTTGAAGATTAAGTGTCAGTAGTAATCTATACACAAGCGGCAAGGGAGGGAAGCAAGGTGTCCGGAAGTCAGTAGCGGTAGATTGGCTTTAAGATTTGAATTGCATCCAACTGTGCAAAATGCCTTGAATGATTCATTGCATTTTGATGATGGTGGATAGGTCATCGTTATCAAACTTCGACGTAGACCATCGAAATCCTTGAGGAAAAGCGCAACATCATATAAACTCGAAGGTCACGGGGATTTGAACAGAAGAAAGAACATACCCAAATTCAAAACTACCAGCACATCCCTGAACGTGTTTTGTGTTATTGAGATGCATGTTCTCCTTGATACGGAAATGTCTTGCACGAATAGCTTTTCTCCAGTTTTCGCCGAGTACACCCGGTTCCATATTAGCAATGTCTAGAACGTCTAGAGTAGCAATACCAATTTCTGTAATGATGTTGTTGTTCATTTCATAAGCTTCAACATCTATGCAGACAAAAACGACTGCATCTTCCATCATAAATTTCGTAGGTTTCTCCGGATCATAGAAGGTATTGTTATCTGCGAAGTCAGAACCTATTGGTGTGTCATTATCTGATCGTTTGCGCAACCCTAGATAACGCTGAACACGCTTGGTAGAATCCTTCCAAGCCTTTTGTTTGGCAACTCGCTCGACTCGTTGCTTCTCCTTGTTAGCAGCTTTTTTGTTCTTTGCGGTTAGATTCAGAGCTTCAATCTTGGCTCTAAAGGCTGCAAGTGATGTATCTATAAGTGGCTTTGTGATAGAGGATTCGCCATCAAGTTTGTAGTATCGAGGTGGGATGTTTTCTCTCAACTCATCCGCCATGTTTTTATTGAGTACTCGCCCAAGATATCTGGGATAAGGAGTACCGTCGTTGCTGAAGACTGCGTCAAATGCGCCTGCTGATCCGGAAGGAATAGTAAGATTTGTACCAAGTGATCTGTTAATAACAGCTAGAAAATACTCAACTTGCTTGGTAGGAACAAGGATTATCGGGCTTTGATTCGAATCTTCTCTCAATCTATATAGGTAGAAGCTGTCCAGTGTTAGAAGAAGGCGAGTGAAAGCTCCTCAAAGCGCCTAAATGGGTGGTAACAAGTCCAACGGCAAAGAAGTCAGAGTTGGGGAATAGATAAGACTTACAAATCCCAAGTTTGCAAATAGCATTTACCTCCGTAGAAGAACTGCTCCGTGACCTGCAAATTTGTTAATATATAAAAGGATTTGTAAGATTGGAGAAGCGGGTGGGTGGAAGAAGTCCATCTAGGTATGTAGTGAATGATCTATTCAAGTAGGACGATCGATGATCGACCCCGCAGTAGATTTGATAGAGATAGATTCAAGTGGGGGCATAGTGCTTGAGTATCTTACCCTTGGTCTGTTCGCATGGCCAACATATCTATATGCATATTGCGATACGGTCTTCCAGGGACAAAAGCTCTCTCCCTCTGCAGCAAGCTGACCATACTCCAGTTTCTTGTACTCCTGGAAGTCATTAGGACCCAGCTCAGGATCTACACCTCAAAATTAGAATTTTCTAGACTCAGTTTACAGTTTGACATACAAAGTAGTGGCGCCGATGACCCATAGTGGTGTTGGTTCATACCCGCTCGCATTCTGGCGGTGATGTTTTCCCCGTCGTCAAATTCAAGATCCTCATTTTGGTACTGCTCAGGGACATTGCTGCGTTGCTTCGATTTTTCAGGTTTTAATTGGGGTGGAGAATCTTCTTCTTCAGAGGTACCCTCGTAAATATTGTGTGCTTTAAATGTGAATCCCTCTGGAAGCACGAAGGCATCTTCGCTCTCCGTTTGCGTTTCCTCCATATCAGGATTGTCGTAAACTTCTTGCTGGCCAGTCAAGGCTCTGAGGCGATTAACCCTATCGTTCATATTGAGTTGAGATTTGAAAGTTTGAATTGTTGTTATGATGTCGTTGTAGAAGGTTTAGGGAAGGCGCAGGGAGTTCGGCACGAAGCAGGAACCAAATTTAACCGGCTTTCTTAGTCTTTTGAGCATTCACTTGTCTGTGAACGAATTTCCGCCTTTGATATTCACTCTGCTTATCTTCTTCAATGAAAGGTACTTCCTTTACACTTGATAGATCTTTGGCAGGAATATGCTGTAAAACACTGTCATGAAGGTGACATTGGCAATTTGATTGCAATTTTCGTCACCTGACTTTAATAAAAGCAAACTTGTGATACTGCCTCAGGATATGTCCTGCCAGCTTGTTGTAAAACTGTCACTTGTGAAATACCCCGGAATTCTTTCTGCCTCAATATAGATAGGCCAAGTATAGTATTCCTCAAAGGTGAACAATAGTTTAATTCATCGATTGATGAATGAAGTGTGTATGCATCTTATGTGCAAATGTTCATCTTTAGCGTGCATTTTCTGAAGCGAGAATATAGCGTCTTTCATCAGAGAGACCCCTATAATAAATGAATATCTAGTATGGTTGACTCTATTACCAACCGCTATCAGTTAACCCATTGTTACTCTATCTCCCTCACATATTTTATTGAAATCATGGTTCATAGATCCTCCTCCCACCATAAACCTCGAGTTACATGTATATATAATCTCCCTTGAGTCATAGTTCTAAAGTATTGGCAAGGATTGAAACTCCTGAATCATCATATCAATACATACGATGATATCTTCTAGCTAAAACTAGCCATCTTCCAGCCAGTTAATTTACTTTTTGTTGTCTTCTCTAAGAGATGAACAAATATGGCATCATCTACTACCACCTTACTTCCCCTTGAAAGATTAAAATAATATCACAAAAAGTAAGCAATGCACATAGGCATGTAACAACTCCTTGGCACCTGTTCATAAAGCTCGCTCCCAGCTCCCATATCATTTTAAATAACCCAATCCCAGCCATTGCATGCCGAGCAATACCATGCCAACTAAGCCATCATGCCAGATGAGATAGATATCACCAATTGTGCCGGAACGCCACTAATGCAAAAAATTGAATACCATCCCACCATTGTTCGCTGATTTTTCCACCGAACCACCGTACCCCCATCCGTACCCCAAATTTCCATCAAAGATCGTAAACGTAGCAAAGGGTCATCGGAGATTATCTAATGATACCCCAATCCGCAAGTTTCCCTCCCCCCGCATCGCAGTCATCTTTTTGTCCTGGCTTTCTACCGAACACATTCCAGAACCTCAAAGTCTCATCGCCTGCACCCGTTACCACAACTCTACCGTCAGGACTCATTGCTAGGTATAATACTCTGTATGTATGACCTGTGAGACTAACAACCTGTTGCATGCTTGGATATTTCCACACTACAATTTGGTTTTGTGAATAACCATGGGTGGATACGATCTCATTCGAGTTCTTTGACCATGCAAGATTGCAGACTTGAGAGCCAGTATCAACTTCGTTGAGTTTGATACCGCGCTTAGTATCATGGAATATGATACGACGATCTGCGGTACCGCCCCCAGATGCAAGAAGACCACTCTGATGAGGAGACCAAGCAATAGCTTTGACAGCAGCAGTATGATCACTGAATTTGTAAGTTGGAGTATCAGATAGCTTATCCCAAACCATAAGTTTGTTATCGTTGCCACCTGATGCGAGTTGTTGATCATCGCAGTTCCAACGAAGACCGCAAACTTCTTGCTTATGTCCAACTAGTTTCCTCAACCATTGATCTGGGGCGCGTACATCTCTGTGGTAAATGAGACGATCTCTGGAACCAGAAGTGAGGATATGATCGTTCCAAGCAAGGGAACCCACTCTAGCTGTATGACCTGTCATTGTTCTTAAACGTCGTACACGCTCTGCATCCCAAATCTGGACAAACCCTTTTCCAGTACCAATGGCAATATGAGACCCACGTTGAATCCATGAGACACTTGTAACAGTATCATCATTTAGCTCGCAAAGCTTGTTGACTCTTCCGGTCTGTGAATTCCACATATATACACAAGATCCAAGCCCTACTCCAAGAACATTGCTGCTTCCCCAATCCACAAGATTGAGGTAGAAATCATCGGCTAAATCAGGAGCATCCAATACCTTGTATGGCACCTTGCTCACAACTCGAGGTTGCTTGCGTGGACTCATTAGCATCTGCTGGCTATTGAATCGTACAGGGGAGACACTGTAGAGCTCTGATCTAACATCCAGATTGATTCCATGTCTACTCTGAGGTGTCCGCGATGGAGTGGGGTGACCAGCGATATTTGTATGATGTCGCGGTGACATATACGTAAAGAGATTCTTGTGTGGAGTCGAAGGAGTAAGTGATGCAGGCAGTGATGAGACTGCAGGTGAAATATGAGGTGGAGTGTGGGATCTAGTAGGATCATTGATAGTTGTTGTATGTGATTCAGGTGATAAACTGGTAGGTGTGGGTTGTGGGATTGTGGTATCAAAGAGCTCGGACCTAAGCAAGGTAGAGAATGTCCTATTGGCTTCCTCGGCTGGTTCAAGATTAGCTAACGGCTGGTTTGGGATATTCACTGTTGACTTACTCCTTTGAAAGTGTAGTTCACCATGTGGGGTACGCTTCTTTTGTTTAGAAGGTGTTGCTGGAGACCCCTCATCATGCAGTAAACTGAAGCTGGCTTGCAAATCTTGCCCTTCCCGATTTGGAATAAATCTAGACATGAGATGTCAGTACACTGTCTGATAAAGCAATTTCTGGTCTTGCATCAGGCGCATATTCAGTTTTGACCTTGGAGAATTCACATTCTTCAGAGGAGCAAGTTTTGAAAGGTCAAACCAACAAAGATCAAAACCTATCTTAAACAATCATTTTGCACTCTCCATGTTTCCAAAATTTCGCAAACACAAAGCCGCAAGGAAAAAGCCATGTCTCTTACCTGTCGCCATATACTCGTTGTCGCTTTCTGCTTGGGCTTCCTCCAGGTGTAATATCGCGATGCCTACCGCCGGAATCCTCGAACTCTCTCATAAGGGCTTTGCTCAGCGCATTCGAATCGACCGCATCAACATTGGAGCGATATGTTCTGCTTGTATTTCTTGACGAGTTTACGCTCTCTCCCTGTGGTTTCCGTTCCGTCATTCTCTTGCTTGTTGTGGTAGGAGGGGTCGATGAGCGGGGTGGTGTGGATATTGGCGGGGTATTTAAAGAATGTTGAGTCTTTTTGAGATTCGCATGAGATTTGGAGGAGCTATAACCTGGGTCGCCGTTAATCCCCATGGTGATTGCCTTGGAAGAAAAAGCAAGCAATTATTGGTTGAAGGAGCTGCTGGAAAGTCTTCCAAATAATGTAACTGGAGACCTAATGCCCATAAAAAACTGCTGCAATTTTCGAGATCAATCTAAGTCCAGGGTTGAATTGTATTGTCGTTATGCGCAATGCGATCGTCGCGTCGTTGTGGTAATAACTTTCGTATCAATGTTTTGGTCCGGTGGTTCGTTTCCCTGCCACCCATCTATTGTTGTACTAGGAAAGGTCCGCAATCAATTGTAGGCTCGCTTTGCCGCCGTCCACACGTCCTTGACTAATCGCAAAGTCACCAATTTCGCTCTTGGAAAAAATCCTTTTCAATAATTATATGCTGTTGACTGGTCTCTACAGATGTAGATCGTCGAGGGTTGTGGTTGTTGATAGATGGGGAGTTGATAATATTTTGGAGTCGAGGCGGGAGATGTAACGCTATTCCCTTATCGGCGACACCCTACGCGAATATCCCGGCTTCCGTAATGACTGAATGCTCTGAATGCTGCTTTTTGTAGCTGTTTACAAACCACCTGCTGTTGGTATTAGTGCGAACGATTGAATTGAATGAACCTTGCTTGGGATGAAGACTTCCCATGGAGAATGTAGAAAATAATAATTATAACAGTGGACGGACTGTTTTAGGTAGTGAGTTCAAAAATTGCTATATTGTAAGTTTACAAGAATGAATGTAGAGCAAAGTAGAATAGAATAGAGTAGAGTAAAGAATTCCATTTCACAATTCCTGACGAATACCCCCTACAATTGAATGGAATAACGCGACCTTTATCGCTTCCCTTTCATTTACCATCGCGACTACTCCATCTTAGATTCAAATACTCCTTACAATGGGATGAAGCAAAGCAAAGCAAAGCAAAACCAAAACAAAACAAAGCCTCAATATGGTAATATGTGGTTTCACACGTCTTGCTCTCTTGGGCTTTGTTATGAGGAGAGGGTACCTGGAAACGCGAATGGTATTCCTCCGACTGGTCATTTTCGAGTCAGGGGTTTCCTGCATGCAACACAGAGAAATTCATTGGTGACGATTGCATTGAGCGCGTAAAGTACTACGGAGGTTCATATGTATCATAGATGTATTTTGATAACAACATTCACGAAAAGATGGCTTGTCTCGCATTAACAATAATAATCCAATGGATCGGAGGAAGATAGATGTCAAAACATAACTCAAATTATTGAATAGTATTTTGACAGTTTCGGTACTCCGACAAACGTCATTATGTGACGGACGGATGTACTGGAATACTGTATGTACTGTTCTGCCCTGTACTAAACAAACTCCATTCAATCCGTTCAGAGTAATGAGAGTATCAAGAGCATTAAGAGCATTAAGAGCATTAAGAGCACCTAGGGAATATTACCAAGCACCCGCAGTTCGTTATTTTAGCCTTCTAAGAGGCCGCTCATAGCTATAGGTACCGAGCTAGTAGTTCATTCGAACTTTCCCGAACATCGAACATGCCATTTTCCAAATGTTCTTACGAAATAGTTTTTCTTCATCAAATCTGGCTAATAGCATAGCCATGAACTCAAATGTATCCACGACTCGTACTAATAATTGTTACCATATATACTCGGTGCTAGGTGGTAGGTAGGTACAACATTGACATTTCAACCTTTCCGATGATTCTCTCTACTAATGGAAAGGATGGAGATGGTTAGATCTTGTGTACGATCGAACACGAGAAAGAAAACAACGGGAATTGGTGTACTTAAATATCTTTTCCAAGAAACACAATTGAATTCAAAGTATATTACTATATTCCTTTGCTTTACATTGCATATACAATTTCCAAGCAATAATATACGGAGCAACCCGTATTTTCCACTGCTAATTGAATGGCGGTATGGTTGCCAACTTCCCTGGGGAATTCTCTGTCGAAGGCGGGAAACCATCTTTCCCTACTAAATAGCTCAACTAATTTGGTAGACTATTGGGATCCACGCATGAAATTAGTCCTTCAACTTCTCCAAGCGACATGATTTGGCGGGCTCGGCGGGCTGGCGGGGTAGGAAAATGCATTCCATCCAAAGAAGTGAGGATAAGGTTTAAACAAACCCAGTTTATGGAGCCGTTAGCAATCCCCGCATTTCTCCCGATTTCCCACTTCCTCCATATTCCAAGATCAACATCCTGGGTAAAGGGCCACCGACTTCTTGATCTGTTCTACTTCAAGCTAAGCCGCCGATTTTCTCGGTCATATTTTGCATATCGTGGGGAATTACACGAGTATGAACAGCTATGCTACCAGTTCAAGACTGGGGAAACCTCGAGTATGTCATAATAACTCATCACTTGACTGTGAGAATTAGCATTTTGTCATCAATGATAGTGATTAGCCATTCAAAGCATGTTCATCTGGTCTAGCGGCGGGGGGACCGGGGGGGTTTAGTGAATTTTCAAAGTCGAGTATATAAAGATGGCAAATATCCATCTAGAATAGAAAGAAATCATCTCTAACATCTTCTCATAATGTTTCGCCTTACTTCTTTAGCCGTTACTCTTCTGGCCGCTGTATCCAGTGCGCAGGAAACGAGTTCAACTTCGGCAACTTTCTCAACTTTGACGTCGGATAGCAGTGTTCCAACCGATGCACCTCTGCCGGGTGATTATACTGGAGCATTGCGACCTCAGATCCATTATTCTCCACCTCAAAATTTCATGAATGATCCCAATGGACTTTTCAGAGATGCAGATGGAGTTTACCATGTCTATTATCAATGTGATTAACTCCCGAGTTTCCCGTACCATGACGTCGCTAACAATATCTTAGACAACCCAACACAAACTGTAGCCGGAAACCAACATTGGGGCCACGCAACATCCGAGGATCTCTATCACTGGGACAACCAAAAGATAGCGCTTTATCCCGAAAATGCTGACGAAGGAATTTTCAGTGGAAGCGCAGTGGTCGATGCAAACAACACATCTGGGTTTTTCCCGAACCAAACTAACGGTGTAGTTGCGCTTTACACTCTCAATACCCCTGAGTCTGAGACCCAAAATCTTGCCTACTCTTTTGATGGCGGTTACACTTTCGAGAAATATGCCCAAAACCCTGTCATCCCATCTACCTCTACTCAATTCCGTGACCCTCAAGTCACATGGTTTGAGGACCATTGGGTGATGGTAGTTGCCTATGCTCGGGCCTTCGAAATCGGTATCTTCACCTCCCCTGATCTCAAAGAATGGACCGCCACTTCCAATTTCAGTCACCATGGTCTTCTAGGCCTCCAATACGAATGCCCAAATCTTGTCCGCATCCCCGTTGCCAACGGCACCGAAGATGAAGACATGTATCTCCTTATTATCTCCATCAATCCGGGTGCGCCTCTCGGCGGTTCCACAACCCAATATTTCCCTGGTACATTCAACGGAACGCATTTCACTCCCCTCGATTCCGCAGCCCGTCTTACCGACTTCGCAAAAGATAATTATGCAGGTCAATTCTTCTCCGGGATCCCAGCAGATGAAGACCCTGTTTTCTTAGCCTGGGCCAGCAACTGGGAATACGCACAACAAGTCCCAACTGGAGAACTCGAAGGCTGGCGCAGTGCCATGTCTCTACCCCGTCGTACCCATCTCGCAAACGTGACGCGCACAGGCTGGGCTCTCATCCAATACCCATACGACATGACGCCCCTATACAATGCATCAGAACCCCTAGCCTCGAGCGACAATCTCGGAAACGGAAGTCTCATCGCCGACTACTCATCCATTCCCAGCGGCGCAATCTACATCAGCTGCAACGTAACCAACATCCCCAACAACAGTCTCGCGCAAGGAACCCTAAACTTCACCTTCTCCTCCTCATCCACTCGTGAATCCATCTCCGGAGGCATATACCTCGGAGGCGACGCGCCCTTCTGGCTTTCCCGCCGCAACCTCAACGGTTTCGCAGAAAGCAATCCCTTCTTCACCGATCGCTTTTCCGTCGGAAACACTATCAACGACGAAGGAACTTTCCAACTCGATGTCGTCATCGACCGATCCATTCTCGAGGTCTTCGTCGACGCAGGAAGAAGCAGTGGAACCATTACATTTTTCCCAGAGGGAATCCTAGATACGGTCGAAGTGAGAGCTGCGGGTCTTAATGAGGGAGTGGTCGTGGATGCCAAGATCTGGGGCTTGGAGGGCGGATGGAGTGAGATGGCCAATGATGATGGTATTGTATATGGAAACGTAACTACGGCTGCGAATTAATTGCTGTAATTGTGTAGTAATGTAGTAATGAATTTGGAGGACTCGGAAAAAGGTAGAATAGAGAATACGATCTTATGAATTCATATTTTGATATTACTGGTCGAACTTTTAGTTTGGATGCCTACTGTCATCCATCTGAATACATATCACATCCTCATCGTCTCGTCGCGCACTCATAACCGTTTACAGCGACAGAGGTATATTATCTACGAAAATTTTCAGGGATTCGTGAAACAGATGAGAGGAGTTGGAAAGAGTAGCCAAATCACGGTATACACATTAATTGAATCGCAAGCACCGCAGTTTTGACCATGTATTTATTCATATTTTTATACTTTGCTTGATTACATCCAGCTCATGCCATTTGAAGCGGCAATAAGCATCATTAGAATTGAAGAAGTATCTACAATTCTCCATCAATTTTGAGCAAACCCAGACTTTCTAGGCGAAATTTCTGGGCGACTCTATGTCTTTTTAACCAGAACCCAGGGTGGTCGTATTCTTGGGCACAAACAACCTAGAATACCATTCCATCATTTATTACTCTCGCCACTAAAACCATTACAAAAGTCCACCCATTGCAGCAAAAAAACCCCCCCCCCATCCCGGTGATCGAATTGCAAATTATCGAATTCGATACATCTATGCGGTAGCGGTGGCGACGGGAATTGAAATGGTTTGGTTGGAATAACATCCATCGACATGGTTTACATCGGCGCAAACGAGGGTAATGGGTGTATCTGCGGATCTGAGAACTTCTCCTGCATTGCTGTGTGAGGAATGGTATATTAGCATTTATCTTTGCGAAATGTAAACTTCAATTTCTCCGGACCCAACTTGGTAAATTCGGTGGGGAAATTGAGGGAGGGGGAGGGGGTGAGGAATAACGTACTCGGAACCAACGAAACCATGAATCAACTCAATACTGAATTGAGTAAGGGATGTATAATCAGTAAATTGCCAGTAGAAATCATCCATCAAATTGCCGTTGTTATTGCAGGGAACCCATCCGGTAGGGAATTGAGTGGTTTGGGGTGAGCCTAGGAAATCATCGTTGCAGGCTGTGGAAGTATTGCTGTTGGGGTCAATGAAGGTGACTATTTACTTTTGTTAGTTGGGAATTTCAATGATTTGGTGGCGAATTGTGAATTGGAATATAGCAACAGTAGGATAGGATGTGCGCAGTTGTTGGAGATAACGAATGAAATAAACAAAAGAATAAACATACAGGAAATGGAATCATCATAAACGACGGTTCCATTACTCTTGTCAACAGCAGATCTAGTAACGATGCCCTCAATAATCATGTTCTGGATAGCAGAACTAGAAGCAGGGGCAGCAGCATGGACGGTATTGAGCTTCAAATTGAATTTCTTTTGGGAACCACGGGCAGCAATGCGAGGCTTTTGAACGGAGATAGCTTCTGCTGTGGCCAAAAGACCGACGGCAACACTGACAAGCTTGGAGAATTGCATTTTGAAGTTTTTTGATTGTTTTGATAGGATTGAAGGATGGAGAATTTAAACAACTTCGATTGTAGATCGAAGTATGGGAAGAGGTAGGTAGGTATAAAAAAGAGTGAATGTATTTTGATGATTGTAGTTGTGGATGAGAGAAAACAGGATGTTGATCTGGAGACAAGGTGAGGTTGATATATGATGAAATATAAATCGACCACAAGCGAATCGCGGTTGCAAGCAAAGGAACAAAGTAGGCACCTAAACTAAAGCAAAGCACAAGCAAAGGATAAAAATAAAATTGCAGATCCCCTGATCTAATTAGTGAGGCAGGCACAAAGTGAAAATGTCCACTATGGTGCAGTACAATGAAGATCGAATCGTATGACAAACGGGATTTGGACCATGGAAAAGTTGAAGGCTGGAAACTCCTTGTTTTACAAGAATCTCTCGGACCGGACGATATGTAGAGGAATAATAGAAATTGAGTAATGAAATAAAAGGGGACCAATTTGTTTTGTTTCGTTTCCTTCCTTAAGGTTTGCAGTTCTTTTGTACTACTGCTGCATATACAGATGCATCTGGTGGGAAACACGGAAAGAGGAAAGAAACATTATGATCTGCCTGCCTCTGAGATCCTACCATCACTTTGATCCATGAGTTCTCCATAATTCATCCATCGCGATTCACCATTCTCCAATTGTAATTCCGAATTGACCAGAGGCATGAACAATACGCATTGTTGTCTTAATTGTCCATGGTTATTTCAAAATTTCATGAGTGAAGGATGAAAAACAAAGCGGTTGAGGAAAGGATTCACGTCAAATATCAATTGGTATTCACATATTAAAGTAGCCTTAGCCGCTACCATCGTAGTGTTTTCCCTGGCTAAACCCCTGGCTAGGAGAATAAAAGAGGTCTAACGAAAGGAGGATGGTCCTTGTGAAGTTGTAGTATGCTTAAGTAACTTACAACTCGACCGTCCGGTACCTGGATAACTTTAATATATGGATCTTGGCATCTGGATCTTAAGATGGAGATCTTCAAGATTGGACGAAGATCAAGGAGCTTTTGAGTGTATTTGAAACGTTGGGCGTTCTGGTAGAACATGGAATGGATTTGCGGGGCAGAGGCAGTAAGTGCTGTTTTGGTCCTTTCGTGAATCGTATGACATATCTACCTAGGTACCTGGTATGTACCTTATGGAGGATTGCTGTGCTTATAATTGTTGAATGAAGAAAAGGGGTTGGTGGTTTTCTTTCTCTCGTCAACCATCAAAGCTATGGGAATTTACCTCTTGATGTGTTATCTTCGTAGTAAGAAGTGAGGGTTTTGCGTGTCTACATTCATTGTATCGAAAGACGCCGAATGATATGCCGGTAGAGCATGCACTTTGTTCGCTGTACGTTAGCACTACTACACTGAGGCTATGCAAAATAAATAGAAAAAATGCGGAGATCTTAATGCTGTCATCCAAAGGTCTCCAATCAACCAAGATTGGCATAGATCTACCGCAGATTTGAGCCCCCATTTTACCAAAGGAAGTAACGAATAACGGGAGCTGACCCTGAAAGGGTCGCGGGGTTTCCTTCATTCCTTAATGTTGGCTTTACAAACTCTACGATAGAGTTACAATGACTATTCGCATAGCTTCATTTCTGCTGTCATCCGGATAAGCCAACGTCTTCTCAATCAATCATGGGAACAGTATTATTGCCGCAGCTGCAGATTAATCCTTCTAATTACCGAACATTAGACGTCCTGGATCAAGATTTGAGTCTACAGCTCACCGATATTTCCTCCTTTACACAATTATTCGACGAGTTGACAATTTATCCGAAAGGCAAGTATATTTTTAGAATGGTCCCTTTAAAAATTACTTTTGAGTCATCAAGTAAATCATCAGAGGCGTTTGATGAAACGGGTATTGGGACGAAGGAGATTATTAAGGCTGGAATCTCATGATTTATCTTACATGGCGGCGCGCCGGTGATACAGCATATGCCGTTACCGGTGTTGAATGACAGCCCAATATCATTCGTCTAACAGTAGGACATCCATTCACAGAAATACGTATCCGGCCACTGAGCAGAGCTTCAATGGTAGCACTAAATCTCCTCGCTGTATGCACGGTAATTTCATGGGCAAAACGACAATCCGGGGCATCTCGAGCTACATATCCAACTCCCAAATCTCACGAGGGTCCAACTTCCAAGCCTACATAGCTCGGAGAAAAGGTGTAGATTTCTTGATATATCATTTACTCCTATGCAATACTCCGGGACTTCCCGGCTCAATTGAATTTTGGTTGCATTTTAATCAAATGCCAGCTTGTGGCCAACCGACCATTTTTCACCACGTTATTCATGGAAGAATTCGCCTGAATGAATGCAGGTGTTAGGTCAAGCTTTTCTTCTCGTGCTTCGGAAGAATTTCTAAAAATACCCACAGTACCTTAGCTTTCTCTTAGCTTTCTGTGCCCTTTTGAGAAAGGGAATGTCGCAATTGTTGATTGAGCGTTTCATTGACCATGAATTTTCAATAGTCAAATGCCAAGGTGTTGGAGGGAGATGTCGATAACCTTACTAAAGTCTGCAGAGCTTCTTAGCATCGCCGTTGATAATACACGAACAGGTGATAAGACAATTTCATAAGATAAGGTAAAGGAATAATAATAATAATAATAATAAGGTAGGGTATAGAGTCTTTGAGTTCGGGAATCCTCCAGCGCCTATGATGGTGGATTAGATACCTGTGAAATTGGATACATCGCCTAATTATAACATCCACCAGCACCACTAAGACGTCATCAACATCAACATCAACATCAACATATCATCATTATCTATTATCTATAGGCTTTTGAGATTAGAATCGTTTATCTTGCGGTTAATACCCAGATTCTTGTATCCAACTGATCTCTTCTTCGAAAGGGGAGAGTCATTCATTGCCAACATATTAATAAACCATATTGGCAATCCTCCATATTATCCTTCATAGATAGGTAATTCTTCCGATTAAATCTCGTGGTGATCTTCTTGTCATCTCAAGAAACATCAATAGTTAATCCTACGTTAATCCACTTTCATCCAATACATGAACCATATCTATCTCTCTTTTGCGTTGGCTTGATGCATCCAGTCTAATACACATGTAAGCTGAGCATGCCTCTGCATATATACGTATATACATACATACACACATGCTCGAATATCAATATCTATATCAATTCCAATAGCAATAGCAGCATTCAAAATTCTGTTCACCTAGGTAACTTTTGATGAAAGATGACAGGAAAAGAGAAGCAATAAACAATAGAATCAAGTTGATATCGAGAAATATCAAGGAAATTGAAGTTCACTGTCGAGTAATATGTTACATCGCATAAACCCAGCCTTTTATTCCAACAACGTCGAACCGCCGCAATCCTAATTGATTCGTCCATCTTCACGCTTTAGAACGAATTCATCCTAAACTATTTTACTTCGCCCCCTTATCCCCTCATCCCCTGGTCCAAATGGCTCCAAATTGATCCAAAACTGCTTTACAAAGTTACCCCAGCTGCATCTCTAAACATTAAGTTGACCCGGTTTGTGAGTATCAATGCTATTATTATCTTTTTTGGCTTCACATTGATTTTCTGGGAACATTTCTGTATCATCCTCCAACTGGACACCATACCAAAAACATATTCCGAATCGTCTTTTCATGCTAAGGTAATCAATCTTGTTTGAACTTTGAAGGCGCTCAGGGTCACTCCTTGACTTTACCGGCAGCTGTCAGAAATTTAACTGGCAGATCAAAGAAGGGTGCACTACGATACATACTGACACGCAGAAGGAAATCGGCCCCACCAGCACAGCCAGGCCCGACCCTATTCATTCTTTTGATTCCGTTTGATTGTGTTTCGTGAACATAATACAAATGCCCTTCCCGTTCAAACATAGCAATCGTTCAAAGCAGGCATTGAACGAACCTGCTATAGAAAGAGCGGCGGTCACTCCTTCAGCCTCGCACTCACAACAATCCTTCTCATCTGGTTCTGGCGAAGGTAGGTCCACAACAATTCAACAACAATCCTCCTCCACCACCACTACAGTTACCACCACACCATCTCAAACCTTTGAACAGCCCTACGAACCTCGCAATCCCGAAGCTGTATCTCGTGCATCTGCATATCATAATAATTCTGGGGCGTCACCTTCCCGGTCTGTCTCAAACCAATATCAACAACAGCAGATCTATCCACAAGAGCTCGAAGCTTCCCCCGCTTCCCCATCTCCACCTGGCTCATCCGTCGATGATTTAGTACTTGATACTCAAAGGTTACAAAACCAGGGCCGCAGACATACAGCACATATACAATCACCCGTGGTAGAACCTAAGAAACGTAGCATTTTTGATCGTATGCGAGGCGCAAATTCAAGCCGCTCCTCTGAACAAAAGTACCCCCCAATTGCTACCCAGGCCCCTTATAGCAACAACGCTGGTGGACTCGCGCGCAGGTTGTCTCGAAGACACGAGGGCCCTCCTGTGATACGAACTAGTCAACAAAGAAATTCGGTAGACCAACATCAAAGAGCAGATTGGCAACCTGCAGCTCAGGCTTCGAGATCCCATCTGCCCTCACCGCGAGAAACTCCCGAAGACGACGGGTTGGATCCTTATCTCATCACGAGTCCTGAAGGAAACACAACACAAAGCGCTCAGAGTTCTTTGAATGTGCATGGGCAACGACAACCTCTAAACACAATTCGAGCTGTACAAAGCGATTCTGATTCACCCCTCTATTCGGCAGAGTCGCAGAACGATCCCCCTGATCAACAATTTCAGCAATCACCTACTCCAGTTTATTATCAACAATCTCCTTCAGGTGCTAGTCAATACGAGTCGCCCGAGAGTGTTCAGCAATATCATTACGAATTACCCAGTCAGATTCATTCACAGCAACAATTGAATAGTTTCCCAAGTTCCCCCAACAGCCAATACCCTCCGCAGGACTTCACTCCAGACAGCACCTCTACACAGCAACTCGATTCTTCTTTGATATATAGGGAAGATCAACGTCCCGGTTCGGTACAGTCTAATAATCAATCTCCGGCAAGTATTCACCAATCCAACAGGGCAGATTATCCAGAGCGAACAACTTCAATACAAGGGCCGATTCCAGGCTTATCTACAAATCGTCCTTTGTCGCAACACCTTTCCATGGCACCACAGTCTACTACAACACAACAAAATCGACGATCTGCAGACTCAAAACATATACTACAAACTCAAATGGCACAATCAGATGGGAGGGATCCTCCGGCATATCGCCAACAACAATCAGGTCCTAGTAGTAACAATAACCAACCACCAGTAACAAGTCCACTCCCTCCTCAAAATCAAGGTCCAAATTACAGAGGAGGCCCTCTACAGCGAGAACAGTATAATCCTTCTGGTGGTGGAGACCAAGGACGAAGCACACCACCACCGGCACCTGGAGATAGAGATGTAAATGAGGCATACAAAGAGCTACGTAAGTTTTGTTGAACCCATAATGATATGGTTCCTTGCTAAATTCCCGCAAGTGCAGAAATACAAGAAGGTCAAGGGGCTGTATTTTGACAAGACAGCATCAGTGGAGCAATTGCAAGGACAGGTCGAGCAATTACAGAACACTTTAGCAAATCAACGTCTGTCCCAATCTCGCACATCCCTTGATGATGGTGAGTATCAATCACGCTTCGTACGGTTAGATGGTGCTATTACCAATCTTGCTTTCAATATTCGCAAGGATTGGAGAACGGTACCTGCATGGCTTGCACAATCTGTCAATCGTGATGCGATGTCAATAGGAAAACAAGAGATGACAGCTGTCGGTAGAGCTTGTATCACAAGATTTCTTGTTGATGAAATCTTCAACCGCAGCTTTCACCCAGGCTTGGAAAGTGAGCTCAGCTTGAGTTTGAAAAATATCGAACAAAATATTCGTCTATTCTCTCCTGCTATAAATAACCAAGAAGAATCCGATGCCCTGACGGCAAAGATAGTTCAGTGGAGATTGGCAACTTTAGAGGGGTTGAAGGACCTGCTGAACTCTCCGGAAAGCGAAGAGTACAAGGAACAATTCTCGAAAATGGTCACCAGCAACCTAACGGCCAACTTAATTAACTACCTTCAGGAACCAGTACCGGGTGGTATTGAAGAAGCTGCGACAACCATCGTGGAACAAGCAGTGAGCATTGCAGCGAACATTCCCTTGGAAAGCAGAGATGTTGTAATCATGTATCCGATGCCAAACGATTTGGTCAACCGCCAATACATGAAAATTGAAGCTGGCATTCCTGCATTGGAACATCCAGGCGCAGAAACTAATAGTTTTGATTCAAGTAGTGTGGGAAGTCATGATAAGGATGAGAGCTCGAAAGAGGAGCAAAAGGGACATGGAAAGCTGATGAAGGAAAAGAGTGGAAAGGGCCAGGGCATGTTATCAGCTATGATGGGAAGTGGTGGTAGTGGCGGAGCGGCGGGGAAGAAAATGAGCATTAGTAGCCAAGGTGGACAAGAATCGAGTGAGAAAATCAAGAGTGAAGACGGAGTGCACAAAGTACGCTTTGCTGGATTCATGGGCGTTGATATTAGGGGGAGACAGGTGCTGTGTCAGGCTCCGGTCTGGACGATGGGATAGATGGTGAGATTATATCTTGACTATAATGATTGGACGACTGGATGATCAGATGTGTAAGTAAGACGATATCTTTTAGGGTTGGTTTAGATGGCCCTAATTTTGACCATGTCTATGAGATTATGAACATAATACCACTTTGATACCATTAGGGAGTCATAAAATTTCACATTTTGATTATTGTTCGTCCTTTTGGGGTAGATCATGGGGAAGCAGACAGAATGGTGACATTTCTATGAGAGTTTCCGTGTACTTTTGGGGAGCACATTTGTATTGGTCGATGAGGTCTCGATTGAACCAGACTGGATTCAGCCAAGCCCAATCATCAACCAAGTATTAAAAATAAGTTGGCTATATGATGCGCCTACAGACGAAACACTTAATATGGGAACACATCCGTCCTATAGAAACTTCATCCCAATCTTATTGTGGATGGCTCTAGTGTTGCGATAATAGACGTGCATCTCAAAACATCAACTCACTAGATACAATCAAGAAAGTCGAGAATAGTCATCCACGCACTAAGAGGTAACTAATACTTCTGTTACGTGGAATATCACGTAGTTACTATATTCAGTAAGCTGTGCGCTGCAGAAACCACTTTCAGCGCAGGACAATATCACTAAAGGTGGGGGGAGCTCCCTTGTACAGCTGTAATCATATAAAAATGCTACGAAAATACTCCTCGACTTCTTCGTCCCTTCATTCAACTCTCTAAATACATAAAAGCTGGCGTAGCTTCTTCACTGTGCCTTTGCAAGTTGCAAAGAGAATTGTTCATCATTTTGGAACCATTTGCCCTTACAGTTAGTTACACAGACTGGGGATTGACGCGATCCGTTACACGTCCTTTGGCAGATCCGTCGTAGCTCATCATACGATCATGCCGGACCTCAATTATGGACTTTTTACTCTCCTATCGGCTCTCGCTGGTCTCGCAGCACATCTAGGATATTTCATTCATAGCGAACATCATATGCAATCGCTGCAATGGCTGCTCACCACCCTCTTCTCCCCGCTGGCAATTTTCCTTACGATCCTCAAGTTTGATGTTACGTCTTCATATATGACGGCGCTGAAACTTACAATTATCATTCTCACTTCGTTCTTTACTTCTTTAACAGGAAGTATCCTTACCTATCGCGTATTTTTCCATCCGCTACGCCATTTTCCAGGACCGTTCGGTGCTAAATGTTCGAAATTGACTCATGTGGCGAGATTATTGGAGACGAGTGATAATTACCTGCAAGTGCATACTTTACATAAGAAGTATGGGGATATTGTGAGGTTAGTTTTGTCTTGTGCTAGTTTTTTGGGAGATACTTACTGAGATCTAATGAAGAGTTGGTCCTAACGAACTTTCTATCATCAAACCGGAAGCGGTGAAAGCAATGATTGGACCGGGATCGACATGTACGAAGAGTGCTTGGTATGATGGTTCGTATTCTGATTCCCTGGAGTGTCTTTCTAGGGGAAAATACTAATCTTCTGGTTGGAATACAGTTGTGGGACTTCCTCATACAACTATGCATTTAGAACGTGATCGCGTAAAGCATGATAAGAGGAGAAAAGTTTGGGATCGTGGGTTTAGTGCAAAGGGTATGGAAGTCTCCTGGGAAATGATCGTTTGAAATTGTTACTTATATGCATACAGCTCTACGCAACTATGAGGGTCGAGTCACGGGATATGCAGATGAATTGGTTTCTCAAATTAGTACTTTTGGGGGAAAAGCGATTAATGCAACGCACTGGTTTACCGCCTATGCGTTTGATGTTATAGGAGATTTGGCATTTGGGAAATCGTTTGATATGTTGGAAACTGGAGAAAAGGTTGTCTCCCCACGTCCAAATACAAATTCGTTTTGACTAACGAGCACAGCATTTTGCGCTCAAAATTTTACAAGAAGGCATGGAGCCATTAGGAATCCTCACACCCATTCCTTGGGTCTTCCCTATCCTCATCAAGGTTCCGGGTGCAATGGATGGTTTCAACAGATTTATTAACTACTGTGCTGAGCATATTGATATCCGCAGGGCAGTATGTGTGCTCTTGTCCCTCCTACTTCAAGAAATCCACTAACAATTGACAAATTAGAATGAGCCAAGTGTACCAGATATCATGACGTGGCTCATCGACGCCGAGGAAAATGATCCAGATCCCATCCATAGAGATACCAGGTTTGTCGTTCCAATCCGTTTTTCGATTAGCATTATCTAACTATCTGAACAACTCACAAGATGGTTGCACGGCGACTCACGTCTGGCTATTATAGCCGGTAGCGATACTACATCTGCAACTCTCACATATCTTTTCTATCACCTCTGTCTTGAACCGCATCACGTGGATAAACTGAGAGAAGAGCTCGAACCGATATTTACTCCCGGTTCTCCAAGCGAATGTAGAGATATACAAGATGCGCCGTATCTGAATGCAGTGATTAACGAGACGCTTCGATTACATCCACCGGTTCCCAGTGGTTTGCTGAGACAAACTCCGCCTGGAGGTCTTACGATTGATGGAACTTATATCCCAGGTAATGTGGTTATCTCGGCTCCTACGTGGACAATGGGTCGTTGTATGTCCTCTTCTTTCATTTTCCCTATCTCCTTCTTTAAATTCAAAATCTAACCACAACACCTAGTAAAATCCTGCTACCCCTCCCCCAACACCTTTCTCCCTACCCGCTGGTTCCCCGACGCGCAAAACGCACAATACCTTCTCGATAAATCGGCATTCACACCTTTCAGCGCGGGAAATTACTCATGTATCGGTAAGCAACTCGCGTTGATGGAGTTGAGAGCGGTCGTCGCGAGGATGGTGATGCGATTTAATATTGGGTTTGCGGAAGGAGAAAGGGGAGAGAAATTGTTGGGGAGGGAGTGGGGGGTTGAAGGGAGAGGGGAGGAGATGGGCTTGGGAGGGGATCAGGATACGAAGGAGGTTTTTACGTTGGAGTTGGGGGAGTTGAGGATAAGGCTTCTGGAGAGGGGATGAGGATATCGAGGGTTGATTTTAGGGTGAGGGTGTAGAGAGTTGAGAAAGGGAAGCGTGGATTGTAAGTATGTGTGGTTTAGTTGGAAATGGGTTATTCTATGGTTCTTGGCGCAATAATTTCTGACGTTACTAATGTATCCTGCTAATGGGACTTGAACGTTAAGATTTCTCATCTCGTCTCATCTGCTCGGGAAATGATTTCGCTACTCAGAATAGATGTTTATTTCCCTATACATCCCCATCTCAAAGCCTTAAACAGTATTCACACACGTAGTTAGCACGGGTCAATGATTCACACGTAGACTGCATATATGCGACAAAATGTATCAATCGATAAATTTCAATGTATTAAAAGTATAACCATCTTATCCTATCCTATGATATCCTGTTCCAACCCCATTCAAAATCCAAACAATATACTATCCTCTCAACCCAACAATAGCGAGCTCAAACAACTCCCGGATTCTCAATGCTTCCCGCTGAGTTCATTCTTCTTCCTCCTTTCTTCGAGAGAAGTGAGCACACAGCTATTGTTGAATGTATTTTCCATTGCGGTAAATGTGATATCCTTCCTTCCTCTCCTTCATTCCCGCACCCCCCATTTTCCAAGCAGGAAAAAAACAAGCAAAAATAAAGATCAATGAAATTGCCATTAAGCTATTGAGGACCAATCCCTCATATCAAGTAATTGATTAATATTGATTATCCACCAAAACAATTGTTGAAAAAAAGGAGAAAAGAAAACATCATTGCTCCTCTCGTACAATCGCCTCTTTTTTTAATGTGAAGGAAGATTGACGGTCTAGGGAGATGTATTCTCAATGACATTCTTTCCCTTTCCTTTTGTGTTTTTGCTACTTTTTTTATCCGACCCCTTTCCCCCATTCAAAAAAGTGAAATCGAGAAGAAAAACACTGGAAGAAAAAAGATACTGCTCCTCTCGCAAACTCCATTCCTTTTGGTGGAAAGAGAGTTGCGGTCTGTGGAGATGTATTCTCAATATCTCTTTTCTTCGTTTAATTTTCTTTTCAAGAGAAGTGCGAGAGCTTCCTTTTGAATCGGTGCGTATATAGGTAGGAGAAAAATGGAACACAAAGTATGTAGTGGTTAATCTGAGAGATTTGTTGCGAGTCGTCACTCGATGGATATCGTATTTGATCTTTTCCCTTTTTTCCGGCCCTGGAGTCGAGTTTCGTTCTCCGTGGGCGTAGATGGACCTCAAGAGTGGCAGGTGGCGGAGGTGTTGATTGTGTGGAGGTGGGTATATGATATTGGCGAGATAAATACCCTTTGTCATGAGTTGATCGGAAAGGTGATATTTTATTAACATCCGAAGTTGTTGAATGATAATTAAAATAAAGCCAACAATATAAAATGTGGTAGTGACTGTGTTATATCCCGATCCGGATTCGAGATATTTGATAAATAAAATTGAGTGACGTTGTGAGGTATTGATTCGACGCAAATCTTGAGCAGTTCCACTTGTCCATCCTCACATACAAATTGTGTGGTATGTATCCTTTCATTTGACGAGATGACATCATGATGTCTGATTTTGAGGCCTCATGTTTATAGTGCTGTCTCTGTGCGACGCAATGTTGGTGGTCGGAAGGTGCATGGAGCTAGTTTCTCCATTTCAATATTTTGAATTTGTCTCCGACGCCTTGATGTGTAGGTGAATGGATGAAAAGCCATCATACAACATAACGCCTGTGGAGGAGAAAAATTCGTAAGCATTCATCCACATGGTGTGCCTTAAATTGACGATCCAAACTCCACGGCCAAAGAGACCCGAGATTCTGTTGATCGAAGAGCCGAGACATGATAGAAATGAAGAGACTTTGAGATAAGACTCTTACTAGGGATCCAAATAATCGACCTCCCCATCAAAAAGTCTCATCACCACATCCAGCATAGCAGGACAAAGATCAATATCACAACTCACATCCTCGTCATCTTCCTCACCACCAAAAAGTCGACGTTGCATTTTCCCCAATTCTTCCTCTTCCCTCCCCTTCGCTTCCCTCGTCATTGTTTGTCTCTCCTTCTCCAATTGTCGCATATTTTGTTTGACAGCCAAATTTTCTAGCTCAGTAGCTTGTCTGGCTTTCCACCTCATCCAACTTTGATCAAAGCTTTGTCTTAGTATTGGAGAGGGCCCACTACCGGTTCTGTGGTTCGGAATATAGAAGTCGGAGTCTCGAGCTTCGAGAATCCCTTCGTTGAGATCGGTGGCGAGGGCAGATTTGCGGGAGATGGTACGACGGGCGCGTGAACCTGGCCTTTCGCGACGTCGGTTTTGTCGATGATGCATCGGAGGAGAGGAGTCTGAAGCATGAGGGAGGGGAGGGGAGGAGGAAGAGGGGGATAAATTTGTAGTGACCATTGTAACAATAGAAGTGTTACTTTGGGGTTGAGTGGAGATTTGGAGTATAAAAGTTTTGATATGTAGTTGTAGATGCTATGCAAAAGTAACAACAATATCCCACAACCGAGAGGTAGAGTATATTAGAGTAGATAAAACCCCAAAGGATATGCAGAGCACCAGCGATCGAATTAACGATAAAATAGCAAAAAGATGAAATGAAAGAGGAAGATATTCTACTTATATCCTCTTTCTCAATATTTCCTTGGAGTCACAATACTAATAGAAAATAATAGTCACCACTCGATGACTCGAATATATCTTTCTTTTCTATATGTCACCATATCATGTGCTTATACCCGAATATTTTTTTACACACCACAATTCCAATTTGATCCGTTGTTCGGAGTCGTTACACTCATTCATTCCAAATCACTTCCCAGGAGATAGGTAAGTGACTCACAATCGACCGGCGTGGCAGTGTCATCCATCATAAACAAGGATCCCTTGGTACCTAGTTTCAAGGTGACATCCGAAAACGAGGCAAAAGATCTGAAGCATGTGTTGGAGATTTAGCTTGATTGGTTTATTTGGTATATTAAATACTTGCGTTAGCAATTTGTTTGTTTTGTTGCATATCTAAAGTATGGTCCCGTTAATGTTTGTGTTGTGGTTGAAGGAAGCCCTGCCCTGCCTCCTGCTTGAATTTTGGGTAATGGTGGTGTGGCTGGTGTCTGGGGTGAGAGTGGCAAAGTTCTTAGCGTGACGCATTGAAGAAAATGGGAGAAACCCGATGGGAAAAGATACCTATACTTATTCAACGTTCAACAGCCTACAGCCTACAGAATGTTTCAACCTCGCCTCATTCGTACATCTTTATCAAATTTCAATGGGAATCCCGATATTCTGGATAGTCCCAGTCTAGGCCGAAGATTAGGTCGCAGCTACGACGGAATATCGAATATTACGCATGTATATCCTATACGAGTACGAATACCGAAATGTGGACATGTTTCTAGGCAGGATGGAGTATCGTCAGTGTGTTGAAGGCAGAAAACACGGATTTAGGTATTCAACGGAAGAAAATGTCCAGAAATGATAAGTGTTGATTCGGACTTTTGATTCCATTCAAACTCATTCGATAGAGGCGTAAGAGAAGTTACCTGAAGTGTGACTCAATCTCTCTCTCTCGTGGCAAGATGTACGAGTACTACGGAGATTAAGGACAAAAGACAGCAAACTATCGACAAGATTGAGTAATCAATTCATCATGTGGTGATTATAGTTATATTCATCCGAAGATATGAGACAAGCTTAGGCAGGTTATATGATATAGGTAGTCATTGCGAAAATGGATAGTCCAGACAAAATATTGCTGAAAAATAAAACAAATCATTAAGCGATGATACAACTTCATTCTATTCAATAGACTAGATGATCTTAGGCAGCATGAATAGTAGTCATCCGAACCTCGACTCATCTAGACAACGTCATCCCTTAAACTCTCTCTGGGACTTTTACCAGGTATCAGAAGTATCTGTTTCGAAGAGTACCTCCCACGGACTAGACATATATTTGAATCTAGGCTCACCGTGATTTACAAATCTCGTGGGGATGTAATCTCTTGGCTGCTCAGTATGTAAAGATCTGAAGGGTTTGCTCCTGTCATCGTAAATTCTCAATATGCGACAAGATAGAGTACCTTTCGAGTTTCAAGTAAAGAAGCAGTTTTACGGCTATCTATCTGGAAAATTTCGGCGAGAATACCTAGTGGTGATATATTTATTCGTGCACATGATATCGTGTGGATAGGTAGCCCTACCTAGCTGGTCGAAGATATAAACGATACCCCCCCTGAATGGGATGAAACTCAGTATTGTAGCAGTTTCTTATATGTAGTATAGTATTATATTAGAATTCTTGTTATTCATCACTCACCATAAAGTTAACTTGTCATTCAAGATAAGTGATTAATCCACACCAGAAGATCGGGTGTTTGGCATGCGCTGCTGTCTGTAACCTCCAGCCTTTAACCCACTCAGCCTATACACTTTGCCGAATAACAACCGTGTATAATGAAAACATCAGCATCATTGATACCCAGAGATAACAATGTGAAGAAGTGCCCAACCTTCAGAGTTACAGAGATCGTCACCAGCTGAATGCAACATCGTGCTTTGGAGTTATTATTGGTACGGGTCAATGCAACTATCCTTGCCGCACCTACTCTTTTCAGCTGCGTGCTTGCGAGCACGTAGCGTTGTTCGTAATCTCAGAAACGAGGAATCCCCATCGCCAACTCCTTATGACAAGAATATCCGAGTGAAATAAATTTTGGCAACATGTTTTTAGCCTCCTCCTTTCTACGCTGTTGACCAGTACCTTTCGGAACTCAGACTACCAGTAGTTTCACCGCTCATCGCCTTTTCAGAACGTCTATCAATAGCTCTCTTCGGCAAACGAATATCAAATACGCTTCTCCATCTCCATCTCCATCCCCGCCACGATGGAAGGGCCTCGCTGCAAAGCTATTGTCTCTTAGGATTATCACTGTGGCACTTGATATAGTCGCCCTTGCAATAGAAAAATCATTCGTATCTCGATCGCTATTCATAAGATTCGCTGCAAAACTTTTCATCTTTGGGTTCATCGCTACTTCGATTTACAAAGGTATTCATGAGTTGTCGATGCTGCGTAAATCTCCTTTTCTATGGATAGCAAACTTGGGAATGGTCCTGCCATTTATACCTTTTGGTATTTGGGCCTATATAGACTCTTTCAAAATACCGAACTTGCTTGGATCTCCGTTGCCAAGGATAAGACTCGCCACACGACTCTTCGTCTCTGTGGTTCTTCCTGTTTCAAGTTTCACAATATTCGATATATATAGAGAAATGCTTTCTACAATTCCAAAGCATCCACCGGGCATCAAGAAAAATCTAGATAATCCTGTATCATATCAACACGAAGTTTTGCCACCGGGATATATTCGATTGATCCGTGTCGAGTCTGGGAAGCCCGAAGACCCGATTGAGTTGACAATGTACAGTACTTTATTTCGTCTGGGCGATCGTACGGAATGGCTTCCCGCGAAGTATGTGCCCCAATATGAGGCGTTGTCATATACCTGGGATGAAGACGAAAAGAAAGATAGGATGTATGTGATCTCTTACAACTTAGTTCCATCACAAGTAATCTCAACAATATATATCTCGAGTTAGTAGTCGTCGAACCTCGCATCAAAAGAAAATTGTAAGGTGTCTGGTAAGTGCTAAGACAATTAATTTTTTTAAGAGGACAAGTTTGGCTAATATATATCACAGACGAATGATGTTAAATGGCAAACCCTTCTATATTACATCTAACCTTTATTCTGCGCTTCTTGCCATCCGATGTAATAATACTTCCTTACGATTTTGGATAGATACAATTTGTATTGATCAAAACAATAATACCAAAAAAGAGCAACAGCTAAAAATTATACATCAAATTTACAAACATGCCACCAATATGCGCATCTGGCTTAGGAATGACAATCAATCTGTTGATATACATACTGGGTTAACACTTATATCTCATTATCTTACAAAGTTTGAACAAGTACACGGGCGGAAGAATTCAAAGCTTGAGAGCGACTGGGATATTTTGTGTTCCACTTCATGGGATACGATTTTCTGGTGAGCTTTCTTTAGGGAATTTAAAGAAATCATTATTGAAAAGAAAATGAATCTTTCAATCAAAACAATAGAAGCAAAATACTACAAGGAAAACGAAAAGGAATCTATCATACAAAAGATTGACTAGCATACTAGACCTAAATATAGCACCAATTGGAAAGCAATCAAAAAAGTACTCACTCAATTTTATTTCACTAGATCTTGAATAATCCAGGAAATAGTACTCTCTTTTAATAGATCAGTGTTTATAGGCGATGATTATGACATAACAGAAATCCTTCGCTTTGTTCAATTACTCTACGCAACTTCTGAAATCCAGAAAAAGCTTCCTTCTGAATGTCGCATCGAGCTAGAGCTCACATCGCGAATCCACTGTATAATCAAAGGTTTTTTAGAATCTAAACACGAGGATGCTTAGAATCTTGGAAAGCTTTTAGCTACCTTTAGGGGGAAAGATTCCACAATTCCAGCAGACCAGGTATACAGCCTATTAGGGTTAACAGTGGAGGGGAATGCTGACCATGATAGTATTTGGTTCGAGCCATCTAGAGCCCGCAATCGCCTTGTACGATTTCCAGAGATCGATTACAAACAATCGATTCAGAAATTATGCACAAATACGACAAAATATATATTAACACAGAACAGAGACTTAAACACTCTCCAAATACTTAACATATATGTAAAACCGACAAATGAAAAAAACTGGCCGTCGTGGGTTCCAGATGTTATATCACCCCTACTAGGATTAGGAGAGGCGGAAAATTCCTATTGGAGGCTACCACTAGCGGATATATCGCGTACAGAGTTACCTCGAGAGAAGAAGGTCATTCATACTGAAAACGATAAGTTGCTGATTTATGGGCATGTGCTTAGTGAAATCAGGAAGTCGGTCGGAATAGTAGAGAACAATGGGCGGCGCGACAAAGAGCTAGAGCATGAGAAGCGACCAATAGATGAGAGACAAGTCCTACTTTTTGAGCTGGGATTTCTGCCAATGAGCATTTGGACAATGAAGGGCGCGAGGTACATAGGACAATGGATATCAAGAAGGGGGATCTGGTAGTTATGATTCCATATTCCAGGAATCCGTTGATTTTGAGGAGACTGATGGATACACAGAGGGGTAAAGAAGAAAAAGAGTGTGAATGACCTAAGTACAATATAGTTGGGACAGCTCATATACCAGAACTCAATAGGTTCAAATTCCATGAGCTTGCGAAGAAGATAAGATGGGATTTCCAGAAGATGGCTATAGTCTGAAATACATACTGGAGTGTACTATATAGCACTACTATATAAGAAGACACTCTTTAATACCTAGGAATAGCTTCGATGTCTTATCTCGCTGCCTTTGTTTTGCCATCAATCATTTCGGTCTTCGTATGTTGCAATAGAAATGACCTAACTGGCTAGAAAGGCATTCTAAGAGATTTAAGCTCATGAAACTCTTCATCGCCTTTTCTCTCTCCCGCACTTTCTTTGAGACCTGTAGTTCAAAATACTGACTTTGGCTTCAACTCGCTCGAATTAATGCATATTTCTTCGATAGGATGTATTCAACCACTTAGTCCTTGTACGGTTATTACATCTAAATTTCATGTCTTTTAATCCCCTTTCCATTCGGATCCAATGATAGTGTAACTACCATCTCATTCGATACACCTAATACGTCATCCAGCTCATCTGTTGCCCCCAGCAACGCTCTAACCCACTTGTCCACTTGTTTCGTTTCGCGTGGTAACGTCCCACAAGAAGCAAAAGAGAGAAAGAAAAAAAAACCTGACGAACCACAAAAGCGGGTTTGGTAAGACCAGTGCTGGGGGAAGTGTTTTGGAGCTCTTGAAAATTTAATAATGATGATCATGGGTGTTGAATGATAGATGATTGGTAATGGTGGACAGAAACAGAAAGAAGAGGATAAATTAGACAATTTTATCATCCTAGTGAGCGGACCGTCCCTTGTTTACCTAGACATATGCCGTGTGATATTGTGACACTGTGACATTATGGGTTGGATCGCATAGAGGGTCTTAACGGTATAAGTGCAGATGAAGAAGTTAATGTCGATTGGATTGGAATCATTGGATGGAATGAAATCATTGGATAGAATGAATTGGTATTGGCGCTGGCTTGCTTCAATAGTTTGGTTTTTGATTGAATGGAGATACATACCCAGTATTAGTCCGTTGTATCAACTTGTGTGGTGGGGTATAAGTACCTAGTAGGACGAAAACAAAGTTACTCGTACGAGAGATTTATTGGACGGGAATGCTTCTTGGTATGAGAAAGGTGGCCGTGGTGCTGTTCATTTGGTGAAGGAAGGTGGAGATCACATTGGAATTTATCGAGTGATATTGGTGAACCATTCATTCACTTTGTACATAAGATGGCTAGAGATACTAGGTAGGTAGGCAGATAGATACAAGACTACCTAGTACAGCAGTAAAGTGTACTGCATACCTAGCAAGTGTGAACCAACAATTGATGATGATTTCGATTCTAGGAAATTTGGCTTGAATGTACTCATGGTGATTGGATTGATATCGAGACCATTGATGTGATCCACGCCATTGTTGGTCTTCAAGAAGGAAACAAGGAATATCCTCTTTTTTGAAGCGTGTTTTTGGTGTGTTTTTGAGTGAAGGATGGGATAGAAGAAGGCTAATTAGCAAGCAAGCAAGCATATAGCTTTTGCAACTTTTATGAGGATTATGAATTGCTAGCTGGGAATGTAAGTATATACTGTATAGAAACTTTCTATTACAATATCAATCAATATCAACATCACAGTCAAACTTGATATCAAACTGTATAAGTCAAGTAAAGAAACAATTATTAAATTGATTAATCTAATTGATTAATCTAATTGATCCTTCCTTATCATTTTTCCCTCTCAGACTCGAGAACTTATCGCTGTGCATTCGCCTATAGTAAGTACCACCTACCTATCCACCCTGCACTCTCCACCTCAGGAACCCTGGAGAAAGTATCATTTTGACACACGGGAACTTTATTTTTTTTGACTTTTCTGTCCTGAAGCCTTTACGAATTACGACGCTTCAACTTTGATTGATCCCATACAACTTTTAAAATTAACCATACCTATCTTGTGAACTCTTTTTCTTATTCGCTTTGGTGGGAATAATTCGGATCATATAGACAGAGTGCGACAAGAGGGTGAGATTAAGGAGATAATTTATTATTCAATTTGCAAATATTGGCCATTGTCTGCGCAAGTTTGTACCGTTTGGAACCTTGGATGGATGTATCTTAGTAAAGTGTCGAATGATTATCGCTAGCAAAGTACTCTTTACCCCGTTGGTCAACAGAAGCTTAGGAGCTCTGCAATATTTGCTTCTCGAGGGTTTGTTCATTGCGCAAATCCTGCCCGAAAAAGGAAATCTTTGGAAGCTGATGTCTTGCTTTACAGTACAGTTATCCATGGCTTAATGACGATACTATCATCCTTTCGAGATACCCTCTGCGAGTTCGATATTAGAGATTCACAATCAAAACGGACGATTTTTAAGTACCTGTACATATCGGTCTTCAAACAATAATTCACATCAAATACAATGGCTGATGGACCACCACCACCACCCCCTCCCCCTCATGGCACTCCGCCAAAATCATCTGGTCTACCGCCAGGGAATTATGACATTTTTATCATTCCACCGCATGCGTCAGGTTCAGGATTCCTCTACTTACCTTCACTACAACCAAATGTTAATAGTTTCGTAGCGGGATTTGCTTCAGCTCTTGTGCTTGTCGCACTAACTTTCATATTAAAACCACTCATGGATACCATGAAAGGAGGTGGAGGACCAGTAACCTTGATTTTGATGGTTGCAATTGGGTTGGGAGCTTGGGCACTAGGGCGGATGCAATCGAACGGTGAGACCAGGCCCGGACCAAGTCAAGGATCGGGTGCACCTCCGCATGGTGGATCATATTCAGGTGCCAATAATAACACATATTCCAATGGATCAGCTTCAAGTGGTGGGCCACGAAGTTCAGGAACTGGATTTTCACCTGGATCCACATCAGAGGGGGCTGGGGGACCTCCACCTAATCCGCAGGCCGGATCTGGCGCAAGAAAAAGATCAAGTGAAGGTTGGGAAGAAACTCCTCCTCCTTCGCCTGATGCTGGTCCAGAGATGCCGGGCGCAACACCAAGGTACAGTCCTGGCACAGCCCCTGGCGCAAACGATGACACTCGATCGAAAGAAAATGCCTCCAGAACGGCGTGGGAAGAGGCCCGAGAAAGGACCAGAAGGAAGGAAGAGGAGAGAAAGAAGGTAGAGGCCGAGAAGAAGCGAAAGGAGGATTTGGAAAAGAGATTGAGAGAGTTGCGAGCAAAGGAAGCTCTGGAACGAGCTGCCCGCGAGAAGAAACAAAGGGCTGAACGCGAAGCTAGGGAGCGAAAGGAAAGAGAGGAACGAGAAGCCAAGGAACAAAAGGAGAGAGAGGAACGGGAAGCCAAGGAACGAAGAGATAGAGAAGAGCTGGAAGCTCGAGAGAAGAGAGAACGAGCAGCCCGGGAGAAGGAAAGAGGGGAACGCGAAAGGTTGGCGAAGTTGGAAAGGGAGGATCAACAGGCTCGAGAGAGAAAGGCAAAGGAGGAGCGCGAAATTCGAGAACGAATCAAGGCAGAAACAGAGCGAATCAAGGCAGAGGCAGAGGCTAAAGCAAGAGCGGACTACGATAGAAGACTTAGAGAGGAAATAGCTAGGAGGGAGGCTCTAAGGAAAGAAGAGGAAGCCAGGAGGGAAGTTTTAAGGAAAGAAGAGGAGGCGATTAAGAAAGAGCAAGAAAAATTACGACTAGAAGCTATTGCTAGAGTAGAAGCCGACAAGAAAGCCAGAGCAGACAAGGAAAAGGCAGACGCGGAGGCAAAAGCAAAGGCGGAAAAGGCAAGAGCTGCTGCGAAAGCATGGGCAGATGCTAAAGCCGCAGCAGCAGCAAAACGTGAGGCCAAAGCCAAAGAAGAGCGCGAGAAGGAAGTAGCGGCGCAAATACGTGAGGTCAAACTTAAGGAGGAGCGCGAGAAAGCAGCCGAAGTAGCAGCTCAAATGAGGGAACTCAAACTCAAGGAAGAGCGTGAAAGGGCAGCCGAAGTAGCAGCTCAATTGAGGGAACTCAAACTCAAGGAAGATCGTGAAAGGGCAGCCGAAGTAGAAGCGCAAATAAGAGAAGTCAAACTCCAGGAAGAACGTGAAAGGGCAGCCCTAGCCGCACTCGCAGCGGAACGAAGAAAACCGAATACTTATTCGAATGCTGGAGTGGGGGAGAGAATAAGCCCTTGGCCAAATGGAAAACCGCCCACAACAACATCCGCTCCCCCCACTGCCAGCTCTATACCCCGACCTCAAGCACAATCCACCTCATCCAAGAAACCCCCGGTCTCAACTGCAAGAACGTATGCAGGTACCGACAAGGATGCCCAGTCCCACTCATCTTATGCACAAACGCCAAGACCAGCCCGGAAAAAGTCACTCAGTTCCTTGTATTCCGAATCTTCATATGCGGCCTCACAATCGACGAGTAGAACTTCCCCACCTCCTTCCACACGAGGAGCATACAGCACCAAGGATCCGGATAAAATTGTTATCAAAGGTGTATTCGCATTCAATAATGCATTCCACAAAACCCCTACATCTCAACTTCTATCTGGTGTCGGTTCTGTTACCGACGGACTAATATTAAGAATCACAACAGAGGGTCTCTTTATTGATGACGATGTACGAGGTGTCGCTCAACGAGAGTGGGATGTCAAAGCATGGACAATGAAACTCGTAGAGGTATGGTGCCCATCTTTCAGACAAGCATCGCGTGTTCCTCCCGCTACTACTGCTCATAAAAATCCCGTTCGACGCCTTTGGGGTCTCGATAAAGAATTAGCAGCAAGTGAAGAAGAAAAAGACACTCTTCTAGTTAGTATGCTGCAACTCTGCCGGGATAATTGTCGCGCTCGTGCCATTTCTAATTCTTCCACTGCGCATTCTGCTAGTGGTTCTGTCTATTCTGCCAGTTCTTATGCTTCATCTGATACTAGATCGTCTGTCTCATCTGATTATGCTGATTCCATTGGGTCGTCCAATTCTCCTTATGGCGAGAAATCGAAGAGAACCACTAACCATAATGCTCAGACTGGTGAGAGTAAAACAGCTGGTCTGCATATTCTGAGGGCGAGCATCAGGGATCAAGAAGGCAAAAAGTATGTTTTTGTGGTTCAAGAGAGTGAGGCTTGGAAGGTAGCATTAGGATTGCAGAGGTTGAGAAGGGGGACCCAGGTGAGAAGTTTGGGTGTGAGTGGCATGAGTCCGAATGATGCAAAGGCTACACTGGAGAACTTGGGATGGTTTTGAGAGTTGGGGGTGATGGGAACATTTCAGAACTCTGAGATGCGCCATGGAATGTGGAGTTTGGAACGCGGAATCGCATCCCTCGGCGAAAGAGAAAAGGGATGTGAGTAAGAGAAAGATCATGAGTTCCGAAAGTCAAGTCTAGCATTTACAACACGACAGAAGCATCAGCGATGGAGTTTTATTTTTGTTTTTATTTTGTTTCGTTTTTTGAAGTCTTTGTTTTTGGTACTACAGTATTTCCACTCATCTAAAGGAGTTTGTGTGTTTGTTTGCGTAAGGGAGATGTCGAGTTTTAGTTGGAACTTTCTTGTGGGAATTTAGAATGGAATTGGGTATCAGTACCTCTTCAATTTTTGTGAGGTGTTTGGTTAAAGAGCGTATTGTATGTATCTTGAATACCCGGTTCTGTACTAAAGTTTGAGGTTTGGAGTATGTTTGTTGTGGAATGTTTGATAATGGGGATGATGAGGGGACAGATAGTGATGGTAGTGATGGGACACCTAGGTAGTGATGTAATTGATGGAACAAATAATCTTTTGAAGATCTTGTCTCTGCTTACTTGGTGATTGTCGTGAGATGTGAGGTTTATTTTATTTTCACTTATTGCATGTTGAGGACAAGGCAGGCATTCCATTAGATGAGATGGTTATGAGAATATATCCTATTTGAATCAGCATGTTGAATGAAACTTTTTCATCTGAAGCAGAAAAAGGATATAACATGAATGAATATCTGTATTTGGTGGCATGGTGTATAAGTATGCTCTAATCCTTACCTATCTAGTTATGATAGGGGAGAGATCGACTAGTAGGGTATAAATGAATGTATATATGTGTGTATGCACATCAACAGCGTCATCAAGTTGAGCAAAATTCAACTCAAGATTCATATCTACACGCATGGGTATGTATACTCTAAGTTATTGACCACGTACATTTTAATTTATAATTGAATATACCTACTAGGTAGGTATGCCACATTACGTTACCTCACCTCACAATGTATCGCACCCCCAAGTTCATATATAGAAATTTCACGATCTACCTGAGTATTCAGCACTCTTCGCTTATAACCAAATGACTATCTGCTCAAATACATACCTATCAAACTCGCATATATCAGTCTGATGGATGTGTCACATATGTGTATATACCTAGATAGATATTTAAGACCTTGTTAGTAGATATGTTGTTGACTTTATATATTCTTCAATACTAGGTTCAGTAACTTGAGACTTAGCAGTATGTTTGTTCATTCATGTGTCCATCCATCCATTCATCCATTTATCTCAAACTAACATATGATATAAGATAGCTCCCGAGCACCCTATTACCCATAATGATATATACATAGTTATTTTGTTACTCCTAGGTATCTCTGTGGATTTAGATTTATATGATGTGTTGTGTTTGAGTAGTGAGACTCGCTTCCTTGGGTGAGATGAGGAGGGATAAGATGGATTGGGTTGGGCTAGGTTGGATGTAGAACAGAGCTAGAAGGGTGAAGCGAGATGCGATGGGAGGTGGATTGAGTGAGCAAGAAGGGAAGAATCAACATGTTTGAGGAGGGTGTTTGAATATCAAGATTTGGTTTTGGATGGATGTTCAGAAGAGAACGTTGGTCATATCTGGGGTTATGGTGGGTGTTTGGGGGTAGGGATCAGGTGTTGAGATGGGGAGGAAGTATTTAGTGATTAACAAATAAGTTTTGGGTGTTTTTGGCTACTAGGCAACTCGCACATTATGCGTTAGAGCAAAAAGTAGGTATTTGACAACACCTACAGGATCTATCAAATATCAATAGATACATCTTCACAACTTTCAGCTCATGAAAAATAGAGTATGCTACTAGAACAACTTGTATATATGAAGAAACAATAGTATGATATTCCATGCTATGGACGTTAGACTTCCCAACAAGCTACATTATTATACTATTCATATACTGCCCGTCCCCCTCAATTAACTATATTAAAAATACAATATACAAGCATTCCCTGTCATCCCAATTTATCCCTATTTCTATGCGTCAAAGTAGCGAGCAAGGAGACCCATAAACTCCACGCTGATTCCCATTGTAAAATGATCATATACATTCCATGCCTTCCATTTCGTACAATATGTATCATATCTAACGAATCTTTCCGATTCTCTTTTTGGCAATGTTGATCTTCCCCTTGACTCTATCCGCATCCTCATTCACCCTCTTCAACATCTCGTTTTGCAATTCCAATTCTCCGTGAATTGCTAATCCCATTTCTCGCTGTCTCCTCACAATCTTGCCAAGTTCTTCCACATCCATATCTTGATTCTGCATCAATTCTTTTTGTAATTGTAACACGCCCTCGTTATCCAATTCTCTCGTTTTATCCGTTTCAGGAACCGGTGCGCCAAGGACTCGTCCACTGGGTCGCGATACTCCCGGTCCAAATAATGCATTTTTATCCGCTTGTGTCGCTGCCGCACCACCGTTTGCTGAACTCGAGCTGGCTTGATTCTTAACCGCCAATGTAACAGCCAATTTTTCCAAGCCCTCCTTTTCCACCTTTGCGCTACCTAAAAGATCTCGTCTCCTCCTCAATTCACCTGCGCCGACCCTTGCCTCTCCTCTCCCATTTTTCTCCCCTTCACCCATGACCCTCAAGCCTTCTTCCAAATCCTTAAGCAGTCCTCCAGCCTTAACCAAACACCTCTTCGCGTTCGCGCCCGCCTCATGTTGACCCGCCGCCGTATTCGCGCTGTCTCTCCTCCCCAAAAACAATCTCGCATCATGCAACTGCGCCTTCAATTCGCGATGAACATCCAACCACACCTGCGGATCCGCCATAACCTCCGCATTCCCACCCACACCTCTTTGATTCGCGGCAATAAGTCCCTCTCTCGCACTACTCAAACTCGCGTTTCCACTATTACTAGGCAGGTTTAAAAACTGTCGCCAAACGCTTGTTTCTCTCCATCTCCGATCGGGATTTTCTGCGATGCTGCGAAGATAGGTTTCGAGACTGCGACGACGATCTTCCGTCAATTCAGGAGAGTTAATCGTACTTTTGAACCATGTTTTCCCTGGGAGAGGAGCGGGAGGTGGACTGGAAACTTGGGTGCAGAGGGAAGAATGGAGAGTGACAAAATCGGAGTAGCGTTTTTGGACGACGAAAGTTCGAAGAGGAAGACGGAGTGTAATATTGTAAAGAGTATAGGGTTTTTCATTTGGTGCGCTTGAGAGAATTGTGCTAGGTATCGAGAGTTCGAGAGGCGGTGCCATGATTGATTGATTGATTGATTGATTGATTGATTGATTGATTGATGGGATGTGGTTTGATGCGATGCGATACAGAAGATTGATTGTTGGTTATATTTCCTTTGTAAATGCAAAGAGATGGTGGTCACCGTTTGTTTTGAGGTTGCCTCGTGAGCTTAGTATGTGCTGACCCTGTCCTGTGCAACAAGGATGACGCTTGATGCTTGATAGCGCAAAATGTCACTTGGCGATAAGAGATTAATTGTGATTGTGTGAGCTCATTCTTGTTCTCATGATGGACAATCAAATTGGTATTATACGAAGAAAAAAAACTCTTGTGGGGTTTACATCTAATAATTAAACTCTTCTTCAATAACCAGAGAACTCATTTGAGAATCATGTGAGATCTCAATATGCTTCAGAATTGGTCCAACGCATGCAACCTCCCGTAGCCTATGAATGCTACCAACCTGGGAGCATTTGATATTGTGCCTCGCACACACTCTGCTCGTTCATAATTCGTATCTCATAGCCTTGCTTGCTATAAACTCCCGCAGGTGAAAGAAGCAATGAATTTATTTGCAGCTGCAAAAAAATTCAAATCCCATTATAGTAAAAAGAATCTAGAATGTCTCTTCTTGGTCATCAACCTCCGCCTCTGCCGGTATTTCAAATCCATCTTCAGTCGAGTACAAGATAGTTTGAATGTGCTTGATTAAGCCGTCTTCCTGCTTCTCAATCTCTGGGTCCTCTTCGCAAGCTTGTTGAACCAGTAATTCGATATCTCTGAGTTTGCTGAAATAGAAGTCTCGTTCCCGTTCTAGCCCTGCAACTGTTTCCTTCAGAGTGTCGTTCTCTGCTTTTAGTGCTGCTGAAGCTGCACCACCGCCAACGGCTCCAACCTTAGCAACTCTTGCGCCGCTCGTTGTTGGTGTTACTCCTCTGCGAGCTGCACCACTTCCGGCGGATACTCTTGGAGCAGCAGATGGTGCGGCACCGGGTCCCCCTGCAGCACGTCGGCGAGCTACTGCGTCATATTCTCCTCCTGGAAAGTATTGATCCCAGTATCTCTTGGTCCATTGTAGAAATTCGAGGTTGTCTTGCATCTTGCATTTAATAAGTTGTTCGACATGGATGTTTCGATCGACTTGATGGCGGGTAAAGGTGTCTGGATCGTTGTCAGTGGAGGAAAGTACATTCAGGGGAGGGTATTTTGACTTTGAAGAACTTTGAAATTTTGTAGATATGCATATTCAGTATTGACATTGAACTTGACTTTTGACATCGGTACATCGAGAAAAATACTGTCGAAGACTTGGCACAACGCAGCACTGTGTTCATGATATATGTAAGTCAATAGTTTTATAGGGGGAAAGAAGATGAAACTCCTTGTGCAAGCCAGAAGTTTACTTACCCGGTGCCACATTGTTCAACTTTTGTGATATTAAGTTGTAGCAGGTTGTTAAGCCATGCCACGAGCTCTTGTCTGTATGTGCCATGTTGTCAGAGACTGAGAATTCTTCTTGTTAATGAGTGCAGTTCAACGAACCTTGATTCTCCCATTTTGAAAAGAAGCTTTTGAATAGCAATGTAAATGAACGAGCGAGTATATTTTGATGGATGATCAAATAGACGTCAGTTATGCCAGAAGACAATCGATGGCGCAAAAAAAGATAAGATTTTTCTGAAGAAAGTTATCGCGACCAACGAGATTCTTATTATTTAGGTTCTGTTGACACCTCTGTCTGTCGCCTTAGGTAACCAGAAATCTACAACAAACGAGAAACCACACGTGACCGATGACCGAGAGGGGGGAAGTGTGGATCGGACTTTCCAGAATTATCTTCAAGTTTACCTAGCTGGGCGTAACATGTTTTAAATTCTTATTAATGTAACTTTCATTGTCAGGTTGGCGTTGAATCCCGATTCACCAAAAGGAGGGCACATAGCATAATCCATCTTCTTGCTCATGATTCCCCTGTTGACAAAATTTTCGATAGCACTTGTAAATGTATTGGTTGTCCATTATTACTCGCTCTCACACTTGTCCAGTTAGTTCATGGTATGCACGGTATATATATACCGATTAAGCCCTTGCTTGGATCGATTAAATACCAGCTGTTACTCTGAGTTCCAGATTGAGATCAAATGATACTTCATTCGACGAATGCTACGGGACGTGTCACTCGGGCTCAAAGAAGTGCACAATTCACAAGCCAGGGTACGATAGGTTTATCTTCACAATCTTGCAGAATAGCCACCTTTTGTACCTTGGATAATATTTCTGGTAGGTGGTACACTCCAAAATATTGAAATCATTTTCATCACCTGCACCTAAGCCGGCTCCGGATAAAGACGCTGCATACTTGAATCTAGGCGTCAGGGGAAACCCCGCAAAAGACAACGGGTCGGTTCGTGACGAAATATTCAAGACGGAATGAATTAGAAAAGGAAAGAACATACATCTTACCGACGACTACAGCACAAACCTCAGCTGGAGATCTTAGTATTACTGGAACTTTTCTTCCGTTTGTACTTCTCCTCATTCCACGAGAGGAACCATCTCCGTCCCATGTTTCTATGATCTTGGGAGCTTAATGTGATCGTTCATTGAACTTCCTGTTTTGTCCGCAGAAAGTCAATCCCACCCATGCAAAACATGGTTCTTGAATGATAGGGCAGATCTTACAGCATACACGATCATGGTTGTTACGGACCTCGGAATGCAAGAATCACAAGTTTTTTCCTTTTATCCTCATTGAATGCAGTTACCTGAAGAAGTCGTCTTGGGTGTACATGCATACATGGTTTCTGTCACCTAATTTTTCTATATCATGGAACCTCCCCACCCACCAGATTGCAAAAGTACCTACTTTCACAGGACTTATCTGTGAAATAATTCTTGATAGGTTACACCGTTCTTAAAATGGCGCTAGTCAAGCTCATCTTCTTGGTTGTCTCCTTGTGGCTGTTGGGGTTTGTGCAGGCTAAGATACCTTCATTCATACACAAGGCTCCGCCCATCCCCCCATCTAGCGACGAAACAATTGTGAAAAGAGACTCAGTTCCTGCAGGATATGTTGCTGCTCCGTATTACCCTGCCCCGAAAGGTGGCTGGGCTAGTTCCTGGACGACTGCTTATGCGAAAGCACAAATCGTGGTGGCACAAATGACATTAGCGGAAAAGGTCAATCTCACAACTGGAATTGGAGAATTGATGGGAAGATGTGTGGGAAACACCGGCTCCGCACTGAGATTCGGTATTCCAAGTCTTTGTTTACAAGATTCGGCACTTGGCATAGCTGCGACCGATAACAATACTGCTTTCCCCGCTGGTATTACCACTGGTGCAACATGGAGCAAAGATTTAGCCTATCAAAGAGGTCTCGCGTTAGGCGCAGAAGCACGGGGGAAGGGAGTCAACATTCTATTAGGCCCTACAGTCGGTATGTATGATGGGCAATTGTGACAGATGCACCACGAAGACATTCTTCTAGTCCAGCCTCGGCCAATATATAGATTGCTGACCATCTTTAGGTCCAATTGGAAGAAAACCGCGTGGTGGTCGAAATTGGGAAGGGTTCGGCGCTGGTAAGAGTTTTCGAAAAGTTTAACATCAGATTCAAGACCAAATTCATTGTCATCTAGATCCTGTACTTCAAGGACTAAGTGCCGCCCAAACGATCAATGGTATGCAGGCGAATGGTATCATAGCAACCATCAAACACTTTATTGGAAATGAACAAGAAGCATACCGAATGGATATCATCCCTCATGGCTTGATGAAAGCTCTTAGTAGTAATATCGATGATAGGTACGCGTACCCTTGAATATAGACCTACCGAAACTAATTTGCAGAACTCTTCATGAGTTTTACATGTGGCCCTTTGCAGAAGGTATCAAAGCTGGTGTTGGAGCTGTTATGACAAGTTACAATGATGTGAGTGTATATTTTTGACAAATGCATGAGAATTTTATGATGTTTTGAGCTGGACTATCAAGTCTGGTATGACACAAACGAGAAGTCATTCGATGATAAACTCGGCACTTTCACTGGATTTGCAGGTACTCCCTTGGCAAAATGTGATTCTTTTGTGTTATCTTCGTAGACCTTTGGCAACCCTTTATTGACCAAGCAGGTTAATGGAAGCGCGGCAAGTCAAAACTCATACCTGATCAACAACTTGCTCAAGGACGAGCTTGGATTCCAAGGCCTGGTAAGAGTCCATATCTATGTACCCCAAACAATTCTAAATATCCATAGGTGATGACAGATTGGCTATCCCAAATTGGCGGTGTGTCATCTGCTCTTGCTGGCCTCGACATGGCTATGCCCGGTGATGGAGGAATCCCTTTCCTTGGCCAAGCATACTGGGCCTATGAACTCTCAACTGCTATTCTGAATGGAACTGTTCCAGTTGATCGATTGAATGATATGGTTACTCGAATTGTTGCAACTTGGTAAGTGTTCCCTTGAGAAAATGTTTCTCCAGAAATTACCTCGCTTGGAAAAGGAGTTGTTTCAAACATCGACGAGTATCTACATCATGGCTAATCAATACATTACATAGGTATCAACTTGGACAGGATAAAGGTTTCCCGCCACCAAATTTCTCCGCAAATACTTTAGACACTACTGGACCATGTTATCCAGCAGCATTGCTTTCTCCAACATGCACGGTGAATTCACATGTAAATGTACAATCTGACCACGCAGTCGTTTCTCGGAACATCTCGAGAGAAGCAATAACTCTGTTGAAAAACGTCAACAACACACTGCCACTCTCAACATCAGCTGCTTTGAAAGTGTTTGGCTCTGATTCTGCAAATAATCCTTCCGGGCCTAATGCTTGCAGTCAAAGGGGTTGCGATACTGGCGTTCTCGGTATGGGATGGGGTTCAGGTAAGTTATGCATCATTCAAAGTTTTTTTGTAAAAAGGTAAACTAAATCAAGCTCACAGGCACTGCCAACTACCCTTACCTTGATGCGCCCATTGACGCGATTAAGCGAAAAGCTTCCAATGTCTATAGCTCAACCAGTGATAGCTTTCCATCTGGTTTGACTGCTCTACCAGGAGATATCGCCATCGTATTCATAAACAGTGACTCTGGAGAGAATTCAATAACTGTGGAAGGAAACGATGGAGATCGCTCGTCATCAGGACTGTACGCATGGCACAACGGCGATGCACTTGTTCAAGCTGCAGCAGCTAAGTATTCCACCGTGGTGGTAGTTGTTCATACAGTGGGACCGATTCTTGTTGAGAATTGGATAAACCTTACTTCAGTCAAAGCCGTACTCTTTGCTCATCTACCAGGTCAAGAAGCTGGAGATTCATTGACGGATATCCTCTTCGGCGCATACTCTCCTAGTGGGCATCTCCCCTACTCCATTCCCGTCTCGGAAAGCAACTACCCATCCTCCCTTGGTCTTGTCGGGTTTGCGCTTGGCCAGGTTCAGGATACTTTCTCTGAAGGGTTGTATGTTGATTATCGATATCTCAACAAACATGCAATCAGCCCTCGCTTTCCATTTGGCCATGGACTTTCCTACACCACATTCTCTCGAACGGCTACTCTCGCAGCCGGAAAAGCACTCACATCGGTTCCTCCGGCCCGAGCTGCTAAAGGCTCAACTCCAGTATATAGTACTGCCATTCCTCCAGCATCTGAAGTCGCCTGGCCTGCAGGTTTCTCCGCTATTGGAAGATATCTTTATCCATACCTCGATAATCCTTCAAGTATCACTCCAGGTAAATTCGTCTATCCCACTGGGTACACCAATGTCTCCAAACCCGACCCCCCATCTGGTGGAGATCAAGGTGGAAACCCCGCGCTTTGGGACACAATTTTCACTCTGTCAGTCACAGTGACCAATACCGGTCTCGTGGCCGGTAAATCTGTTGTCCAGCTGTACGTTCAACATCCTTCCGATTCTACCTATGATACTCCTATTATCCAGCTACGTAATTATGCCAAGACGGATACATTGGCACCGGGAGGAAAACAAGTCGTATCGCTTGCCGTTACGAGAAAGGATATCAGTGTTTGGGATGTGACGAAACAGAATTGGGTTATTCCAGCTTCTACCACGAAGCCATTTTTGTTCTGGATAGGAGACAGTTCGGGGAATCTGACGTTAGCTTGTGAGAGTATTGGTGGGGCTTGTAGTGCGGGTAGAACGCCGCCTGTGGTTTAGGGACCTTTTCGATGTAGAGTGGGGGTCATTACTTGTTAATACTTGATAATGAGGGCTGATTTCGAGATTGATATATGAAAAAGTGAAGATTCCTAAAATCGACATATTAGTACCAGGGTACGAAGTGCTATCAATAGGAGCGAAGGATTTCGAACATTGTCCATTGACAAAAACAAAAATTTATCGAGTCCAATATATGTGATATTGGTTCTACAACGTGCATCAAATTTCTGCAATTCGATGGCTATATCAACTAAAACAATTGTATCGAGTGTATCGGTTGTAGAACGAACTATCAAGGAGAAGATGAATATTAACGGTTGAAAAGATTGATTGGCCGGGTATGTTGAATACTGAAGTATTATAATTCCTTAGCATAATATCATAGTCGGCCAATATTCAAAGTGGCATTGAACCTTGCAAGATTATAGTTCAGTCAAGTCATTATTGCATTCTGGTAATATGGCCGGGTAATATAGTTGCCTTGATAATCATTTCTCAAGCCTCGACGAAGACTCTAGAATACATGATGAGGAACTTTGCACTAAGTTCGATGATATGATGGGTTGGAATTACAGTAATTATAGTAATGAGCTATAGGATTCAAAATGTTCAAGTGCTCAACGTGCTTGGATAATTTTCGGTTCGTTGTTCGCATCTAGATGTCTTTGTAAGACGTACTGGGTAAACAGCTCCTTCGCTAGCCCCTTTTCCTTAAATTTCTCGATGCATTCGGCAGTGGATATCTATGGAAGGTGCAGAGATGGTTTCGACAATGTGCTGCTAGTTCACCTGCGCAATAGTATACTGACCTTTTCTAACATCGAGAACTTTTGTTGTTGGAGAAAAAGGATCATGAATTCGGACTGCCCATGAATTGGGCGATGATGAATGTGCTAGCAATAATACATCTAGGAGTCGATCGATTGAAACATTTCCAGTTGCGGTCAATACAGAGAGGGTTGGGGGTTTACTCAGTAAGAGTTGAGAAAAGACACTTTAAACCGCGTCCTCAGCACCGATGTATCCCTGTTATCCCACACAATTTATTGGGTTTAATATCTTTAACGAATTGCTGACTACATAGGATTAGGATATTCATGATAGATCTCAGGCCGGTATCATCATGAACGTCTCCTCTTGTAAAGTAGACTAGTCAGTCGGAAGCAACGATTGCAGGATGACTGCGGTATCGTCAAACTGTTATAGCTCTCAGCAAGCTGCGATCAGTCTGCAAATAATAGATAAGTTAGTACGATATCTTGATATGCATGGGAACTTTGCTGCGGAAATCGTATCGAAATGCGAGCTGCAGCTTCAAATTGTTGTGATTCGTGAAAAGCCTACGCTCCATACAAGTTTGTAATAGGGATTATCGACGGAAATCGAGAAGCCATCGAATTTGAAGCGAAATTTGCAATCAAAACAAGGGAAGAAAGAGTTGACGTACTGATCTAGGACGACTTGTCTGAAGCAAAGTCCATGCTTGACCCCAGAGTATCTTTCGATGAGAGGGAATGCAGATGAAGTGTTCACGGATGGGGCAATTTCTAACATTAACATTGTCAGCATAGAAGAGAGGTACAGCATTGTATCCGAAATCAACATTTGAATTGTATCAGAAGACATGGATCTAGTTGTCTGTAGATTTCCAATGATAGTTATCCATTTCCAATCGTATTGTCTTGCGTAGAGGCGGATGATGAACAAGGTTGGGTTTATCGTCTACTGTATTTTCATCATCTTTCGGAGCTTTCACTCTCCTAGAACGCCGCGATCAGGTAGAAACAAGAGAATGGTTGGATGGTTTTCCCCTACTTATATGTCTATTGGTTTTTTTCCAAGTATTCGGTCATCAATGCTTTCCTTGATGGTAAGTCTTGAGATGGTTGTAATATTTGCTGGTATTGAGAATTCACCTAATAATTATCAAAAGAAAAGATAGCAATAGAATATGAATATCAGAGAGTGGCCAACAGACATGACTCGCACCTACAGCCTCCAGACTCGAAGAGATCACGCCAGATACAGACAGAGCGGAAGCCAAAATGACCAAGTGACACAAGACAAATGAAGTTAGATAATGGTCAAGGTCGTAAATGGTCATTATTGATCACACGTTGAACAGGGTCTTCGAAGAAAACCTTGCAATACGCAGAAAGACGGTGAAACTGCGGGAGAAATGAATGCATTCCCAGTGTCTCAACAGTTGCCAAAACACGGATAGCACTTGAGATCTGTCCATGGGCTGTTTAACACCCGTTCGATTCGCGAAAAATACCGACCAAATCCGTACTCTGTCGTGTTTGAAGAAGAAGTACCAAGTCGGCGCTCAACCTCTGGTAGTAAACAAATTGTCGGATGAACAGTTCATGAAGTGTCGGTCCCGAAGTTTTGAAACTGTTACAGAAGATGGCAACGGTTTGGCGCTAATGGGAATACAATGCTTAGGTAATCAAAATCTTCGAGGATCGCAATCACATTAAAGTTCTCTCTTCCACTTCACAAAGATCTTCCAGGTTGGTGGTGGAATTATTCTGTCAACGATTGAAGTGAAAAAGGAAAGATCTATCAGTCCCTTTTGCTTGTTTGGGCCAAAGAGAACCTTCAACCAAACCTAAAATCAATCCGGCTTACTCAAACTTCACTTCACATAATTCAACTCTCTTTATTCATAACCAACCGATGATGCACGATATATACAATGTATTCAATGGCAGGAGGTATGACCGCTTCTATCCATCCGGATTATGCCCACAGCTACAGTGCGTCACTGGATCATCCCAAAAATCACAATCACCCCAAATTACTTGCCAAGACACAGACCTTCTAGATGGGACGTCTGTGGCCACAAATGGCATATGCTTTCTCCACAGTTGCTTGTTTCAGCCTCTTGCTTATATTTGGTACCTTTTTTTAAGCAAAAAATTCTCCTAGATCGAAAAACTTTAAAGCTTAGACTCAGTTGACATAAGCAGATTCATGCTCTCTAATGTCTCAAGCAGGATGATTTTCTAGGTAGGTTAACGATGGTTTAATGGTGTGAACTTCTGGATGATTTCCTGAACTCTTCATATACTATTTTTCTCAATTTTAAGAGCGTAAGGTTACTCTACTGCAATCTCGATGGGAAAACAGCAGACGCAATACCGATATTGTAGTGGGTGAATGTTTTGCAGATCAACGATTGTTTGAACCTTGAACATGGTTTTTTTCGCGATGAGTCGTAAGCGCCAAGTAGCCAAGCGGCTAAGGAAGGAAACTACAAGATGGCATTTCGACTTGGCAGTTCGGAATAAATTCTCGAGTCCCATTCTGGCATCTTGGCTTTGGACTTTGAGTTTCGAATTTAATTAAAAGTGCTTATGGGGTTAATGATGCAACGTCAAGATATCGGTGATATCAAATTGTTCAAGTGTGATCATTTCTAGATCTAAACATAGCCTCGAGAGAATTGAGATTGGACAAACTCACATCGCGGTTTCAAGATCATCGTTTCTCGAATTTGTCCAATCAATTGAAGTTCTCTAAACTCTTCCATCTTTTCAACGCCAATCTATCTGTTAACAGCTATAGGGGACTTACTCCGTGGAGTAGATAGCAAGGCCTCCACAAATGTTTCTTTTTGATTGTTCACAGCATCCGGCATGACGGGTTTTTGGTTCTCCTTTTCCAAAGCTCAAAGGGGGACGCCGCCGAGAGGAAGAAGTAATTCAGATATATAAGTTACCAAGATGCCCGTGTGTTATTACTTCTCATCCTCATCAACATCTTCATCTTTCACTCTCATCAACATCTTCATCTTTCACTCTTTCCACATCATTCACTATCCAGACAATTCAGTCTTTTACTTCATTCCTTGCTGGTCAAACTTATTTCAATATCTCATTTCAAGTTTTAACCTAGTTACTTTTCAACCCAAATCAAAATGCAATTCTCATTCGCTCAATTGGCCATTTTGGCTGCCACAATTAGTGTTGCTAGTGCGGCTCCTATGGATGCTTCCACTGGTCTCGAAGCACGCGATGCGCCAAGACTTCACTTCAGAGAGGTCGTGCACGCTCGCAAGACTTCAGATGAAGATGACGAGGATTCTTCAAGGTTAGTGATCAAAAATATTTACAAGCGCTCTTTATTACCCTTAATACTGACTTTGAGTCGTTGCAGCTCTAAAGAAACCTCTACAAAGAAGTCTTCCAAAGCGTCCTCCACCAAGAAATCCTCCAAAGCATCCTCCACATCTAAAGCATCCTCAGCATCCTCCACCGCCAAGTCTTCAGGTTCTTCTGGATCTAAGTCCGCTAGCGCTGCTTCGTCAACAATCACCAGCTCGGCATCCTCTGGCAATGCATCCAGCGGTACCACCGGCGATTCTGTCCCCGCATCTTCAGGTACTTCTGCTCTTTCAGCCGTTCAAACTATCGCCGCAGGTGAATCTTTCGATGGTGGAATGGTTATGTACGATCGTGGAGTCAGCTGCACTGGTCAATCCGAAGGTGGTGACAGCGATGCCGTCTTCCAAATCGAAGCTGGTGGATCCCTTTCTAACGTCATCATCGGACCCAACCAAATCGAAGGTGTTCATTGTCAAGGAGCTTGCACCTTGACCAATGTATGGTGGTCTGCTGTCTGTGAAGATGCCTTCACTATCAAGAACCAAGATGCTGGAGACACCACCACAATTTCTGGTGGAGGTGCCTTTGGAGCTGACGATAAGGTTCTTCAACACAACGGAGCTGGAACCTTGAAGGTTTCTGATTTCACCGTCGATACCTTTGGAAAATTGTACAGATCATGTGGTAACTGCGACACAATGTACGAGAGACATATTATCATGGACTCTGTCACTGCTACTAGTGGATCTGAGCTTGCTGGTATGTTATTCCGAGGAAAAATGATTTTTCTACTTCCCCTCGCATGATTCTGTTTGCTAACTAACTATCTCTATAGGTATCAACTACAACTTTGGCGACACTGCAACCTTCACCAACATTGTAGCAAACGCTGTTGACGATATCTGTGTGACATACACAGGCACTGATGATAACAGCCAGGAACCTTCCGAGTATGGAAGCGGTCCCGATGGTACATACTGTATCTACACTGAGAGCGATATCACCACATCTTAGAGACTTTATCTATGGATAAGTCCTGGGACTTTGCGATATTGTGAGCGGGTATGGAACTCCGGAATTCGAATGGGGTTAGAGCTAGACAACTTGAGGTTTGATTTATCTCCGAGGATTGATTAAAGGCTGGAACCTGGCGGTGGATGCTTCTTCTTGTATATTATGTTTGCTTGACGCAATACAAATTATCTTTTACCTACCATTGAATTTGCTTCAGTGCCTATCTACCCAGTGATGTCATTTGACACTTTATATCCTCGCCAAAGAAGCGAGATTAGGACTTCTCAGCATCGTTCCTTTGTAAGGGTGATTAGCGCCTTTTTGTAGTTCGACAATTACGTGTAGCTTGATGAAGTATCATCTCAACTCACGGGATAAGCCTCGATTTTTCTCCTCTTCTTTCTTCAACAATCGATCTTGTAGTTTGATAGTATTAAATTTAGACAGTTCATCAAGCACAGCGTTTGGAGCATGCAACTTAAGTTATGAATTCACTTTAGTCTAGTACTTGTGGACTAATGATGTTAGACCCAACACGAAACCTTTCAGATGTACCTACCTAGGTAGGTAGGTATCAAAGTACTTCTTACCTCAGTATATATTAGATTAGACGTAACAACCTCGTTATTCATCAACCACAGCACTTTTAGTTGTGAGACTAATTTGTGCCTCAGAGAGTATCCTGTACTAAATACACAGAAGCTGAATGTAAGGGTAGATGTAATCAAGAACTCCAATAGGCTTGATATTCTTTGCCGGAAACATGTGGATTCACTTAACGAAAGCCGGGCCCCCCGTAACATAGGACATCGGATCATGGATCAAGTATCACGGATCGGGGAGTTGGATACGTTTCTGGATTCTGCTTGTGGATACCGGATTGGGGGGTACGGCTGCCTAGGAGATACCGAAGATATAATTGCTTAGCTCAGCTTCTTCCGGTTTCTGGTTCTGTTCGGGTTGAAGTTCAGTATCACTTCCCGTTTAGTGAATACATGCAACCGTAGTCTTGATATCCGCTTCGTGTAGTCACCGCCACGGCGACTAATATCATCAACTTTCCCGGGCCGATCCGAATTGAAGAATTCCTCGGCTTCAATTCAGGGGTTACGGTTATTCTGAGCCCGCGCTTGGCTATCGGTACCATGCGCACTCCTACTTGAGTCAGTTATGCTTTCGGACAGTTAGGGGGGTAATAGGTAAGCGTTGAGTCAAGACACTAACCGAGAAATAATATCAAAATGGGGAATATGATGAACGTTTTGAAAGTCGCACGATTCATCTCCTCTATGGGTCTTTGTGAAATCTGATCTATCATTTCAGCCCGATACTGCAGGATATCTCGGGCCGGAGACCGTGTCTAGAACACATGAACGACATTATATCTTTTCCCCCAAAATAAGGTTACAGAACGGGTTTTTGTTCCTTGTGTGTTTCGTGAGAACCACACTTCGGAGATCGACTAGTAGCATCTCGAATACCACCCACACTCTTCGAACATGAGTCATGAATGACTGTTTATGGGGTTCATCGTCATTAAAAAGCGTCCATAAATCTGACACTACGATGTTTTCGGTCCGTGTCCGTTGAAGTAACGGGTAACTATCAACGCCTACCTTGTTTCGATTTTCTCCATGCAGATCAGTTCTAGATTTCTTGATTGCGTAGCTCTATATGATCTATCATAATTTCTCGGCCTAGCTTATTTTTCTTTAGCAGTATTCAGCATGTGAGTCCAGGCTTGAAAAGAAGTTCTAACTTAGAACAGAACTCTTGTTGCTTGATATGGATATCTCAGTAGGGGTGTCAAACAATATTTCTTAGAATTCTCTCGTAGATGCTGCTCACATGATTGAATTTTCATGCGAGTCATCATTTGGATCACATCGAATCCTTTCCTCCCTTCCTTACCGCATTCGATACAACACGATTCATGTATCTCAACTCAACCGTCTCCCATCAAACGTCTCAACCGATCAACAAAATATAAAGAGGGGTAACCTAAAACTCACATGACCGAAACTTCATGCGGGTCACCTCCACGGTCTCGAATACCGCATCTGTAAATGACTGCATTGTCCTTCTCTAGAATCTGCATCGAAATCAAGAAATCGCGCAAATTCTCTCTCTATTTTTGCATACGTATAGCTGATCTGACGATCACTCGGCCAATCGATTGTAATGTTGAGGAGAAAATGAGACTCACATGACTGAAATCTCATGCGGGTCATAGACGTTTGGTCACAATCAGCATGCACGAATATCTCGATGCACTAATGAATAAGTGGTGAGGGATATGTGCAGGAGGATTGGAGGTGTGTGTGGATGAGAAGGACCGAGAACGGGAGTTGTCTCGCTTGTCTTGATTGAGTATGATTCATGAAAAGCTATTTACTGGAGTGTAGAATTCGATTTTAGGGTTTTCTTTTTTCAGTCCCTGGAGGGTGCGTTATGCTTGATTGGGTAGGAATCATTGGAGCTTGGCTAACAGACTGGGCGCTTATAATGTTTGATTAAATTGCGAGGTTACGGAATGATGTGGCACGATTTCAAGATGGATTTCTTCAATGGTCATTTTCTAGGTGACTGTGGCTTTTTTTCGCTGCTCTAATGGATGTTTCGGGGAATACAATACAATATATGGGTTTGTTCTGGTAGGGTAGGTGGAGACACAAAATATCACATCATTTCATCCCATAATATCCGATAGATTACTTCGTATTGACACCAAACGAAGTCAGTACACCCGCGCTTACAATCCAATGTGAGTAGACAATCAGCTGTGCCGCAAAGTGAGAGCTCAAAGATAAAAATGAGGACCTGAGTCGTCGGCAAAAGCGCTTATCCACGGACAGGGCGATGTAAATGTTCTATACTAAATCAACCAATCAATCAATCAAATGCCGTTTCTCCAGGTATTACAGCTTCACTGCGCCGTATCTCTGCATCTCTTGGGATTATGACAGATGTCAGAAATGAAATCCGGGGAGCACGACAGGTAGGTAGTAAACAATGCTAGCACGGAGACATGGAATGAAATTTACAATTTGCGAGTGGGAGTACAAAAGGCTCCTTTTACCTGCATACCACACATACCACATACCGCATGATAAAACTTCAGCGCCGTAATATGAAGATCTCTATATACATTGTCGACAAGGTATGGGTTCCAGACGCACAGATACGGAGGAAGGGACCCCATATCAATACAGCAACGTACCAGCCGAATACCGTCTTACTGTAATCTAACGATACCACGGCTCCCGCCAAATTTCTTACTTTTCAGCCCACTAACCTTCGGATTCGGATTTCCTAAATGAGTAGTAAAATCGCTCGTTTATGTGGCTAGGATTGGCGGCGAGAGCGGGTATTGGTTTGGGCATCGCTTCAATGTTCGTAATGCTGACCAATCGGGGTATAGCCCTGTTTCATTACGGATCCAGATGCAATGGGGAGAATCCTTTCGGTTGAAGGCCGGCTGGATGGGAGAAGGATTTGATAGTGGCTTACATTATTTTGTTCGTGGTAAAGAATTTTCGAGTTCGCGAGTGACATGCTACATTCATGTGATACTGGACTCACCTCACCTCGTCTGATCAACAGAGCAAAAGATCACAAGCCAGGAAAGGATTGAATAGATTTCCATGATTTTCATTTTATTTGTATTTTCAGTCTTTTTCTCGGTATCAGGTTCAAGTCCAAGATTACCTACACACAGTATTGTTCCTTCTCTTTCCATACTTAGTAATCCATGTACTAGCCATGTAACCACCGTTCTCCCATAATCCACATAGCCAGTATGATAGATTCCGTTCCCTTTGTTCCCTTGCCCTGTGCCGAAAAAAAGAAACCTGCATCGATACCTCCATCTCACTCTGTCCACAGGACGAGAGAGAATTCTCAGCTTTCTTCCAAACACTACCTTGAAATTGCTATACACCAAGTATAACAGCATGGAATAGTGTTTGAAAGATGTAGTGATGATCTACCATTTGCCCTTCACTCCCTCTTCTACCGAACATCCAAACCCTTACACAAATCCACCCAAATAACAAGCTCACCCCCAACATGTAAGATTCAATCGCCCGACTTGCAGGTATTGATCGATCCGCATTCGAGATGGTAAGTCGATATTGAGTGTATTTCTGAAAGGATCTGTCTTTTCCGATAGAATAACTTGATCCAGGCTGTTCGCTTCCAATGCCAACCTCGACTAGCGAGAATTGAGATGGTTGCAGTTTGATGATTTCATCTAAACAATTTGTCCGTTGATTGCTGTCCGCGTAGAGGAAGACTAGTAGCTCGTCCATTGGTTGTGTCGATCTGCGCAGCAGATGATCTTTTTGAGTTCCCAATTTCTATTTTCGTCGATCCATAAATCATATATATATGCCTTGATCTTTGTCCAAGCAAAATTCATAAGCATCCATGATTCATAAATTCGTAAACAGAAACAAAAAGGAAATGGACGTAGAAAAAGCCGGTTTCCTTCCCCAAAACAAACGTAAGATAATATCTCAAACGTAAAAAGAAAAGACAAAAATCAATGTATCCAGACGCGCCCGTGAAGCCCTGCATTGCTGCGTTATCCTTTTAATAAGGTATTCTCTTTATGATATGAAAATCTTGGAACCATGCCACTAAATGCTTCAAAATAACCCGCCTTTAGGTCCTGCCATATGCGATGAAAAGGAAATTGGTTGAACCGGTCTTGCGGTTGTGTAGTGTCGTGTAAAAGCAAATCCGAACTCGCTGCGCTAAAAAAAAAAAAAAAAAAACCAAAAAACGAAAAAACCAAAAACATAGAAGAAAAAAAAAGGTATCCTATTATGTATCTGTAATGAAAGGGGATTGTTGTTCTTGCTGATTATTAAGTATGATTTGTTCCCAGGATATCTTTTGTTCGCTCGATCGCAGATGAGGATGATGATAAAGATGTAAAAACGCCGTAAGTGCCCTCAGAGGTATCAAATGCCGCTAAAGAAGTTTGCCGATGCCATGTATGTAATGTTTGTTGTCGTGTACAGAGGCTTGGAGCCATGGTATTATGTGTGATATTGTCGCCTGCCCTAAACCCCGGAGCGGGTAGTAGGGGGGTTGTTTAACGATCCAGGCCTTGGTTGTCACATCGTTGTAGCGTACTCTTGATATCGGTCCCATCCACCTCCGAACCCACCAAATCCACCATACCCCATACCAATACCGCAGTGCTGTTGTGCTAACATGCTTGGTAGAGGAAGTGCTGGAATCGGCGCACTAACTTGTGGTGCGCTGTAGAAGAGTCCGGCTGTGGTGAATGGTTGGCTATAAGATGGTGTAGGGGAAGGCAATTGAATCTCATTCAAGCCCATACTTGCCCATAAAGATTGAGTGTCGGTTGCAGAGGACATGGAAGATGTCGTACTTGGACTTGAAGGAACCATCCTCCATGGGTCAACAGGAGCTGCGGTCGTTACTGGTATCGTGGGTTGCGACCACCAATTCATGCCAGCTGGGGAGCTAGGCAATAAAGTAGCAGGTCTAACCACATCGACGACTCTTGGTGGTGGGGGGAGTAGAGGAAGGAAAAGTCCCATGATGTTGTTCTTGACTTCATCACTTTTACCGCATAACAATTCACCAGCTCCATCCTCTTCTAGTCCCTCTAATGCAGAGACATGAGTTCGGTAGACGAACTTGTTAATAGCTTGAATGAAGTCTTCGTGCATCTTCTTCACTTGTTGATCCTTCTCTGACCAGTTGTAGGTGTTTGCTGCAATATCTAGGCAATGAACATCCTTGTGAAACTCGATAAGTGATTCTATCGTATCTGGAGTAAGTTTGTAGGCAACCTCATTTCTTAATACCATATCCACATGAACAACATAAGCTTCGATGTGAATGAGTTGATAGTTGAACATGGCCTCAACTAATGGGTTTGAGTCTTCGCGTCTTTGTTCCGGGGCTTTCGATAACATCAAAGATCCAAGAGTCCATATAGCTGTTGACGAAGATAGCGTTTCCGTTAAGCATCTTTGGTGCTGGGGTACACTGTTTAGAGGACGCTTTATACGATTTATACGCTTTAAGGTTTGTGTCAACCATGGCTCAACCTTTGAACTTAACACAACATTGACGGATGAAGCTCTTGGAGCAAAGGCAGCTGCCGAAGCAGGTAGTAATTGAGGAGGCATTGTAGTATTGTTTGACGCAAAGTATGGGAGACGGGGTATGGAATGATGATACGGATAGATATTCGAGGACAATAGGTCAGGGATATGTAAAGATGCGAGAGCTTGACGTGACGAAGATATGGGAAATGGAAAATCAGCGTGTTGAAATGAAATGAAGATAAATATTTTGGCGGTCCCGAGACAAGGGATCTAGTTTGCGCGCCTTGAATAAATATCGAAAAAGGTACGGACGAATGAGGTCGTGAAGAAGGAAGGGTAAGAAAAAAGAGTTGAAGGGTATGGTGGGGTTGTTATAAGAGGTCAACGATCAGCTACTAGTCAAGCGGCGGGATCGGCTCGTAGGGATGAAGGGGTGAAGTAGGTTGGTAGTTATGGTGAGGTATGATGAATAGATAGGAAAATCTTGAATTCCCTTAGTGGTAGTACCCGTAAAGTTTAACTATAGACGTAGCCACTTTCTATCCGAAGGCTTGATCCAGTTTGGATAAGATGTGGTGTGGTAAAAGAGGCTAGGAGTAGATACTAGAAGTGGTCAAGTGTAGCAGTCTAGCAGAGGAGGGAGGGTGAGAGTAGTCTTGTATATTGTAGATTACACCAATGCCACCTCCATCCCCCGTCTCCACTCACATCACATCTTGAAAAAAAGTTCCGATGAAATACCTCATTCGTTGAATTTCGTCCGCAAAGATCGAAAGATTACGGGTCGGTGGAAACAAAAGATACTCGAAAGGGGGGGGTGCTAACAATAGTGGCAGTAATGCAGCGAATGCAGCAGATGCAGCAGACAGACAGACAGATGCAGCAAAAAGCAGTAAAGCAGTGAAGCAGTAGCTGGGGGCAGTGCTGCATTAGAGCATTAGACCTGCATACTACTGAATAGGGTCCCTGGTATTTTTATTTTATGAGCAAAGAAAACGCAGAATAGCTGATGGCCACCTGCACAGTGCACAGTGCACGCTGCACCGTAATGAAGCCCTGTCCTGTTAAGCCCAAGCCCTGGACATATGCCAATAAAAAGTGACCAAAAGATGACTGATAATGAGTTTTCCACTTATCCACTTTCAATCACCATTGCAGCTGAAAGTTTAATGTACTCCGTAAAAATCTTGCATTTTTTCTCTGAGAACTTCCCGGTATCGTGGAGCAGATTCTATTTGGTCACTAATGGCCATTGACCATCTCATATTCTCCTATAGCTCTACGATGTACATCTACCACCTCTACCTATGCCTACCTTGGTCGTGGTAGAGGAATATCATACATGCACGGCCGTACCACAGCCCACGAAGCACCGGAGAAAGGCGACGAAAATACGATATGATGAATTAGTATCATCATCTTGATTCTGCCGAGGGTGTAACAATGCAATACAATGGAATGGAAATAATCGGTAATCAGGAGCAGAGATATGTCCTTGAAGATCCCATCGTATTTGTATGTATTTAGTGTCCGTAGTCCTGTTTTGGATGCCGCTCTCCAAAGTCAAATTTTGATTGAATTTTGATCGTAATCGATAGAGTTTTTGACATATGAAAATCATGGTATACGATACTAGCCGACTAGGTAATTGACATTGACATTGACCATGGCACGGAAAAGTATAATCAACCATGAGATGGTGGGAAGTGTGGGAAGTCGGAACTATACTTTATCGGGTAAGATCCAGTTATCTCAGTCATCAATCAGTCATCATAGATAATTACTGATTGCTAAGCTGGTGAACTCCGTACCAATTACTTCGATGATGAGAAAAGAAAAGTCAATTCACGGAGATTGCAACGATGATACCTTCCCCAAACTTTCCCAAACCTTCCCAATAATCATCTCTTGAATTTTACATTGCCCTAAAAACTAATATGGCTATGATTTTATGTTACGATGCGTCAAGAGAGTAAAACTAATCTCGAAGGGCTTGAGATCTCTCTCCCACTGCATCATAACTGTGGGCGGATGAATTGGGCTTTCTCTCGGCTCTTACTCACCGGACTTCACAATTCTCAATGCTACCTTACCACTTTTATCGTTATTATACTCCTCTTTTGCGACTGCACCCAGATACTACCTACTTGAGTTAATCAGCCCATGTTGCAATATGCAGTCGGCCTTATTTTTCCTAGATTTAACCATATCGCCAATATCATCTGGCCTCAACTTCGGCCGGCGATGAAAAGATGACTTGCATCAAGCCCAAACCTGCACCTCCACACAGTACAGCACAGCACAATGCATACGCATATTCAGCGCATACAGAAAGGCAGAAAATTGATAATGGTGAGGTTGCGTCAACAATGTGAAACATCATACAGGTTTTCACAGTGATTCTGTTCAAGACAAAGTTTGTTCTAATCTCATACATCTCCATAATCTACATAGGCATTGGAGATTAAGAGACCTCTCTGAAGCCTCACGACGACTATGGATCTTCCAGTCTGAGACTGGAGGCACGAACGGCCGGATATTGAACCTATTTCATCGATAATCTACCCAGTTATACACCAAAATTGGAATCTCCTGCATGAATAGATTTCGAAGTTCCAGAACTCTCCTGAGTCCTGACATGTTTTCCTCTTCGTGCGAGCCATGGTCATGTACAAAGTCAAACAAATTAAGCAGCGAGCGACACCACTCTTCCGGGGTACGACGGACGAAACATTTCTTAGAGGTGGACTGTGGATGGTAATAACTCTGACATTTTTCTACTAGACTGAGTCGTCGTCGATGAATCTGAGCCTGTCGATGGCATTTATCACAAAAGCCCATCCCAGTTGCGAAAAGTAGCGTCGCTGTCAAAAGCTCGTCTCTGGGCTCTGATTCGCACAAACCAACTTTCGAGCCGGTGCAATCCTGCCAACCAAAACCGTGTAAACTTGCCGTTCCACCAGTCATGCACTTAAAACGATATCGCTCTCGGGGAAGTAATAATAAATCAGAGTATTCGTTGAAGGTCATCATTCCTTCACGCACAGGTATAGGGAGCACATCATGGTGGAGGTGTAGATATGCATAGAAACAGGTGCCTGCGATGCAAATTCAGGGTCTATACTGGCAATGACCCTCACAGCATGAACCTCTCAGAGAAGCACAGTGATTGAACAAATCTCGGTGTACGCGTTTTAAGCTATACGATAGGATGTAACGAAGTGTGGCGACGTTACAATGGAACAGTCTGCATTTTTTCCACATGCTTCTTCCGAACATTTGGGCTGGTATTTCTATAATTAGATATCATACTTGGTAGGTAGGTAGGTAAATGGGTAAACAGACTGCCGAATTGGTAATAATATCTTTTTACAGCTTGTTTTTTATTAAAGTTGATTTATGATGTATATAAAAAAATTGTTTTGCACCGCCACGAGAGATGTTTAACTGTCTCCCCTCCTTCTCGCCGCTTTTGAGTGATAGTCAACGGGCATGCCCGAGCAGGCAGGGCTATCTAGTATCTACCTATATTACTTAGCCATTATAGACTAAAGTTTGCCTAACTATTGCGGGCCTAGGGCCTTGCATCCGGCATTAATGAACTTACCATCGTAGGTAGGCACGACTCAGAAATATCCCAGAACTTGCTCTCTTACACTCTTGTACTCTTGCACGCACTCTTGCACTACTGTACAATCTCAACCGTCTCGACATCGTACACCAATTGATTCATGAATCATCAAGCCTCGGATCCATTACAAGCCGACTAGGTATACATCATTGATCAATAGGCAGGTAACGCCGTAACGGTATCAATACTAATTCACGAGGTCAAATGTCAAAACCCTTCATTCTCGTGACTTCAATTCGATTTCACCGTCGGAAGATATTTCAATGGCGGAGAATCTATGGAGGACATGATCACAAGGACACAAACTTTGCTGAAACTCTTCCCGCAATTGAGTACTGTATCTTACGGTGAGCAATATTCCCAGTTTTTCAACCTATTATATGCATTCACCATCTGTCCTTGGCCGCATCGAAGCGCTTTTAATGAGGTCAATGTCTATCTTGATGCCCGAGAAAGCTCACGATACGTAACAAGGAATACCATCAGGTAAGGGTAACATCAACAGGTGACTCTACATGCGCGCTTAGATACTTGTACCTTACAAACGCAGTGTGACGCATGACATCGGCTTTCCATTTTCTGGTATTCGGAAAAGCACGTTGCGGATTCGTCCAGAAGATATTTTATTCGGATCGCCGTTACCATTTGGCGCCGTGCCCTGTTCTTTTTTTTTTCTCTCGCCACGCTTTATCCACATGAGATCTATCATATCATCCGAGGGTTTGAATATCTAGAACTGCCGTTTCCATACAAAGCACGTAGGGCATCTATTTGTTTAGGATTTCATGGCATAAATGTGACGGCCCTGTTTGTTAGCCTCATCAATAGATATCCATCAGAAATCCCTGACTGTATCAGGGTTCTAAATATGTTTCTAAATGTAACTCAGCCATATTGATGACCACAATACCACGAACTATTCAATGGCTTCGGGATTGTCGATGCGGTTATCAGATCAAGAATCAAGATCCCAAATGCACTCAGTATCTTAGTCAGTAGATCACTACGAATATGCCACCGATAGACCCCGATAGACCAAAAATGCCTGTACGAGGAGAGGTATGAGTTTAACGCGATCAACGTGGCATAAGTAGGTATCCTGGATCAGCTGAACACAAGGCGGAATATCTGCAATGTTTCTCTATTTCCTAGACAGACATTGCCAGCGAGAGGGGCGAAAATTTTAGTTGAGGGCATTGCGCATAAAGCCGTTCGTAATCGCGAGTCGGGAACAGACAATTTTCATCACGGACGACAGGTTGAACGATGCTCGACATAAGCCGTTGTGGCAGTGCAACACCACGTCAATACCTTTGGTTTGTCAATCTCGAATTATTCTCGAAAAACAAATTGTTTATCAATTTTTCATTACCGGTAATCAAGTATACTTGCCTCGGTTTTTTGTATGGATAGGTATCATTGCTTAATGAATATCGCCACGATAGTTGTTGAGGTTGACGACGCTTCAAAGGATGGTACAATATCTTGATATCCAGGTATGCACTTGTCATACTGTACCTCGTATTGGCTAATTATGGGGAGGGATTTACCAATTTGATCCTACAATACGCCTCCCAACAATATTGACGACGACGTCCCCATTTCCACGACCCGAGTAACGATGTGCATATCCAAATATTTGCCCAAATGGTCACGAGATAAATTGTTCAAGTGATCATTTCGTGACCCAAACTTCAGCTGAAACCCTTGCTGCAGCCAGCCTTCAGCATCTCGTGCTTGATTTCTCAATGTGGAATCTGTATGTCAGCTTCGCAATCGGTTGAAAGCGGGGTTGCATTATTTTTATCTTTATCTTTATTGTAATGCTACTTTGATAAGAAATCCTTGGATACCTAGGTAGCCTTATTCTTCTTCTTCTTCTTCTTCTTCTTCTTCTTCTTCTTCTTCTTCTTCTTCTTCAGTCTGTCTTGCTCTTTTGAGCCAATAAGATCGACTCTTTTATCTGCGTGGAACGGTGAATGGAGATGTAGTGGGTACAAAACATGTGCGCAAATTAATACCCCTCATTCGTGAATAACTTAGCTTTTTGTTCGTGAGCACCTTCCATGATCAGATTCAAATCATCCCAGTATCAATATTATATGCGGAACAAGGGCAAGACATAGTACCTTGCATTCACATCAGGGCATCATCTCATCTCATCTTATCATACCAAATATCATCCAATCAGCCACTAAAATTTCTGTAGTAGTGTGGTGATACAAAGGCCATCAGCGATCATGGAACGCGTCCGCAGACTCTCCGGAGCCTTCCTCAATGCCGTCGGCAATGTCTTCTCCGAAGCTCACCCCTTCACCGATGTCTCTCTCAGTCCCGCTCAAGCCGATGCTCTCATCAAATATCAACGACGCCTTCCGCATCCCATGTATCTCGGCGAGCGAGCTTTTATGGTAACCGACATCGTCGATATGGAAAGTTCCAGTGTGAAGATCCAGAAAGCTCTTATCAAACACGGTATCATATTAGAAGCACCCACTGCTCATGAACCTGGGATGTTGGCCCCGAGACATAGCATGGAAGATGAGCATCCGGTCAAAACAGCCGCGATTACCAAGAACTCCCCACACCAGCTTGCTTCTACTAGCCTTTCGATCAGTGGTCAGAAATTGGTTGTTGCACTCTTGTGTTTTTGGTTTGAGGAATGGAAGAGGTATTGTCGATTGGAACGGGAAGAAAAAGATCTCAGAGAACAGATTGAGGTTGCGAGACGCGTAGATAATACACGCGCGATAGGATTCTTTTCTTTGGAGTTAGATAAAATATTGAGGAAGAAAAGAATGCTGTGGAGCGAGAGAGAGGAAAATAGGGAAGTGGTGGGAAGCTCGAGTAATGTGTCTGGTCCTAGTGAAACGAGAGCTCGTGGGGAGGGGCTCGCTGGAAATGCAAGTGAAGATCAGTTGCCGAGTTATGGGGACTCGACGACGCATGGTGTTACAATTCAGCTTGCTACTGGAGGAGCGGCGAGATGTTTGAGTAGTGGCGGATTGGATGAATTACCTAGTTATGGTGATTTGACTACGGAAAGTGGCAATATTAGCAATGACGGAGTCGAGGGGGCTTCAAGTAGCAATGCAGTTGATGACTCGCCAAATACTGATGTCGCTAATCAGTCATCCAAAGATCAGAATTCATGAAGATGAAAATTAAGGAGTCATTTTGAGGTGGAGTTAGACTCAAACCAGAGTTCACATACATGGTTATGATTTATATTTGTACGCGCCTGGAAGACATCACTTTAGCATCGGAGTCGCAAGAAATATTGTTTATTGATAGCGTGGGAATAGGAGTCGGAAACGGACAAGTTTTAGCGATTGAGTATAGTAATACTGGAGTGTATGCTGCTGATGGGTTTTTGTTTCTCGTGTCATTATTAAACATTCATTTTCTTGCTTAAAAATTACTTCTTGTACTTGTATAGCTTTAATTCTAATTAATTATTGTTGAAAAAACACGAAATGATACCCTACTTAGTACTTACTTACTTGAGTGCGTCAGTGATATATAAAACTGAAAGGTGCATACCAAGTATCCACACTCTTCATCAATATGTAATCTAATATTAACAAAGAAGACAATATCTATCAAATCTCCCCTTTTTTTTACTTCATAGTACATACATACGTATGTGATATATACCCCAATCAACGCGATATCCATTAATCCACGAAGATACTGCAGTATCATCAAAATCAATCACCCAATAGTAAATAACCAGATTGCGAATAACAGCATAAACAATGAACACACCTAATACCTACACCTAGTAGGTATTCACAAACCTCTTGATTTTCATCAGATCACGATGTTCAGTCCCGAGTCTGCTGTATTGATTGTTCTATTCGGTGGGAACGGGGGTGGGAATTGTCGAAGATTTTTGCGGAGGTGTGATGTGTCTTGGTGGCAGATGAATAGAGATGTCGATGTCGATGTGGATATTGGGTAAATTAATTGGTATAAGTTCTGATGTATGATATACTATTTATACGGTGTATGGAGGATAGGTATTTAGATAATAGGTATTCGAGTTTCTTGTGGAGAAACCAATACATTTATCCTTGAAGTGATTGAGATATACTCACTTACTCACCCACTCTAATAAATCTAAACAACAAACACACATATCCATCCCATCCCATTCCTTCTATTCCATTCCCTCAACAAATCCACAGACTCTGGACTCTCGACCGCGCAAAATACAAGAAACGAGATTAATCCAGAGATTTTGAAATCCTCATTCGTAAGATCTGGGTATCGCCGTGTCGGGGAACCTTCTTTTCCTCATGGATTCTTGCTGAGGAGGGAACATCTATACTATTCATCGGAATAAAATGTATTGGGTCTGTCTGTGACTCTGTGTATTTGGATTTCGGATATGAAATTGTACTCCCCTCCTCCTTTCTTTCTTTCACCTCTCACTGAGAGCTTTATACTAGTATAACTCCGATTTCTCTCTACTTGAGAAGAATCAGTCACCGGTCATAATTTCTGTCGTACCTTCTATATATCTCTCCTTCTCATAGACTCTCTACCCCGTACCCTCCATACCAAAGCTCCAACCATCCAATTATCGGACTAATTCTACATACCCAGCTCCTCCAAACCCCCCTCTTCCAAATTCCCAAAACATCCCCCCTCTCTAACTCCCCCTTTACCCCAACACAGCACAGTATAAACACAACAAGACTCCCTAACTTCCTCTCCTCACCCCTCTCCCACCCACTCAAAGTATTCATCTCCTCATTAACCAATCTCAGAATCCCTCAATCTCAAAAGCCAAAACATACAAATCTCATACTCACATATATTTCCCTCACTCTCTCCCTCCTCCTCCCCCTTTTCTTCCCCAAAAGAGAACAAAACCAAAGTAAAAATAAGACCAAAAAAATCAAACAAGATTAGAATAGAAATATTCGGACCTCAGATCCCATTTCATTCATACCAATCTCTTTCACACCTCTTTCCCCTCTCTGCCTCCTCTCCTTCCACATCCCGAATCAAAATCAAAATCAACCAATCAAGAACCCCTCACCTTCACCTTCACCTTCACGCTCACCAATAACCAAACTCAAGCAAGCAAAAAAAACAAGCAAATTATCAACCATATCCCACAACCATATCTCATAAACTTCACAAATACCCAAAATCAAACGCACACCCGAAATCAAAAACTTATACCATAAATCCCAATCCGAGCCAAGCCCAATCCACACCTCCCCTCCCCTCCCCTCCCCTCAAATTCCAGAAACACTCCAAAGTCAAAAGGACTAGTAAATTATACACAGATATAAGGATATATAATAAACCTCTCTCCCTCTCTCCCTCTCTCCAAACTCCAAACTCCAAACTCCAAACTCCAAACTCAAAATATCTAAACAAAATACCAAATATATACAAAAGAGATAACTCACCAAAAGATTCACATTCCACATCTCCAATTTACCTACCAAGCACCTACCTTTTCGTATATTACTCAAACACGCCGCAATAAGTTCGCATAGAGTTATATATTCATTTACGAATTTCATTTTAATTCATCTACTAGTATGGTATCTGTCATGCAGATAATACGACTCGGTTTGCTACATTCATCTATACCAAAAGCCAACCAATATCAACCTAGGTGACTATATTTAATTCAATCATCAATACACAATTTCTATCATCACTTTCGCAAAATCACTGAGCCATCAAAAAATATACATGTCATATGTATCATTTCATAACTTCATAAAATATGTACGTAGCCATACCCAAAAGGCCATCCTGCCATTCGTTTCACACACCCCGTCATTATGTATTAAGTCTGGTTCATCATGACCCACTCCATCGCATCCTATTCATTCACCCCCCTCTTAAGCCAAATCTTGACTCAATGGTAAGTTTCTGGAACTGGAACCAACATAAACTGTCTTAGTGTAGTTACTAATGAACCAGTTTTGCGCGACTGTATCCCAGTTGCTTAGGTCTCTTCTGGTCAAATCAGCAGTGAAAGTAGTAGTATTTCCTGCAGGGATGGAAAGTCTTTCAAACCCTCTCAATACGATGAGAGGATCATTGGGTCCACCGAGTTTGACGTAAAGTTGGGGAACTTCTTCGCCATCGAGTTCACCGGAGTTTTGAACTTGTGCAGTAACGGTGTAGAGAACATCGTAAAGTGCTGGGTTTCCTCCTGGTGCACCACCTGCTGCGAGGATAGGTTGAGCAGATCCATCAAGTGCCTTTGGTGGGAGGAATTCGGAGGCATTTTGTCCGTACTTTGGATCCGCAGATGCGGCGGCGGCATCGCTGGTGTTGAGGTATGGATAAATGTATTGATAGACATATGGGAATGAACCGTTGGGGAAGATGTAATCATTGAGGTCTGTAGAGAAGTTTCCCAAAGATGGAGCAGCTTGAGTCAATCCAGATGATGGAGTATAGGTGCTGCTTGCATTGGCATTCTTGGTAACAGTAAGGCCAGAGTAGTTGAATGTGGTGTATGAGAGACCAAAACCAAACTCATATATTGGTTCGATACCTTGAGCATCAAAAGCACGATAGTCAATGAAGTTTCCTTCGGTGAAGTCGAGTTGTGGTGCAGCCTCGCCGTTGTTTGGCTCGTAGAGGACATCGGTACCATAACTCTCTCTGGTTGGTCCCCATGTGAATGGTGTGCGGGCAGCAGGATTAACCTTTCCATATAGAACATCAGTGATACTGTTTCCACTTTCTTGTCCTGGTACACCAGCCCACAAGATTGCAGTGATGTTCTCGTTGTCATACCAATCACCAACCAAAGTGGGTCCGGTGGAGTGGATAACGACGATAGTGTTGTTGCAAAGAGCAGAGACGTTTTGAATCAATGCATCACCAGAGTTCCAAAGAGTAAGGTTGTTGCGATCACCAATGTTTCCATCAACACTGATATATCCTTCTCCAGAGTTGGCGTTGACGAAAACAATGGCGGTGACTTCTTGACTAACAAGTGCTTCAATTTGGGCTGTGGCATAGTTATCCAGGATGCTCTGGTAAACAGTACCATCAGCAATGGCTTGGTTTTGAAGAGCAGTGTCTGGAGTGACAAGGTAAGGGAAATTGGCGGAACCAGAACCCCAAGCCATGCCAAGAGTGCCGTTATCACAACCTCTGTCAGAGCATCCGTTAGGTCCGTAAGGGCTTGGTCCAGCATCCTCTCCAATGACAGCAAGGAATTTGGGCTTTGAAAGAGGAAGTGCGTTGTTGGTGTTCTTCAAGAGGACTGTTGATCGAGCTCCAATATCTCTGATCAACTTTGCATGGTCTCCTCTAACATCGACGTGCCAGTTAATCTGTTGAACATCCTTTCCACCTGCGTAGTGGAGTGGTCCGTATGTATCGAGAGTCCATGAAGAGAAGTTGATTTCTGGCTCGTCAAGTGTTAAGCCAACCTTGAAGTAAGCAGCCATAATTCTCATTGCCATGTCGTCAATTCTCCATTCTGGAACGGTTCCGTTGATGACTGCTAATGTGAGGTTGGTTCCCCAGAAACTTTCTCCGCTGTTGAAGAGGGTATCACCAGGCATGGTCATGTCCAATCCAGCTACAGCGGAAGCTGCTCCGGTATGTTGAGCTTGCCAATCAGTCATGACGAAACCTTGGAATCCGAGCTCATCCTTTAGCAAGTTGTTGAGCATCTTGGAGTTTTGGCAAGCATAGGAGTTGTTGACTTGATTGTAAGAACACATAATGGAGCCAACACCAGCGCGAACTGCGTCTGCGAATGGCCAGAGGTATGTCTCGTGCATGGTTACATCGTCAATGTTGGATGAACTGGATTCGGTAATGTTGAAGCCGAAGCCTTGTGATTCACCAGACTGACGGAAATGTTCCTGAATGTTTGTAAGTTGTCGAAGTAGTGGTGGATTATGGGGGAACTAAAAGTATCCTGTATATTGATACTTAGAAATTAAAGAGGTACATACCTGTTCGTTACCGATGAAATGCTTAGCACAAGCAATGATACCGGCGTCTTGAATACCTTTAATGGTTTCAGCAATTCCAATACCTGTCAAGACAGGATCTGGACTAAATCCTTCCCAGTTACGTCCACCTTGTGGAGCACGGCCAAGAGGACCAGCAACTGGACCGAGTTGCACAGTTACACCCTTTGCTTTATGTTCTTGGCCTATAAAATTGATTAGTAAGGGATGTAGGAACCAATCGGAGTAAATCAAAACTTACCCATAGCATAGCCTCGAGCATACATCAAACCACGATCAAAAGTAGCTGCAACAGATTGACCACTCGAGAATACTGAGTTAAAATCGGTATCACGAACACCAACTGGAGAATCTTGCATACACATCGATCGGAGACCGAGACGGGGCACTGATCCTGCTTGACCAACACATTGTTCACCTTCCCATCTGAATGATCATCAGTCAGAAATTCACCAATGTAAAAGTCGACAAAACTTACCCAACACCAGTAGTCAAATTAACCTTTTCCAACAACGTGAGCTGGGAAACAAAATCCTTAGCCTTCACATAAGCATCTTCCCACCCGCCGGTATTTGGGTTCATCCATGGCGAAGGATAAAATGGGTCACTGGTTTGACCGAATACAGCACCGGAGTCAGTAGCAGGATCGACGGCACCGGGATATGTGGAATTTGACGACTTTGTACCAAGAGTCAGCAATTTTCTATCTCCTGTGATGATACCCGACAGAACAAGAACGAGATCTAATAAACTCTTCATGGTGAAGTTTTGAGGGTGTGGTTGTGAATTATAAAATAATTGTAATCATGAAGAGCGGGAAACCAAAAGAACGAGTGGTTTGGTATTCCTTGCATTGAGAGAAATATGGTTTGGTTTGGTGGAAGAAAGGGTAGATAGATGGGTAACGGAAATGGGAGTACAAACTTGACGGGATTGTTTGGTACCGCGATGCAAAGTACTTTCTTGTTGACTGGGAGAGGCTGCGGCCAGTAACCCAGCAACCACAAGTGAATATCTCATTTTGAGGAAAGAGCCACCACCAATTGAATGGTGATTGGATTAAATTAAAAGTAATTGAGTAGGTAGGTACAGTCTCAAATGAATTGAGATAATTGATTGTACTGATCTCGAAAGAAAAAGAAAGATGGTGGGATGGGAAGATACTTTATATACCAAGGGTAGCTAATAAGGTTGGTAGGTATGTGTGTGTCTGTGGAGTCTCCATGTTCCCATCTTCTCTTGGATCTTGAGACGCATCAATGATTGATTGATAATTCAAAAATGGGGTCTCATGCGTACGGAGTGAGTACGAGATCATACATCCTAGGTACATATCGATAAGTATGAATAGCTAGTTTGTCTTGTTACCAAGGTAGGTAGATCTTGCAAAAGAAATATTGAGCTTCCCCAGTATATCGGCAAAGCAAAGTTTAAAAAAGTTAGCTCCCCTGTCGAACTTATCATCGTGGCTCGAGTGGTAGATTACCGTAGATTATCATAGACTATCAGACGACGTGCATGAAGTTTTGCTCTCCAAATGATATTAGTTGGATGAAAGAGGCGAAAGATCTTCGTATGCAAGTGTATATATCATATAAAATTGTATCAATCGTATCGCGTCTTGCATGGAAGTCTATGGTAAAAGTTATATCTCAGAGTTAAATGCTTAGATATTCTTAGATCGTCAATGCTATTTGAACTCTTTCATAGTATCACATCTCAATTATTATTGTTGTTGTGGTCATTGATATTGTTGTGTTTGCTATCACAAAATACAACGGCGAATAATACGGAAACAAACAAACAAACGTCATTTCCAAGCTGACATGCATCAATGATGATGATGATAATATGACAAGCATGGATGAAGGATGATTGGAGATTAATTGGCAAAGACTGAACTTCCAAGAGCTTAGCTTACCCGGCAATGGCAATTTCTATCCGCCCATATTACAGATCTGAACAAACGGTGAACTCTCAGATATTGGTCGCTTGGATGCCTTTATCCTCAATCACATCATATGTCTCTTTTTCCTATCCATGCGTCTCATAGCAAAAATCATACACCATCTCATCTCACAAATCAGACTCCATCAAATCATATCTATCCAATCTTCCCCATCTTCATCTTCATCTTCATCTTCATCAATTCAATTGTTAATACTGCAGCTGTACCTACCTAGCCATGCATGTTGACCTCCGCAAACCCCACAAACTTCAAAAAATGTGGTGACCCGCGCGGACCCACACCATAGACCCATAATCGGATTTTCCTCGGAACTTGGGGAAAAAGGCGGGGAATTGATTAGACGCATACTTGGTACGTGGATTTATTTGCCTGTCAAGTGATGATCGAATCATGAATACTCCACTTCTGAATGCAAATTGACTTTCAATTTTTCGTTTTTTTTTGTCTCCTTGTTGTCTTGGGAAGAGAAAGACTTTTGCCTTCACGAGGTGGCTCCGTTGTATTTAATATTGGAATGAATGAATGAATAATAGGAAAGATGGGATCATGTCTGATACCAGGGAGATCGTTAGGTGAGTCTATTGGGTAGGAATAGACAAGGCAGTTCGAGATGATGATGGGAATTTCTAATCATCATCAACATCATCACCATCATCACCATCATCACCATCATCACCATCATCATAATATCACCATTTCGGACTGAGACCCAGTCAGATCAACAGGGGCACTTGAAGAAGTTCTAGAATCTGCGGTTGATCATCGGCTCACCCCCATTTTCATCAACCAAATCCCTCCGCAAGACAAACAACTCACTCGCAAAAGTTTTACTAAGCTACTACCAACAACACCATCCAAGAATGGCACTTCCGATCGGCAATATCTCAAAAATCCACTAAGAGTCTAGGAACGACATTTCCGCCCCGCCTTCCTATCGTTTTCTTTCTCTTTCTTCGCCATCCCATCTCTAGCCAAGCTTTCCAAGCTTTCCCCGAACCTGTCCAGCCACAAAATCATGGATCGAGCCGTGTGTCAAACACTAATAACACTAGAAAGTCCCTACGTAGTATAGGTTCGGAAGCCTCGTAACCATCTACACCGATACCCGACCCCGCCGTTCACACTTCCCTAGACTCCACGCTACTTCCTATCCTTACCAATTTATCAAATTATACCACTATATATCTCATCGGACCGATTACATTGAAATCACTTTCTCCTCTTCTCCTCTTCTCCATCATTTTTCCCCATGGGCCATGGCAAGCGTCGGAGTTCTCGAATAAGAAGGCTTTCCGAACAACCAACAGTAGTATTCTTTACCAATAAACTGGGAACCTCCAGGTTTTCTCCCCCGCTCCCCGTGGGAATATGGCTAATCTTCGGAATTGGCGCACACGTACAATGGGGCCCGACTCTTATTGCAATGGTATCTGCATACAGATTAATACATGGCAACCCAGTATTCGATCGTTACTTGCATTCTCCCATTCCACCGACAACGCAATCAAGCGACTCGGGTATGTAGCTTGGAAGAAGATACTCCCGGTTATTCCGATGATGGCCACGATGGATCTCGAGAGAGGCTTACTGCTTAGTGGCGGTAACCATTTGAATCATGAGGGTTGTGAATATGAGAAATCTTATTATTCAATCCGGAATCTTCGGATCTTAGAGCATACTTAGTGGTGTACTGTACTTGAATTACCACTGAAAGTTAGTAGTCGAGCTTTGCAGGCCGTCTTCCACTTCACCATCTTATTCTTCTCCAATCCCTTGACGAGGTCAGGGGTATGCGATTATCGGAGATGCTGTGCCAGCCTCGGGAAATGTATTGATCATGATTTCTAATATTCCGAACTACAATGAAACAATTCGATACTTTCAATCTTTGAAAGTGACACAAACATCCATTGAGAACTCATTTCAAGGGCTTACATTGACCTCTGCCAGAAGTAATTACATTATCATAGAGCTAAAAGTCTATCAATGTTTCGCTGACATTATCTATATCGCAAATGTGTTCATTTTGCTTGCTTTACACTCCTCAAAGTATTCTCACCTCCCTCTATCAGTTCTTCTCTATATCACCCTCCGTCCCATCCATGAACTTTTTATACTTCTCTAAGTCTTCTTCCGTTTCAAAGATATATCTTCCAGCTTCTCGTACAATACCTTTGTCGCTCTAAGTCCTTCAGTCATAATACGCGGAGTTGGTTTTGGCTCCAACTCATGACCAAACAACGAAGCATCAACCCGTGATGGTTGCTCCGGAGTTATTCTATTAGTGCGTGACTTGGCTTGGCCCCATCCATGCCTTGCTCTTACAGGTTCCACATCATCATGGTGTAGAATTGATCGAGGAACTCGCCATGGAAAATGTGCCGGTTTTGGGATTGTTATTGGCGCGGATCTCGGAGTGTATTCAAATTCTTCCCTTGAAGAGGCCGAGTTCGAGGCTATGTCATATTCGCCCGTTTCAGAGGCAATTTGAGCGGTCTCAAAGCCATTCCTTTCTTCTGATTTTCTCCCATCTGGTATTGAAGAATGGTCTCCGCGCCCCCCCTTCATTTGCTCTAGAAGTACCTGATCATCTACTGGTTCAATCATTGCCCTATTAAGATTGGCTTCATTGAGCGACGAGGTAAGTATTGATCTCCCATCTACCACACCACTCCGTCGTCTGTCTGCTTTCACTGCCACTCCATCGTGAGTCACCTGATACTGCTCCGCCCGATCACCACTGGCTCGATTTGGAGAATTTTGATTTAGAGGTTCTTGATTGTCTGCTGAACCGTTCTCTACTATGCTATTAATTGACTTCGATCGGTATTCTACTATTTCTCCTAATTCCCTTTTTCTTTTCAAATCCTTTTGTACCTTCTTTTTCATCTGCGCTCCAGGTGTATCTTTCTTCTTCACATACGCTCTCATTATTCCTGTGTCTTCGTCATCTCCATCATATCCTTCGGAATCATTAGGATTCGGCAAGTTATCTTCGTGGAACGATAGTGCAGCGGACAATACGAGGCTGGGAGACTGCGAATCATCCCCTTCGCTTGATGAATACCTCGACATGGCTTTTCTCGATTTCGCTGGTGTTGATATATTCGGTTTTCTAAAAAAGATGTACAAGTTAGGAGAATAGGTAGAAAGGTGATAAATCGATGATAGATCTGTAATTGTGTCTTTTTTAATAATGGGTGAGTAATAAGTATTGGTGGAATATTTGATGTTGGAAAAGAAATGAGGGGAGCATTGATATTTTTCGCACTCATACATCCATCAGTGTTCCGCTTCGGGAAAGATCGATGAACTTTTTATTAAAAATATCGCAGAATATACATTAAGTAAGTACAATCCTATTGATGCTGTTGACTTTTTATATAGCGTTAAGTATATTTAGTATTAATCTTTAAGTAATTATATTTCTCACACTTCTCTATACTAATATACTAATATACGTATGTATATCCCTCTGAGTCTTCCCTTTCCTTTCTACTTCGGTTACTCACCTCCCTCTCTTTTTCCATCCTCACTTCTACACTCTGTAGTAAAACATTTCCTGAACACTTTAATTGATGCTGTTATCCCCTCATTCGTTTTCATTCATTTGTTTATTATTCATTCTAATCAAGCTTCTCTGAATATCCTCTTTCTTTAAGTTTTATATCTATAATCTTATATATTTTATTTTTTCATCTATTTGTTCATTTATATACAGATATACAGATATACAGATATACAGATATACAGACATATAGACATATAGACAAGTAGATATACCTCCAACCCAACTCTCCAAGTCTTCCTGAATCGTCGTCAATTTTCCTTACTATATTAACTATTTCTGATCAATTGTTTAGACCTTTTTCTTCAATCTCATTCCCAATCTCAAACAACAAATTGTATATTCCAACTCCAAACCCAAATTCCAAACCCAAATTCCAAAACCCGAACTCCAAACTCCAAATAGCATATATTCGATTCATACCCCAACCCACCCCACGCACGCGCGGAGTGTTATTAAGTATGTATATACAATTGTAGTAGCAATCCTCTTTACTCTTTTTTTGTTTGTGTATCTCTTATCTTGCAGACTGGAACGCTGGGAAGTTGGGAAATCTTCTAAGGAATTATTAATTTCTTAATACTTGTGTGATTGGTTTCCTCGACTAGTACTATATAGATGGTAGATGGATACTCGCTAGAGGAATTGAGGAAAAAATTCTTAAAAATTCTTTGAGTAGTTTGAAATGATCATGCTGCCTGCGTGTTATGTTTATTACATCGCATCGCATTTCCCTCCCTATCTCCGCTTCCCCTTCTTCCCCTCGTTCTTCCTTGAGCTCATATGTAAAGGAGGGACAGAGAATTCCACGAATTAATCTCCCTCATACAGGTCATTAATATCAGACTCGAGAGAGAGATTGTAGAAATGTTCATTCATCTTTAAACTCATACTCATACTCACCCTATCTCTAGGAATGCAGGGCAATCATTGATTGTAATAGTGTTTTTATTGCTAGATGTACCCAGGTATGATGTGTATCTATGATTTCTTTTCTTTAGATAGATATTTGGGGGGAAATTTGAGACGGGGTTGGGATGGTTGAGTTAGAGAGAGAGAGAGAGATATTAAGAGTGTTTATTATTATAGAGATTGAGGATTTTGTGGATGTTTTGTTGGGGAGGAGTGATTTTGATGGGATGATAGGAGTGGAGATGGTTCTTTTGAGAAACGGGGAGGGGGTTGAAGGTTTGCAAAGATTAGGTATGAAGTATCAAGTATGAAGTAGATATAGGATGAGAGATGAAATCCACAAGGAACATAATTCTAAAGAGAATGATCAATAAGTAATCTCCCTACTAGTAATCACGAAATGAGTCGTTTATTAGACGGAGTATAGTATAACAATAACTTGATATCTGAAAAGAAATCCAAGAGCTATGTCTACCAACTGGGTATAGAAGACAGAAAGGATGATATGAGTATCATGAAGCGAAAATGCTGGGTGTCTTTTTCGAGAGCGGAGAGGGGGATAGATTAATAGTGAAGATTCTTAGCTACCTTATTGTTGAGAATACTTAGGTATGTATCATATGTAGTAAGCAGTTGCAGTAATAATAATAATAATCTAAGTGGTAGTTACTATGATATCGCGATAGTAAGATACTTTGTTTACACCCCATCACTTTTACAAATAGGAAAATCCCAACGTCAAAGCTACTCCAATCATCTTCCTCCTGAATAAAAAGTCTAGATGATAGAGATTAGAACAAGGAGGATGATATATATGTCTATACAACTACTTTTTGATATAACTTAAGTGGTCTATCCTTTATATTTCTTATGTCGAGAAGATATGTATATGATCTCCCCCCCCC